>VIBL01000292.1:0-467264 GCA_008271625.1 Lutraria rhynchaena
ATTTTATGTGGGTCAAGACCCCATTCAACCCAGGGAAGCTTTGTTTGGAGGTCGTACCAATGCCGTCCGACTGTATCATGAAGTAGAAAAAGACCAAGAGATCAAATATGTGGACATTTGTTCCCTCTATCCTTATGTCAACAAGTACAGAGAGTATCCAGTAGGTCATCCCGTGATTTTGAGTCAAGAGCAAATTGATCCACACCGTCTTGAGACATACAAAGGATTGATTAAATGCCGTGTTCTTGCACCGCAAGATTTATGGATGCCTGTCTTACCTATGCACTGTAATAACAAAATGGTATTTGCTCTCTGTCGTACCTGTGCGGAAGAGGAGTTAGATTATTGTACACATGCACTGTATGAACGGGCATTGTATGGAACGTGGACTCATGTAGAATTGGCGAAAGCCATTTCTTTAGGGTATAAAGTATTGAAAGTATATCATGTATGGCATTGGGATGAGTGGAGTACGGACGTGTACCGTCAATACATTGACAAATACTTAAAAACGAAGCAAGAAGCCAGCGGGTATCCTCCCGGCGTGGACACAGAGGAAGATAAATTGAAGTTTAAACAAGATTATTTGGAAGCAGAGGGAATTTGCTTGGAACAAGTGAAAAAAAATCCAGGAAAAAGAGCTTTTGCCAAAACCATGTTGAATTGTTTATGGGGTAAAATGCTCAAACCAACCTGTTACCGAAAACGGAGTATGTCCATAAATTGGATCGTTTCTATGAGATTCTGAATGATCCTAAAAAGTCGGTGAAATATGCCGAGTGTTTTGATCATGATAAATTCGTACTCATGAATTTCACGGATGAATCGGATCGAGCTGATCCCCATTCTTCTTCTAATCCTGTTGTGGCTTCTTTTGTGACGGCTTATGCTCGATTAGAATTATACAAAGTGCTTGAACCTCTGGGAAAAAGGGTGCTCTATTTTGATACGGACAGTTGTATGTACATTTATGACCCTCAAGAATACAATGTACCGATTGTCTCCAGTCGTTTGGGAAAATGGACGGATGAAGTACCTCATGGACGTATTGTAAAATATGTTGCTTTAGGTCCAAAAAACTATGGCTATGAATACATTGAAAATGGAGAACGACATCAGGCGTGTAAAGTGAAAGGCATTGCATTAGACTATAATGCAACTCAACAAGTGAATTTCAATAGTATGGTGGACTGTGTGAAAGACAGAGAACATTATTCTACCGTAGTTGAATATGCGTCCAGGATTAAACGCCATAGAGATAGAACAGTGACGAGTGAGAAACAAATCAAAACATTTCGTTCTGTGTATACCAAACGTATCATCGTCGACGAATACATGACTGTTCCTTATGGATATCTGCATGACTGACCTTGACCGTGTTGTTTTTTGGTCATATAATAATCATAAAAAAAAAACCTTGACCTTGTTGTTTTTGGATATATAAATGATGTAGTCGTTGTCGTCGTAGTAGTGATCGAATACAAACACAAAACAAAAATACGAAACAGAAAACAGAAAACAGAAACAAAGTATGGATTGGATACCGTTACTTCCTATAGAGTTAAGACTTAAAATCTATCGTTATGTGATAGAGGCTAACACTAAACCATGGAAGACGGAGTTAGTACATGCATGGGCGACCCATGGTGCTATTCATAGTTTACAACGTATGGACCCTGGACGGGTAGATAGACTATTAGAGGATGTCAGTGAACGTCAGGATTTGACTGTCAGTCAGAAATTACCTATGCTACGAAAGTTGAATCTAATTCAACAAAAATTGGATCGCATGATATCGACTGGATGGGTGTTTTGTATCCACGATGCTACTTTGAATGATATATCTGCATTAACGAATGCATTTAAACCTACGGACAATGTCATATGGTTTAGCATGGCTGAAGAAGACAATGGGATATCTCAACCTGGATGGCGAGTGTATTCCCAATACAAACTACGCGGTATCCTGTTATTTAAGGAACCGATCCCTTTCACTGAGGTCAGATCGATTCTATCCTACCGTGCTGTGTTCTTTAAACAAAAACATCATTTACGTGTAGTGACACAAACTATTGATGCTCTTCATGCAGATGTACCTAGACTTATTATGAATGCGGGGAATATTCCATTATGGACAGACCATCGAGACGACCCCGATATGTGAGTTTATTTTACATTTTGGATTTTGAGTTGTACAGAGAAACTTTATTCAGTATTGTACTAGATGACCTTGACACGGTCAAGGACATTCACGCTTGGATTCTGAATCCGCATACGTTTGAACTATTTAAACGGATGATTCATCAGGCGATGATCAATGCACATTTAGACTTGAAAGCTATCCATCGAGACGATTGGAATACATACGTGGTGAATAACAAGAAAGTGATTCAAACCATTCAAGAATGGAACAGTTTGATATTATGAAGCATACCATGTTAAGAAAAGCATTGATTTTTGCTTTTCGTATGAAAATACCTGAAGGTCATCATAATGTAGAATGGATTCGACAACGTTTGAGTACACCAGAACTGTTTGAAGAATTTAGACATGGACTTCATGTGATGAATTCATTTTATAAACAGACAGTGCCACTAGACTTTAGTGAAACGGATTGGATGAACCATGTAGTGAACAAGGACGAAGTCATCACTTTTCTGAGTGAATATGGACATTCAGAATGTGTGTTTGAATTTTCGGAGAAAATACTACCACCACTTCATGACTTTTGTTGTCAGTGTTGTAACTGTGTGTCAGTGTAACTATTGTATATTTAGTGATAACAAAAAAAAGTTGACATGTAATAATATAGAATTATTGTTAGTGTAACTAAAACAAAAAAACAAACAATGTTGTATGTTTAGTGATCACAAAAAAAAAGTTGACATGTCAAAATGTAAAAAAAATTATTGTTAATGTCACTGTTGTATATTTTAGTGATCATAAAAAGTTGTTGTTGTTGTTGTATGTAAAAAAAGTCAATAAAATACTTTTGTTTCATTCACTTGATGTTAGTTGTGATTGTCACGTCATGGAGTCCAGTTTATTGTTTAAGCATCCTTGTAATATGTTTATCTCAGGTCCGAGTGGATCTGGTAAAACACAATTTGTCAAAAAGATGTTGACTTACAAATCGGATCTGTTTCAAGTGGTACCTGAGCGTATCGTATGGTGTTACAAAGAATGGCAAACAGCCTATGCTCAGTTACAAGAACAGGAACCCCACATTCAATTCTTACAGGGTATTCCTGAGGATGAGGAGGAGTTGGTGGAGGATACCTCCATTCCCCATTTAATTGTATTTGATGATATGCTTGGGGATAAAGATGAAGAGAAAATTAAATTATGGTTTACACGAAAAGGTCATCATCGTAATGCCAGTGTTATTTACATTACACAAAACATGTTTCAACAATCGAAAGCCAGTCGTACATTAAGTTTAAATGCACATTACATGATCTTATTTCAAAACACAAGAGATAAAGGACAAATCAAAGTATTGGCGAATCAAATTCAATTGCCACACTTGTTACCCGCGTATCAAGATGCAATTTCTACACCCCATGGGTATTTAGTGATTGATTTTCACCCTCAAACACCAGACACGTATCGGTTGAGAACCGATATTTTTCATCATTGGATCACTGGAGAGGAACGTGGTCCGACGGTGTATATATAAAGGAGATAGAACTTAGAGAGTCATCATAGTCATCATGGCAGACAGAATGAACACCATAGCTCAGTCGCTAGAACATTTGAGTCAGGAACGTGATCCTGCTCAACGGGAGCAATTGTTACGATCAGGATTAAAAGAAATGGTCAAATGGTTTACGTTAGCTGCTAAAGTGATTTTACAAAAGAAATTGCTGTTACCTAAACAAACACAAAACTTTATGCAAAAACATCAGCATGAACTAGAGCAGTTGGGTGATGATCAAGTGGATGTGGACACCAAACGTCAACTCATATTAAAACCAGGAGGGAGTGGATTTCTTGGAGGGGTCATGATACGAAGTTTACTTCGATGGAATGGTCAAAAGACCATTCGTAAATTTGGCCCTAAGAAAACGCCTGCAAAAAGAACGCCTAAAAAGAAAGCTCCTCCTAGAAAGAAACGTTCTCCTAAAAAGAAAGCTCCTGCAAAAAGAGCTCCTAAACAAAAACCAGCAAAAAGAGCTCCTAAACAAAAACCAGCAAAAAGAGCTCCTAAACAAAAACCAGCAAAAAGAGCTCCTGCAAAGAAGAGAGCTCCAGCAAAGAAACGTTCTCCTAAACAAAAACCAGCAAAAGCTCCTAAAAAGAAAACACCAGCATTTACAGTTTCACCCACAATCGATGAACGTTTTATCACCCTTCGACGAGGTTCCCGTGGATCTTCCCGTGGATCTTCTTTATCTAGAAATGGGAGTTTATCTAGAAATGGGAGTTTATCTAGAAATGGGTTGTCACCCATTGGATCTTCTTTAAGTGGATCACCTCCCAATGGGTTGTCACCTCTTTTATCTAGAAATGGATCACCCCAGAGTCCATTGAGAACTCAATCACTATCCAACTCTCCTATTTACACGGCAACACGATGGTCACCTCCTGCCACCAGTACTCCATTGACAACTCCAATGAAAACTCCTATGAGAACGCCATTGAGAACTTCTCCAAGGACGCTAAGAAGCAGTTTGAGTTCGTCTTCTTCTTCAAACAGTACATGTTCGACCTGTGGATCAAGCAGTTTAAGTTCTTCTTCCACCAGTTTGAGTTCTTCTAGTGGGTCAAGATACAAATGTTCGACCTGTGGATCAAGCAGTTTGAGTTCTTCCAGCGGATCCAAAAGCAGATCCAAAAGCAGATCCAAAAGCAGATCCAGAAGCAGATCCAGAAGCAGTAAAAGTTCTACTTCGTACATCAGTTCTTCATCACCAGATACCCCTGTGACACGATTTTCACCCTTGAAATTATCTCAGTTATCAAGACAGATGGTATTGAAACCTATCTTACAAGGACGTGTGAACTTAATGAGAACCCTACCGATGAGTTCAGCTTCTAAACAAGCCTTAGATGCTTTATATAAACAGTGATGTATGAAACAACAGCATCAGTTGATATCATGGCTCCAAAGCGTCCACTCCTACACAAGTACGGTCATCTGGTGTTGGGTTTAACTCAAGCCCCAAAGGGAATGAGAAGAAAGATGATACAAAAAGCACCTAAAGAAGTGATTCAATGCGTCTCCGAGTGTTGTCACAATGTTTTAAAAGGCAATGTTGCCTTATCCCCCACTCAAAAGCAAAGGTTGAAGTCCAAGCGTCAACATCTCCGTACCTTAGCGGATAAAAAAGTATCGATTCAAAAAAGAAACGGGTGTTAAATCAAAAAGGAGGATTATTTCCATTATTGGCGCTCGCTCCAGTCATTGCTAAAGCTGTAGCGGCAGGGGCACTCAGTGGTGGAGTGGCTCAACTCGTGAAGAAAATATGAAGAAAATGGCTATTGTCCCGTTTAAAATGCTAGAAGAGATGAATCGATGGAAATCAGAACAGCGACCACGTTTACCTCCTCCCCCACAAGTCACACAGACCTCTGATTTACAGAAACAAATGGGGGAAGTACTACAAAATGAATCCTTGTCCGAATCAGAAAAAGCACAACACTATGGACAAGTCTTACAAAAGTTTCAATTGTCACATCAAAAAGCGCGTGAACCCACCATGCCACCTCCAGCAGCTCCAGCACCAGCTCAAGCTCCAGCTCAAGCAGCTCCAGCAGCAGCTACCGATAGACTAACCCTAGCCGATAGGATTCTTGAAAGTGTTCCCCAAACCATGCGTCGAAAAACTCAACTCTTATTACACTTTCTTCAAAATCATCCTCATATGTCATGGAATGAACAAGGTGTTTTGGAATATGATGGAAAACCCATACAAGGATCCAACATTATAGATTTAGTCAATGATGTGATTCGTCAAAGAAAAGGGTCTAGCCCTAAAGGATGGGAACAGTTTTCTCGTGGATTAAGAGAAGTCAATGTACCCCAAGAAGTGGTAGGAAATAAACGGAGATGGTCCTGGATACAACAACCCGAGTCAGACTCAGAGGAAGATGAATTTTATGATAGTTTTGTCGATCCTTCTGCGTCTTTTACTTCTTCTCCTAGGAAGAAACCTTCTGCGTCTTTTACTTCTTCTCCTAGGAAGAAACCTATAAAACAAGAAAAAATCAAACCAGAGCCTCAGTGGGAACCTTACTAGACTCTTACTACTACTACTACTTAGACCTCTATGGATCCCAAAGTAGATACCGTGTTACAGAAGATCTATTATGATCCCTTACATCCGGCTGCTTTTGGAGGGATACGCCGTCTCTATAAGACAGTGCGAGCTCATGGCATTACTTTGAATCAAGTGCGATCCTGGCTAAAAGGACAAAAGACGTATACCTTGCATAAACCTATCCGTCGGAAATTTTCAAGACGGAAAACCAAAGTGGGTGGTATCGATCATCAGTGGCAGGCGGATTTGGCGGACATGCAATCCTTAGTCAAACACAACACACCGTATCGATATCTGTTGTGTGTCATTGATGTATTTTCAAAATATGCTTGGGTCGTTCCACTCAAGGATAAAACGGGACTCACTTTGATTGAAGCGTTTCGCTCTATTCTGAAAACAAGACAACCTAAAGCGCTGCAGACGGACAAAGGCACTGAATTCAAGAATCAAAGATTTCAAGCGTTTTTAGAGAAAGAAGGTATTCACTATTTCACGACTGAAAATCCAGAAACCAAAGCCAGTGTAGTAGAACGTTTTCAACGTACTTTGAAATCCTACATGTGGAGATATTTTACCCATCATCACACACGACGATATATTGATGTATTACCAGATCTGGTGCAAGCCTATAATCATCGATTTCATCGAAGTATTCAAATGGCACCTGTATCCGTGAATGAACACAATGAATCTGAGGTGACCTTGACCTTGTATGGAAAAAAAGAAAAACAGAAACCACAACAAAATCTTCATGTGGGAGAGATTGTGCGCATCAATAAAACCAAACGTACCTTTGATAAAGGCTATCTACCAAACTGGACGACTGAAGTATTTAGAGTGACCCATGTCAAAAGAACTTCACCTCCGACCGTCCAATTGACAGATTTAGATGGAGAACCTATTCTGGGTTCGTTTTATCTCTCTGAAATACAATCTATAAAAGACGATGGTATCTATGAAATTGAATCAGTGTTGGCTCGTCGTAAGAGAAAAGTAGACGGAAAAATAAGACAAGAAATAAAAGTGCACTGGAAAGGATACCCTTCGAAATTTGACAGTTGGATTCCTGAATCTCATCTTGTTTAAATACAGTATGTCTCAGTCTGACACAGCCAGTGTGGCAGTGAGTACCTCAGTGAGTACCTCAGAGAGTACCTCAGAGCAAGTCAGACCCATTGAGCCGAAGAACAAGGTCGCCTTTTTTGCCCAAATTGCGGTGGTGTTTATCATTATTAGCGTGTCACTCTTTAATTTGTGTTTTGAACGACCCGATCGTGAATTGTGGCTCCTGCTTTTAAGTAGTTCTCTGGGTTATATTCTACCGAATCCCTCTTTGAAATTCAATAAACCCAAACCAGCATGAGTTCGTTTTACATTACCCTGATGAGTGACAGTTCAATGGATCTGTTCCCAGACAATACCCAATGTTGTTTTCGTACCAAACTACTCAAACCCATCCATCTCAATAAACAAGACTGGGAAATTGGTTTAGTAGAAATGATTGTACCTAGTCAAGTCATTAATATCACGGAGGAAGAGCGACATTTTTCCATTGTCACACGGGATCCTATCCTGGCCAAAACGTTTGAGGCTTTTCCCCATTACTGTCTTTTCCCCAATGATGAAAAAGGAATACGTCTTTGTATACCTGTAGGAACTTATGTTACACCACAACATCTGATAGAGACTCTGGATCGAGTCATTAAAGATTACCTAGGTCAACTGTTTAGAGAGAAAAACCTCCGTTTTACTGTAGGTTTCTCAGGAACAAGTAAACGTATTAAGATGGATAGTTCAAAGAACTTAGGCATTCAGTTTCATCCTAGTATGTTTATGAAATTGGGTGGGTCTCCTCATAATGCTCCTACCATTTATTTAACTGAGAATCCAGATCCATTTCCTCACGGGGTAGACTTGAACATGGGTCATAATCATTTGTTTGTCTATTCTGACCTGGCGGCTTATACCTATTTGGGAAACATTGAAGCTCCCATTTTACGTGTGGCTCCTTTTGACCCAAGAACCAAAGCAGGGACTAATCCACATATTCATTTCGAGTTCTTGAATGTACACTACGTGCCACTGGCTAAAGCCCACTTTGACACCATCGCCATCCATATAAGGGGTGACACAGGGCAACCCATTCAGTTTATTCATGGGAAGTCTATGGTGAAGCTACATCTACGCCAACGACAATGATGCCTATATACCAAGGTCAACCTCGTCAGTATGGACAGGGGCTTGGATCTATGTTTAAGAAAGCCATGAAACGTATCATGCCTTTACTGAATCCTTTGGTTCGATCTGGAGTTCGAACCTTGAAAAAAGAAGGACTCCAGCAAGGAAAAGCGGCCATGCAAGAGATCATGTCAGGATCCAACCCTAAAAAAGCGATACGAAAAAGAGGAGCTAACGTATTGAAAAATGTAACCGCATCCTTGTTACGTGAAGTCACCAAAAAACCTAAGAAAAGTATAAAGGCCAAACCCATCAAGAAAAAACCTCATTCGAAACTTCATCGTCGTCGAGTGAAGCAGGCCAGACCACTTGATATTTTCGATTAAAAGAAAAGAGAAAAGAAAAAAACAATCATGATGCAACACGGTTCTTGTGAATGTAGTAAGACAGAATTGGACGTGTCTGTCGTTCCCCCTACGATGACTGCCATGCAGGAGGGACAATGGACTGAGCATTATCCCATTTCTGCCCTGGATAATAATGCTCCTATTGAATTCGTGATTCCTGCACAAGTAGAAAAATGGACAGATCTGAATCAGTCTTATCTGTATATGAAAATCAAAATTCTACAGGCGAATAATACCGACTTGGCGAATGACAGTGAAATTGCGACCGTCAATAACTTTTTTCACAGTATGTTCAGTAGCATCGATGTGTATCTGAACAATAAACTGATCACCAGCAATGCGGACACGTATGCCTATCGTGCTTACCTAGGAAATTTACTCTCCTTCAATCCAAGTTGTAAAAGCACTCAGCTTCAAGCATTAGAATTATGGGCCGCAGATACCCCTGGTCAGATGAATACCAAAGTCCATGATGGAGATAACAAGGGTTATGTGGAAAGGCGAAATCGTGTCCATCAAAGTCGTGTAGTGGAACTATGTGGTCGACTTCATTTGGATCTGGTGATGCAAGATAAATATTTACCTAATGGGATAGAAATACGTCTAAGACTGAACAAAGCATCACCCAATTTCTGTCTCATGGCTGCTGCACCTGCAAAAATCAAGTTTATGGAAGCAGGTTTCAATGTGAGAACCGTGGATTTACTCCCTGTGGTGGCCAATCAACTCAATCAACACATTGCTCAACACAACATGAAAATTCCCATCCGACGGACTGAGGTGAAAACCTTTACTATTCCTACCGGTCAACGTTCCAAGATTGAAGATCATTTATTTCAAGGTCAATTACCAAAACGACTGATCATTGGTATGGTGAGAAACGGAGATATGAATGGGGATATAGGGACCAATCCTTTTGATTTCCGTCATTTTGATCTCAATCATCTGGAGGTCAGTATTGATGGAAAAAGTATTCATAACAAACCGTTTCAACCCAATTTCGAAACGGGAGAATGTCTACGGTCCTACATGTCACTCTATCAAGCCACAGGAGCACTCGGACTCAATCGTTCCTTTGGATTGAGTTTGAATGATTATCAACACGGTTACACACTCTGGGGAATGGATTTGACAGCCGATCAAGGTTGCGAGGAAGGTCAACTCCATCCTATAAAAACGGGGAATCTGAGATTGGAATTTCACTTTGCCAGAGCGCTAGGACAAGCTATTAACGTGATTGTGTATGCGGAATACGATAATCAGATTGAAATCAACCAGTTTAGAGAAGTACTTTTAGATTATTGATCAATGGAAAAAATGGAACACAAACAAAACTTTAAAATGCAATGGTTGAATCTAGAAAAAATGGACATAGATAACATGGAACCAGGACAAGACTTTGAAATGCAATTATTGGCGTATCCTTGTGATACAAGTGAACGAACGGAATCCTTGCGAGAGGGATTGAACCACCATGTGACAGAAGCACTTCAAACGTTGATTTATGATCAAGTGCATAAAGACTGTTACGGTTGTCAAGTGGATCATCCTAGTCAAGTACAACATGTCCTGTGCTTATTCACGAACACATCAGAGTGGACAGAACTGTACATTCAAAAAGCGATTCAAGATTTGGATGTGTTCAAGGTCATGGAAAAGTGGTATCCTGAACTCGTGACCTTGACCGATAGTGAAAAAGGAGATGCCTGTCGATTATGGATTCAGTTTAAAAACGAACTCTATCAGAATCAGTCAGAACTGAACGATTCCTGGATAAGTGTGTGGGCAGAACGTGTGAATAGACATTGGCAATATGGAGACGAATGAACTTCAATACATCTTAGATCATTCACCGATGTTATCGACATTGCATGCTCGTGTTTGTGCAAAAGATCAGTTACCTTCGGAGAATCCTCATCATATAAAGGCTTATATTGTGAATACACACAATGCGAATCAACCTGGAGAACACTGGGTGGCTATTTACATCAAAGACCATACCATCGTGTACTTTGATTCTTATGGACTACCACCCTTTGAGGAGATTCTCTCTTTTGTGAAAAAACATTCAAAAACGTATCAGTGGAATGCATTGTGTATACAAGGGAATGTTTTACCTGTGTGTGGTGTGTATTGTATATTCGTTCTGGACTTTATTTCTCGTGGATGTGACCTGAACCAGATCCTTCTGACTCGATTCAAAGTGCTAGAGGATAGACCAGGAGATAACGATACGTATGTGACCCGTTGGTTTGAACAATATTATGGCACTTATTATAGACAAGCTCAGTATGTGAACAAATGTGGACAAAAGTGTTTTGGACGACACAATGATAGAATAGGAGGTGAAAGACATTTGCAATATAGAATCATGAATACAAACATGATGTATTATTCACTTTAATTTGTGTGATTACTTTCATCTTGTTCTGTTTAAAAATATGTACAAAAAAAGTCCTAACAAAATTTAATTGTTCTATGTTGTTCTAACAAGAAAATATGTACAAAAAAAATGTTCTGTTTAAAAAATATGTACAAAACATGTTGTTCTACCAAAAAAATGTACAAAAAAATGCTGTTTTGTTTAAAATGCTTGATTTACAAAAACATATGGTTCATTATTGTTCTATGTTTAAAACATGTGGTTCGTGTTGAATAAAAATATAAAAAAATAATACCACCTGTTTGTTTTACTTTGTTGTTATTAGGAGTTAAGAAACACAAAACAAACACAAAAACACACCAAAAACTAGCGACTAAAAATATGGACGTGACGTCATTTAACATGTTCTCACACAGGTTCGCGCTTGCCGTATAAAAATCCAATGCATTGCGTCACGTCATTTCATTTCCTTCTAAGCGCTCAAGATGAATGCATTGTTGAATCAGCTAGAAACGGCTAGACAATTGACGGCACGACAGGCTAGGGTATGGCGGAACATCCGTCAACTGGCGGCTAATGTGGTTAACAAGAGAAAACAAGAAGAACGGGCTATTGGTGAGTCCATGAATTGTATTGAAGTAGATCGCTATCATCAACGTGATGAAATGATTCGAATGAGACAACATTTTCTGAATCTTGAGAAACGAAACCAGAGACCCGCCAGGACAGCTAGTCCTCGGCGGCAGCGGCGGCGTGAGCAACAGGCTGCTAGAGATCGGGCTCTGAATAGACTCAGAGAGCGAGAAAGTAGACAACAGGCTATGGATGATATCGAGGCGAAGGAGCAGGCCGATAGGGAACGGGCGTTTGCCGAGTACGAGTCAGAACAGAGGCAGAAAGAACAAGCTGTCTGGGAACAAGCAGCTAGGGAGCAGGCTGAACTTCAGTCTGAGATCAGACAGCAAAGACAAGGGCTGGAAGCGTATTATCAGCAGAAAGAAGAAGAAGAAGACCATTGGCAATTGATTACCACTGCCGAGAGAGAGTACTTTCAACCCTCTGTTCCAGAACAAGAATGGTACTGCGGGGACCCGACCTGCCGAGACTGTTATCCTCAACAAGAATGGTACTGCGGGGACCCAACTTGTCAAGACTGTTACTCTGACAAGCGTAAGGTCTACGTCAAACAGGAGCCTGCTGCTAACTAGTACTACTACAAAAAATACCAACGGTCCTTTTTAGGACCAAACTGGTCTAATGACCAAAACCAACGGCCCTTTTCAGGGCCACCATGTCATTTCGAAATTGACTTGGGTCAAATTGTCTTGTGTTTCTTTTTTTTGTGTGTCGAAAATTAAAAATAACAAATTGAAAATAAGTCCTGCACACACATTCTTTATTTTGTTGAAAATTCAAATTCAAAAAACACAATTCAAATTCAAAAAATGGTACCCAAAAACACAAAATGAGGTACCCCCACCTATCCAAAATGGGTACCAGAAGAAAACAAAACATTGGCCAAATTTTCACAATTTCACCCCTTTTTTCAACACATTTTGACCTCATTTTCCGAAAATTTGGTACCAGGGTACCTCCCATAGTGTCGGAAAAGTGGTACCAGAAGTCAAAAAAATGAAAAATCGTGGTACCAGGGTACCTCCCTTCACTACTTATACATAACCAATACATGCATCTGCGTGTGGTTAACGATGAACGTACAGCTCAGACAAAGAATTTAATTATGCTCACGTGTTACTCACAATTACGACATGAAATAAACAGTCATGTTCTAATTATGCAAATGAATAGTTTTCTGATATTGTAGGTACTGATAATGTGCTACCTGTTGTTGAATTCCGCGAGGATGATCGTGTTATTCAGGCTATTGTCGGTGGTCCTGTGTACAGACAGACGAAGTTCCCTGACTTGTCTGGCCAAGTAATTGTAGGTGACTTCGTGTCAGGGTAAATAACAGTTGTTTGCCATATAAGAGACAACCTTTTAGTTCTATTTCGGTCAACCTCGGAAAAGCGAAAAGTCTGAAATTTAAAAACGGTTTTAACAAAAGTATTCCGATATAGTAAATTTGTGTGTGTATCTTTAATTGTGAATTTTGTCACCATTTTTAACAAGTAGATACAGCAACAACAAGCGGTTTGTCCATTATGGCAATCAATTAGAGTTTTAATTACATTTCAGGGCTCTGTACACGTTAAAGGAACGGATGATGAATGATAGTACGACTAGATGGAGTTATGATTCATTTCCACGTTGTGATAAAACACGTTGTGGATGTAATGCACGAGACACACCGCGCTCTTTCCTGCTCTCTATTGGTGAAACATATACAGGTATATAAGTCATACAAATTATTACTTTTTTTCACCGGGGTTTTATGTCACACAAACAGACAGGGTCATTTTGCGACCTTTTCAGCTTTAAAGGAGTGATGGAGGAAAACATCAGGCGTATACCTAGGTAAAACCCACCGACCTGCTGTAAGCTAGTTCATCACATGTGAAATTTGCCTGATCCTGGTTCGGATTCAATGGTATTCAAGCTTTAAAAAATGCTAGACTTTATCTTCGAGAACAACTGTATTGATTCAGACTTTAGATTGACCACAATGCTTAATTCGCATTTTTGTGCAAACAATTCTGGATGCTTATGTTAAAACACATGAAACACATGCACTCCAAATTATTGCATATTGTTTACCGTATGTTTCGGTAAATAAATTCGTATAAAATGAGTTTTGAGATCAGATGTGAATCTCATGCATAATGATATTGAAACACCTTTCTAGTAACTGTGAAATAACTTTATATCTATGGTTACGACGTACACTGTGCTGAATATAACCAAGTATCCCAATCCTGTCGTTTTATTTTTAACATAATTTGTATTTGGGAGTTATCCACATTTCTACTAGTGTTTGTATTTTAATTCATTAGATGAACTGTTCTTATTGATGACAGAGGAACCAGCACCAGACAAGCCTAGAGGCGCCCTCTTAAGACTTGAACCTCCGTCGTAAGTATTTTTGCTTACTTTTCATTTATGTTTGTTGTGACTGTTCGAAGACCTATCAGCCACAAGCAAAACGGATCAATATGTTCACGACCGGATCTGTACCCAGTGCAACATGAAAATGATCAGTAATCAGCACCACTTCTTACTAGTATACCCAAAGTTTATACATCTTAGAACACACTTTTGTAACCTTCTTATTGTTATTGGTCCTCGATTATAGAATCAGAATTTTTAATGTTCTTATCGGCAGAAAAAAAAATAATTAAAATGCGCAATGTTTTACATCAGCCTTTAAAAAGTTTAAAAGGTTTACACAGCTAATTAGGGACTACTATGACCCTTCCTGTAAAAACGCATACGTACAATAAATGTTTGATAACTACATTTGTAGTGTTGCACGTTTTTGAAAATGAAAGAAAAAAATACAACTTCAACTTATTTCACTTGTACAGCTCCACTATGCATGTAACAGCTGGTCATAGTGTATTAATTCATATTACCGTTTTTTTTTATTTTTATTAGGAGATCGAAAAATAGTCAAATACATCTATTAAGCATTTATATAGATATTTTTTATTTTCAGGGGAGACACTGTGACGTGTGGTGCAGTTAATATTGTAACAACGACTTTACTTCAGCTGTTCTTACTATCATACATTATTCACTTTTATACCAGTGTTACATTATAGCAAAATGTTCAACTTCAACCAATAAATATGCAATTTTACCAATAAACATTTTCTATTACAAAATTGTTGTATTAAATTACAATCTAATCATAGATGAAAAGACATTTTCTGGAACCAATAGTATTACTATAGTACCGATGAACGCGAACTACATATGTTATTGATAATCAAGCAAAGGGTGTTTTTTATATTTCTTAAAGGCATATCTATCGAAGCTGAATGCCTTAAAACGAAAGGTTATCGATGACGGGCATAAAACTTGAAAATAAAAGCCTTAACATAATACTTAAGGTATGAAAGGTAAAAGAGAAACACTGAAAAAGTATTTTTTTTTCCGTTGAGCGCGCATTGTGTTGTAAAGAGATATCCAACTGCAAGATATGTAGAAGTTTTAACCTGCACGATTTCTTTTTACTACCATTTATAGATTAACCTGGCTATAAATTAAGACAGTCGTTAAATATTAAGTACTAGTACTTATACATGAATACCATATATTTCGTTAATTTATTTTGTTTGTTCCCCTAAGGGAAGTGGGCCAATCCCGGAGGTACTGCAATACCGGGCCAACCCGTGGAGAAAGCGGAGCAAGCCCCTCACATTTCTCCTGTGTCCAAAAATCAGTTTAATATCGAAGTCCCCGAATAGGGGACGTATCAGATATTAAGCTGATAAGAACAGATACTACACTTTGATCTTAGCCAAAAGGCCGAGAAGCGATAACAACGACAACTTTACGACAGTTTATATAGGATCTCAGCAGTACTAATGATATGTTTTACTTTCAGCATATGAGACGCATTTAATCAAGTCTGTAAATTCAAGGCTTATCAGAAAGTCTACACAAATAATTTTCCGATGCTGTACCGTCATTCTATGTTTTTTTTTTCAAACTGATCTTTTAAATTTTTGAAGCGTTGACATCCCATCTTGAAAAATACTGAAATCGTTGTATAAACGTTATTTAACGTTTTGAAACAAATCTCGTCCGTCAAATATTCGTCTGCACATATAGAAACAAATTAAATGATTACAGCCTGAAAACAAGTGCGTATTCTAATCTGAAGTATAAGTTATTGGAGACGTGAAGTCGTTGATTCATTTGTTTATTTTCTTTGCGTGAATTTTGTTGTGCAGTCATGTGTCGTCATCCATTCTTGTCCGTTTCTCCGCTTCATATTCATATTAAATATTAAAAGTATGATTTTAAGTTCTAAGATTAAGTTTTTACTTGGGGATGGTAAAGAACAAGTCTTAATTGAAGTGAAAATGCCAGGCAAAGTTATCAATTCGCCATCTTAATACTGCATTTACGTAATTAATCCTTTATTTCACAGACTTTCGGAGAGGCAATACCTATGATATCGTTTGCATGTCTCGGATTTAACATTATGCAGTTCACATGCGATCCAGAGATTAATTAAATTGTCTATAAAAATCACAAACTGCAATATTGAACGATATGTTTTTCCCATAACGACATACTTAAAATCCCATTTCACTTTTTATACGTAAAAGATGTGTGCAATTGAATCATGAAGTTTTAGACAGGAAAACAGACTATGTATTTTGCTATCTTACCGTTATTTTAAGAAATGTTCAATGTCCTTGAGATTGCAAATGTAGTGACATTTTGATTTAGAGTGTTCTTTGATTCCATGGTGGTACATGACAGAAAAGACGCTGGTGAATACCATGTAGTTTCTTGGGCATGCCCATCCCAGAGAAAGTAAGATTTTACGGACTGTAACCTTTCATTGTCTTACTAAGATGGGAAAAGAGGCTCAAATGACAGGACATACTTTCTTTAGGCTTTATCAATAATGTTCAAATACTGTTTCGTTGGTAAAACATTTTGAGTAAATATAATAATGTACTATGATGTAAAAATGGTATTAGAAGTGTCTATTATGCTACATCGCAAATAGTATGCGCACATGTAGTTATGAACTGCCAGTCAAAGACAAGAATTAATATAAAGAAACAACAAATATAGCGGTGGTAATAATTGGTGAATTATGACAGGATCGTAAGCACCAAAGTAAAAATACTTTCAGTACCGAAAGTTTATCTTAACAGAGGAGTGAAACGCACCTTCCGGGCGGGCTAAGAGTTACCTATATATACTAGGTAAAGCATATTAACACGTAATTGTGTGCGGAGACAAAGCCACAGGCACGTGTATATATCTAACGATACAAAGAATTAGTACTGTTACAGACAGTCTTTATTGATAATTGTTAAAAGGAACAATTATGATACTTTATTACGTTCTTACAATACAACAGCTGGTGTAATGCATGTATGGTTGATCGTAAAGTGACTTGAGTGTCATATTGTCATATTTTGTCAGATGATGTACAGTGCAACCTCTCCAAGAAAAGCAAAATTAAGTTGTTGCTGAAGGGAGGTTGTTGCTCAATAGAGGGCCGCTCTGGAGAGGTTGCACTGTACATCATGTGTCTACGACGTCTGTCCCTAAGCTACATGCTGGTACTAACATGTTTCCGCCTCAGCGTCATTATGAAAATGACAACATTCCCACGTGATTTGTGCGTGGGAGGGACAAAGTGTACTTTTACAATTAACAAGTCACAGAAAAACATGAGCCTCTCCCATCTCGGAATCAATAATCGCGCGTTATATCGACTTAGCATACATAGAGCTATTTTAATCAGGGGAGGTAACACCGATTGTCCCATTTGTTATCCTCTTTGAATATCCTCCCTTCGCATGAAAGCTCGAGCGTACCTCGGAAATGTTCACAATTGGTCATTTCTAATAACGAAATTCTAACAAGATGCTTGGGTATGTGATCAATGTTTAGCTATTGATTGGGCATCACGAAAACATTTTTGATATATTTCTATGTGGTTATACATAGTTATTATACTAGTATTACGTTCATTGCATGAAATTGTGTTGTACCTATGTGTGCACGTGCGTTCAGATTACTGTTTGAAATAAAATATCTATTAGTGACTATAATGTTTTCTCAATGATATTTAGTGACAAACTGGGATGTTTTGAAATTCCGTTGATGACCCATTTTCTTGGTTCTAGATTTTGTTATGATTTTAAAACAATAATTTGACAATGATTATTTATATAAATAAGTTATTTTAATACACATTAGATTTATATTCAAAAACGTATCAGTAAAAAGGAAGAAATCGCAAATGTTGCATTTGACTTAACCCTCATTACGTAATGCGTGTTCACTTAATTAATGCCAACAACACAACGTCCAGACGTCATGATACGTAGATTGAAGAGTGACGTCATTGTGATACGTCGTCGTCATGTTTACCACGTCAGACTAGAAGGCCATGGACCAATGTCGAAGGAAACAGTTAAAACGACAAATTTAAAGAAGTTTGAAGCAAAGAAACCAAAACGAGGAGTAAGAAGCACTCCAGGAACAAATAAGGGAGGGTATGTGTCCTGTCGTATTCTCCATTTTTTAAACTAGCGCACAACGTCTAAATTAAGACAAACGGGCATAATACAATGTACAGGGATTGTCATTATCAGGTTGAAATATAGAGGAAATGTTTGAAAGTGACCGCAAAAAATAGGTCTTTACAATCAAGTGTCCAATATGGATGTAGTCGTAAAGAGAGATTTTACTATATGTGTATAACGTTTGTAAGAAAGACAATTTAAAGATTATACGAGTATATGATGTTAGTGAATTGAAAAAATAAGTGACGGATATCAGGAATTTTTTTCTAGTCAGGATTACGATAAAAATAGTCGCATACTTTCGTACAATGTATATGTGAGACATTTCCATAAGAGTACACAATTTATCAAATGAGTGTGTCTTATTCATTTCTTCAAAGTGAAATTGCGCGATCAAGAAAAGCAAAGAAATGCTTGGATTGATCTGTATTTCGTGTCTCTGACTGTAATGTTTCGACCAAAGCTTACTGTTTGACATTAAAAAGTGAAGAAAATGCAATGTTCCGAACCGGACATTGAACTTAAGGCCCATTGAACTATCAAAGAGCATTTAAACACCTCCCTTGCGCGCTTTCATAATAGAAGCCGTGTTAAAGTGTAAAGTGTTCTAGTCCCCATAAATGCCACACAGCCTTCATACAATTTGCGTTCTTTCATTCATTATCTTAATCTTATCTTTCTGCATGTTCACACTTCTTGGCAGACGAACTTAATTATATTCAGTTTGTCAATATAACTAATTTGATGTTTGAATTTAACATAAACCAACAATATTACACCTCAGTTAGTACTTTCATCATGTTGACGTTCTTTTCCAGCGCACGTCGCGATCCACAAAAACGCAGACGACGAAAATTCTTCCTGAAAGTTCGCATTGTTTGCAGAATGATAAAAAAGTGTTGTGCTTTCATTTTGTGTTTCTTTTGCCCTTGCTGAGACAGTAAGTACACGACGGAAGTCTGAATCATATAAACGCTTGATTTAAACAGTTGGCAAATTTGCATATTAGTTTAATGCTCTTGATGTATGTGAGAGTGTGAATAAATATGAAGAATATTTTTTATTATATTGTTTTTGATAGGTCTGCTTCACAAGAGTTATGCTACATGTTTTATATACTGGTGTGTTAATACGGAGAAAACACCCAGGAATTTGGAACATACGTCAGGGTTACATAATTTGTCAACAGGATTGCTATCAAATTTTAAAAAGTGACATACAGAAGTATCAAATCAATGGTTCATGATTTTTTGCAGTTATGGAATACGATAGTCCGTAAGTTTTAACACACTTCACGCCGATCCTTAGTGTGTCGAAGGCTTTACATTTTGTGTTGTAGTATAACAACATATATCAATTCATGCGTTGAATGTCCAAGGGAGACAAACAGTGATATTATACACCGTGAATACAACCTAGTTACTTGCTTTAACAGTTGTTCATAATGAAGTGTCTAGAAGAAACAACTATACGACAACATCAAACTTTAAAATGTCCTTTGTTCTTGTAATTAAACCTAAGTGAAATTGTCCATTTTTGTATAGTAGTGCAGCGCCCGCATTGAGTTACTGTGCGCATTTAAAAAATGATTCCCGGGGCTCGGATTTAACAGGACATAGAATCATCGTCAGTGTGTGGTTCGGAAAATGAATCGTGTACCTGATGTAGGTACTCATTTTTTAGGGAAACATTTTTACCTTTGGGAACAGTAAGGATAATTGAAAAACGGATAATGGAAAATGTTTAAAATAAGGAACAAGAGTGTCATATATAGGACGACATTTTAATTCATAAACAATATATAACATGAAAAATAACAATGATTCAGTATTTAAACACGATCTTCACACGGAATGCTTGATTATTTCCACCATACAGAAATAATCTAAGAAATACATATAAAGTCACCCGTTTCAATAACTGAGTAAAAAAAATAAAATGCTGACAGATATAAAATAAACACTGGCCCTATTAAGTTCAGGACTAATTTTAAGGGTTCAGGCGCACACTGGCGCCATATATGACACCATATTTAACACTGGCAAGATAGCAAACTCCTGCATTTTTCCGTTGCACAAATTGTCTCACTAAAACCTGATATTTTGCCGTCTTCCAGAAGACAACGTTTCTCACACAGTCTTCTGTCTATATTTCAATTCTTTGTGAAGAAACATATAAAATGTTCTGAAATTATCTCGAATGTAGGACAGAAGCCAAACAAATCAGCGTTCTCTCGTCGTGTGTAATCATTTAAGACGAAATCAAATTTAATAATGGAATAGAAGTCATACAATAGACATTACGGTCTCAGCGAAATAGTCTTGACAAATCCGAGGTTTCTCGTTAATCACGCCATGAAAGGTTCTAAGTAATATACTGGCGAAAGATACCGAAAACATATTGCATGATTTGTATGGTGTGTTGCTGTGTTTAATGTTAGACAGTCTCAGATGTATTGAATATACTAAATGTATATCGATTCTAACCGCAACAAGTTGTTATTGTGCCGAATATGTAGAAAAATATTCTAATGAACGAATGAATAATAAGATATGGGTACATGTGTCCTTGACAATTCCAATCGAACTGAACAATACCATACTGTGAGCATACCTGTCGGAACACGCACACGAAATTCTCACTAAATTCACTTTAAAACTCTAAAAACGCATTCTTAAAACCCGTTTGATGTATTAAGAATCTGACACGAAAAAAATTCTCTAAGCTGATGTTCCGAAGACTCTTTGACTTCTAGATTGGTGAGATATCATTTCATACGTATAACTAAACTAATGGTTCCTTCTATTTTTATGAAACCAACCACCGACATTTAATGTGTTCAATAGTTGGATATTTGCTGTTTTTGCCACGCTATGATTTTGTCATCTGGATTTTTATGACATTTCAAATCGTTGTTGGGTGGGAAAACTTTGTTATACCTGCAAATAAAAACATAGAAGCGATATATTTACTTAAATTTTGAATTTCTGAGATAAATTTTCAAACCAACTGCAATTGAAAATAAATTGGACCAATATGTATCTCCTTTTTATGCAAGAGAGGGTTTTATTAGTATAAAGACTTAAGCATCAAAAGAACCAGATATATCGGTATCACATGTTTTAATTCATGGTCTTCTCTAAGCCTTATAAGACCACATCCGTACCGGATCGGACATGTAGTGGAAATCAAGCACATATGTAACACATTTTACGAAGAATGTAATCAATGACGATTTTTGATTTTACCTGTCACGAATATGATCCAACAAAACCTAAGCATACGATCTAGTTAGTTTGGTATCTGAAAACATTTAGTCGTCAAAAGTATGAAACAACCTTATATGCCATGTCTACAGTACAATGTATCTTACACGGTAAAATCTTAACAGGGAGCTGTGTACGCCTTTCCATAATCCAAAACGATGGGTTTATAATTCAATTGAAAGACTTTCAGAAGTAGATGGTATATTGGCTATAAACCGTATACGAACAAAAAAGACTAAATTACCTTATCCAGTCTCCTTTACAGATAATCCACGGTAAAAGGTCTATCTTATGATGTAATTCTTTCGAAATTTCTGGACTGATCAAGATTGGTGTCCCCGCAGATTTTCCTCGGGTGATAAGTTTATATCCGCTGTCGTAACAACACTGTTGTACAGCAAGAGTCGCAGTTCCGTGATAAAGCGCGGACCGCATACAGACAAAAGCACCCGGCTTATAAACTAAGTCCTTGTGACTACTTGCGTCAATCCAGCGAACATTTCGTTCTGTCCTTGCGTCAAATACGTCCTTATTTCGAACTCTGACCAGAGGAAATGTACAAGGACAAGCTGGTAAAGATGAATTCTTGATAAAATCTTGGGCAAACTTGTGATTGCACTTCATCCACTTAGTACAAACATCTTTATCTAAAATATAGCAACATCAATGTATCATTCTAATGTGTTATCTGTAAGACTTTGGTGTTCGTAACATTTAAAACAAGCGTTCCAGTCTTTTTAATATTCGTCTTCTTAATCAGAATGTTAACTATTGTCGAATGTTCTGTATTTTTGTAGATTTTCACAACACATCAATCATTTAAACAAAGATACACGCATGTACTATTTTGAACAAACTTCTAAACAGCACTATCATACATGTACTTATATATCAAACTAAAAACTAATTTTGATATATTTTATAGAATTTAGGTTTTATTTTTACCAGAATCCAAGTATTCTTGTTCAGGCAAGTTGACGGGAGGTACAAATCCTTTATGTTCCCATTTGTAAAACTCGCTTATGGTACTTGAACTATCTTCATTCGTTGTACCTGAATTATACAACATTGGTAAATTACTCCAAGGAAAAAATAATGTTGCGTCCATTTTGACCGAACAGTAACCATAAGTCAACAGACAAAAAAGAAACCGACGAACTAATGACATATAAAACCATTTTGATGGGAATGACGATGTATTAATGATAACCTCTGACTTCTGTTATATCAAGACTTGTGTTACTATAAAAACTCGTTAAGGAAGCATTTTATTCCATACTAGGAGGAAAAGTGCATTTTCCTGCACTGGTTTTATAAATATATTTGACGTCTACAATATTAATGTTTTTATTTTATCAATGTGTTATGTTCATTCCGAAATCTTGGAAATTAAAGTAAAATAATCGGTATTAATTTAAGATTCTTACAAGATGTTTCTGAAATGATAATCATGACGAGAGATGAAGAAAAATGTTATAAGTAATATTAATATATATACAATTGCTTGTATTTGTGGAAACATGGACTTTAAGTATAACCTTCAGAATATAACTACAGTGGAAACCTTCTGAACCGGTCGAGCCCTGGACCAGGTCATTTGGCCAGTTTAGAGGGGATACCCGTTCAGAGTGGATTTATAATTCTATAGTAATGAAGTCGGGACCAGATCATCTGACCGATTTAGAGGGGAAGCCAGTTTATAGAGATACCGATTTAGAGATTTTCCACTGTAATATAGCAGCTTATTATCATGGTTAAAAATGACCTTAACACGTGTTAAATATAGTTTTTACTGAGTGATAATTCAATCATTAGATTCAATAGATCAATTCAATAAAACTGTCTTTTTATGAATTTCTCAGCCCTTCATTTTGTAATTACGTTGTCATGATATTTTATCATAGTAATTTTCATTCCCTTTTTAACCATTTAATCGAACCAAGAATCCAGCTCTGTTTTCAGCTACCTTTTTGTTTTGTCATAGATAGCAGGCATCTGTACGTATTAAACTAAACAGACTTCACAGAATCTGCATGTCTGACAGGCTGAGTAATTAGATTTAAACCCTAATGCCAATTATATCAATTAATACTCCAGAATGGGAAGACCTTGTACGTAATTAGACACACACTAATCACCGGTGAGCAACAATAATTAGTTCAATTAAAGTCGACATCTTTGCTAAATATATTGTGTTTTTTTAAGATCGTTCGCCAGACAAAACTTTTCAATGTGACAACCTCTTCGTGAAACAAATATTGCAGAAAAACAAGCTGTTCAGAATATAGTACAGTCAAACCCGTGTTTGCGGCCACCTCCGAATAAAGCCTCCCCCCCCCTGTGAATAAAAGCCATTCTTTGAAAAACTGTCACTGCCTATTTAGGATAAACTGACCACCAAATATAAGCCATCTGTCAATAAAGGCCACATTTTGTCTTTCCCAAGAGTGGTCTTTGTTCACAGGCCTGACTGTACGTATAAATATATAATTTACACAAGTTATAAATGATTTATGTAGCAGTGAATAAAAAGATTTCTTGGTTTTGGCTGTCTGGCAGTAACATTGTACAAAGATAATATATCAATGTGGCATAACCATCTTAAAGTCACTAGAAACCTTTTATCTTCAACCTGTGTGACCCAGAGCGTTACAAAATTGAATATTCCGGTAGGGTGTATATTGGACAATTTTTTCTCTGGTAAATATATTCTCATATTGCTCTCGCAAGTTTACTCCAATTTTGTATAATTTTCATCGATATTTAACAATTGAACGAGGACGCTGACGCATTGAGCAAATTCCTTCCTTTGTTAGATCAGTAGCATTGTAGCAAATGTTTCCACAGTAACTGTTTGCATGGTCAGTTTCATACTATTTTTATTCCTTTTATTTGGGTACAAGCATTTAAACTGATTCTACTCAGGCTTCGTAATAAGATCAGACGAAAAAGCATTTAATGTGTACATATTTCCCAAAAATGTAACCTCGCTATGTAGACAGATGAAGCATTTAGTTTCATTTTGTACAATAGTTACATTGTACTTTCAAATAAAAGGATTACGCATATCTGAGGTCTTCCAGTCCATTAAAACATGAAAAACAGATGAAAGCATTGAAGCAGTGGCCAAGGTTACAATTTATAGATGTTTTATTAACAGTTCAAATCACTCAAATATTTTATCACACTTCCAGCATTATCGCTTGCAACCCTAGACATACGTTTTATTTCTTTTAAATCTAGATCTAGATAAACACAGTAGCAGAAATCTAATTAAAGTTGTTATCTGTCCGATTCCTTACAATAAAACCGATACAGGAATAATAAACGAATGCCTATCTTTTAACAAAGTTCTGAAGGAAAACAACATCATACGCGATCTGTGGTATCATGTTGATAACAATTCTGACTTCATGCCATTTTTGTACTTTTATCTGATGACTTTAAGGTAAACAGGGCTTCTGTGATTTAGAAGTGTTCCTATTTAACATTTTATTATCTTTGTATTAATTACAAGATGAGGAGAACAGTAATACCTAATTTGACCTAATTCCTGCCAATCCGCGTACAGTTAAACCTTACTAAACGATCGTTTCCATATTACGAACACCTCATGGTAAAAACCTCTTCATTTCGGACTATTTTTCTGTATTTACTTTGTAATTCAACTTAAATTAAATATTTTTTTTCCTACAGATTTTTAATATTGATATATATATTAATATATTAATATATATTAATATTGGTCATAATATTGAAGTTTCATAGTAGAAATGTATCTAAACATGTTATTTACAAGTTGTAAAAAGTACGCCATGTGATATGCTGGTACTTCGGAGAATTAAGAGAAAGTTTCGATATTTCAAATGCGTAGAATACAAACTAGTCACATGTGTTATTGTTATGACTAACCCCCTACCGGAACTTGTTACTAGGATGCATACCAAACGAATAGAAGTATTCAAACAATGTGGATTCCTTATAAACGATTATTATGTCGAGGTGTTTGCTAAATTTTGTTTCCACAAACTCCGTTATTTCAGCATGTTTTGACATGCTACGTTAGTGAAATAAGTGTTCAATTAGTGGTAATGAAAGTTCCAGGAGATTCGCCTCATTTCGGTGGAGGCAACTTGAATCATTGACACATTTCTGTTTTTAAACATCGGGTAAACATTCTGACATTCTTCGTACTCTCTCAACATGGATGTTACTATCATTATCACAATCAATGTCTACAATGTAATTGTGACGTTATTTTTGTAGACGTTGTGTAAATCATTTGACAATGTTTTGTTTAAGGCATTTATCGTATAATTCATCCTCACAAGCCTTTGCAGTTCTATCAGTTCTATAACTTCATACATCTTACTTAAAGCATTGGTAAATTTGGGGGGGGATCCGGAAAAAATATCTTGAAATACTCATCGATTCCAAGTATTTTTTTCTTCTTGCTAATGAAAAATACAAGAAACAATTTATAATGAAGCTTACGATAATTGTGAATAAGTTCAGTGTTCACGTGATAACAGAAAATTGACTTGTTAGCCAAGGACTTTGTTTTCATTCGGTCAGTATATTGCACGTTCGAATTATTAGACAGAACAAT
Organism: Lutraria rhynchaena; assembly: GCA_008271625.1. Classification (NCBI taxonomy): domain Eukaryota; kingdom Metazoa; phylum Mollusca; class Bivalvia; order Venerida; family Mactridae; genus Lutraria; species Lutraria rhynchaena. The sequence continues at coordinate 26,294 of VIBL01000292.1, forward strand.
CCGGACAAATTAGTAAAATATTTTTTGTATACCACACTAGACGTTTTGAAACACTGATTTCACTTTTCCTGATCCTTGACTTTTATCCATCCCTTGCGACTGAAATACACTTTATTACCGTGCACTACTCTAACCTGTCATAACCTGAGAGTGTATTTCTGAATATTTACGAACCACCTGCGCTGAAATCCCATATAAAAATCGCACAACGGAGCGCCCCCTGGTGACGGGAATAATAACATCAACTAGAATTCCTTGTTCTCCGTACAATATACGATCGGCGTTCACTGTTTCGCGCGCAAACTATGCAAAGAATTGCGAAGAATCGGTAATGAAAATTTCTCTACGTTCATTGAAAGCAATTTTGGTCTACATATACAGCGAACACTGCTGTTCAAACAATGTTGACGTCTTAACACTGGAATCTTTTGTGCTCTGAATATTTTTATGGAATTCCGTGATTTTTACTTATTCTACAATAACTGAGAGCCGTCTGTTTCTAGTAAAGACAGATTACCGATCAATCCATCTACGTTTGGTGGCTAACGTATTCCTTGAATTACAGCTGGTGTTCATGCGTTTGCTAAACATTAAAAAATAAACTTCTCTGTCCGAAACATCGAATTATTAAGTACGAGCGCCTAGCAAAAGACGAACACGTTACCTGCAAAGGATGGTATCAACAAAATGTTTTTTTTTTGTTTTTATGTGACTTATTGTCACTAAGGTTTAACGCCGTTTTTCAACAATTTTCAGTTATATATGGCGATCGGTTCACCAAACCAGTTTTCCTGGACTGTATACTAATCAGTACTAACACCCTTCCACAAGGAGCCGGCACATTCTCCACATATGGAGGAAAATCGACATTTTTCGTCAAATTGTCTTAGAAGTGTATGACCTACCGCGATCGGGATTCGAACCCGGATCTCCGGGTTACAAATCCAGCGCACTTACCACTTGACCACAGCCGCGGCCTCATATCAACAAAATAGGCAATACTGCGACCGGTGCATGGTGAAATTGTTATTGTCCTGTGAACTAAAACACCAAGTGACACGAAATATTTTATCCTAATAATTTTATCAACTTCAGTTGCATCCTGGGAGGAACATGTAATCATACCAACAGATTGAACGGTTTTCTACATAATTCTAATCTAACAACAAAACTAATGATGCGATTATTCTAGTTGTTACAAACATGTCTACAAGTTGGCTTCATTTCCCACAAGTGTGTATATAAATAAATCGAATATCATCGGAGTGAATCACTAATGTCCAAGGTATCTGGAGGCCAACAGCGTCAGGATGGCGTTCAGGAGCCTTTTTTATAAGCATTCTATAACTAATATTATTTTCCAGAACGATTTCGCGGAATAAACTTCGCTAAATATTTTGAATAGCGACGTTAATAATGTGAACTTTACGAGTCGACCATGTCTTAAACAGTTTTCGGCTGGTATAATTAAGAACTGTCATATTTTATGATGTCAATTTGGTTGAGAAAACCCATCACTTATTAACACAATTATACTCGATTTCCTGCCAAGGTACGCTCAGTGCTTATTTTATCTATGTTACTAAAAAATGGTATCATAGACATTGAAACAAAAATGTTAACATCAAAATCAAAATTATTTTCCAAGAAGTATTCTTTCCATGACATACAATCATTACTTCTCAACGTTGAATGAAATTTTATCTGAATCAAACCATACGCTCAGAAAAGAATGATACTGCAATAGAATATAGAAGTAAATGCCTGCTATTGCTTTATTAGACCAGTGTTTAAATGTATATTATTATGATACTTTTCAATATGATTTGTTACCTCTTAAAAGAGAACTTGTTCTTCGGCAGTATTTATCATACGCGAGTATCTGATTTGAAACCGCAGATTTCGACCTGACTAACCTGTTCATAAGGTGAACGTCGATCCAGTTATAGTGTAACATACAACTGGATTTGTTGAATGAAGCTCGAAGTATTAATAAACAAATGGTATGTCAGAATATCTGAATATTCTAAAATCTGTGAGTACATGTTATAAGCCTAGTTTTAAATATGAAAGCGATTTAAGTAGAAGTCTCAAATCGATGTACGCTTTCATTCCATTCGTAATCCTAATTTAGATTATTTGGGGTATTTTAAAATTTTATTTTCCGTTGTCTGAATGAACGGTTCTTTCTTTAATTCATTTCAATTGAAAATGTGTAACTAATTAAGGCAAAATGTCAATTTTGTCAAATCTGTATTGTTATTTGTACAATGGTGTCCCTGAATTATTAAATCACATACTGTGGTCACTTCGGCTCGAAAAGGGGTCGCTTTCAATGTTATCACTGACCCTTTTATCTACGTATCACTTAATCTAGCATAAGGTCACAATGTTTCTTAATTTACACAAAGCCTTCTAGTGGACAGAGATATAATTATGCTTCCAAATTTCTGGTTATATAACAATTTTTGTATCATTAAAATAGACTCTGGTAGAGTTTTTCAATTCATTTAATCAATAAAGCAGGTCAAATGTCACCTTTGCAATAATACTGATTGTATTATAACTATAACACCGAAGTTGTTTCAACGTTGATTCAATCGTAAAACTTTGTACAACTGTTTGCGATCTCTGTTGGTGTCGCAAATACTTGTAGCAGGGGGGGGTTTAACTTAAAGCTACGTACTGGAATGTACAAACATTAACTTAATCATACAAACACATTTCAGCGCGGTGCAGCACAGACTATTTTGATATGTTTGTTGTATACAAAGTTTTATTGGTTATAATGGTCTAAATCTCACCTTCACACTGAGGGTTAACGCATACCATGGATTCAACTTCCGTACAAGCCGCGCCACATTTGCGCATGCGCTCTTGCTGCCCCGCTCCGCAAGAAGTACTACAAGATGACCATGGCGACCATGGTGTTTTACTTCCGTCTGAGAGTAAGTCACCTGCAACATGAATAACAACCATCAACCACAGAAAGGTAAGGCATAAAACAGTAGCAGTCATAACACGGAAATGATATTAATTAGACGTTTGGTACCTTGATGGTGAACTAAAGTGTTTTTAACCACAAAATTAAAGAAATTAGTGGTTTAGAGGTTAAAGGGATTGGATATTTGGAGGTTCTGTTTCATGGGGTGTGCATTTCATCAAACGACGTGTTACCACAATTTGCAACTGATGATTACAGTTCCAGACTATTTCTTTCAACCCGAATCGGTAATAATGATCTTGCAAAGAATGTCTGTCGTTTTCTTTCATTTTTACGGGCGTGTCATACAATGTAAACATTGATATAGTTTTGTAATAAGAGATCAGTTTTAGGTGAACCACATGATGACTGACAGATGAACGCTGGATAATTTGTTGCTTCCGCGTTGAATGATTGACACATATACACGACTGGTGTACGTTTATTGGTTCTTGCTTCTGGATTCAACGAGCTAACGCTGATGAATTATTTCCGGTAAAGCGCGTGTAGAGTCTTAATCTGATTATCTTGTTAAAATTTGATACCAAAGATAATATTAATTAGACTCCATTTCTGACCGGATTGTGAATGATAGCTCAGTGGATTGCAGGCATCGTTGGCGATGTGAATTTTAACAGAAAATTGCTAGTTTAAATGCTATGCACGTGAAAACTAAACGACTCACGTGGCCATGTGGTTCAGTGCAGTGCCATTAATGTTACGGTTGTTTTGTGTTTTATAGCTTTCAATCACAATCCTGCATCAGTGTATCATTATAAAAAAAGTCATGTTTGATTTAAAAAAATGAGAACCAGCCTGCAGAAAAATCATCGCGGTTCTGAATTATCAGATTTAGTATCAACGGGAGTTAGAGTTATGATCAAAGAGGTAATATGTTAAATGGAACATATAAAACAGTTGGACAAAAAATGCAATTCAAGCACTTTGGGCAAATATTATGTGAAAGAACTAAATCCACTCTGATTTCGTTTTGATTTTAAGAGAATTTTAATGACTTTTACGGGAACGTGTTTAATACTAAATCGTGAAGCATGGTTCTGGTAGAAATAGGTCGGGTCTACAAGAAATCTGTAGCTTACTACTATACCTAGCTAACAAATATGTGTATTCGTGACACAAGTTGGCTAAAGTGTACGTTAATCACGCATCAATTTGCGAGCCATTATTGCTCTTAAAACACCCATTGTTAAGATGTTTTGTGACAACATACCAACTGATGTTGAGGGTTAGAATATCACAAATGCACTAATCATATACATGCCAAGGTGGCCCAAAGTCACAAAAAAAACTGATTTTTTATACAAGCCTCAAAAATCCAACAATCTAATTGGTTACTTCATGGCCAACCTTACGAAATATTTAGTCTGGATTAGATAAAAAGATAAAACTTTAAAGAAAACTTAGATATATGATATCCAACCATCACTATTTTATCCGAGGCGTGTAAGTAAAATGTTCAAATCAAACCTGACTGCAAACACCTCTTTTTGGAGAGTAAAGTAATGATTATTGGAGGTTGTCTATGTTCTGAGGTTATAATAAACTGCCAAAGCTACTGCTGGTCTCTGCAGTCATTGGCCGCTTATCTCATACGGCCTTTAGCACTCGTTTAACTTAATACATCTAAATGTAAAAAGGAATGCCAAATATATGTATCAAACATTATTATCGTACCTTTAGACCCGTAAACTGTATCATCTAATGTGATTGTATTTTCGCCACCAATGTTGACCCAATGTTGGTCGTAACTCCAACCCGTCTCATCCGGGCCAAGACGGGTTTTTTCCTGAACTATATCGTTTTTAAACAGACTGTTTATAGTACCGTGACCGGTACGTGCACCGGACAAAGTCTCGTCTGCTACTTTTTCTAATATTTTTCTCAATACAGACGGCTTTATACGACCGGTATCTTTTTCCCGTCGCCCTTTTCTTTTCCGAATTTTACAATCTAAACACGATGTTTTAGCATTTCTATTTCTACGATGTTCAACTGTAAGATTTAAATAGTCTTCTAAACTACTATAAGTCGTTTTTCTGTGTTTGCGATTCTTCCGTTTCCGGTTGCGTCCTTTCTTTCGACGTTTCTTCGACTGTTTCCGGTGTGACGGCATAATGATGTTCGGCTGATACGGAGGGTCCGTGTGATTGTCGTCTGTTGATGATTGAAATGGAATAAATCTGCTGCCTGAGTTAGTGGAGGAATTTCCGGTCTGTAATAAAAATGAGGTAAAAATAAGCTTCAAATAAATTATTCGAATCGCTAAATAATCATAAATTATTCTAAATGCAAAGCGAAATACAGCCATAGGTATTTTTATCATACCTGTAGCAAGTAACAAAAACATCCCTCTTACAGTGCTCTAGTGGTTAATGTACCAATTACAAGAACGGAGTGTCGGTGGTTCGAATCCGCATCCTGGATAGACGGCCGGTTAGTGAGTCGTTAACAAATGGTCACTAGTAAGTGGAAACAGCATTTATTCAGAAAATTTTCTTCAAGTACAAATTCAACGTCGTCAACATGACTTTCCATTGATAGGCAAACAAATTGATTTTAAATATATAAGAATCCCACTGCACTGTTAGATATATACAAACTACATGCTTTATTTACAAAACACTGTCGATTTGGTACTCATGCAAGTCATAAGGTTTTGGAAAAAAATAGCGTAATTTTGAAAAAGTACAAAAATAAAGTGATATTTAATAAGCTTTCATTCAATACTTGCTAAAACGTAAGTTACACCGTTCTGAGGCCGATTGGTAAGATTACCCTGGTGTTTGTCGTCTGATACTACACGGCTTTGCTGAGGAGCACATTGGTGATTCGGTGACGAGCACAAACCAGTGTGACTCACAAGTAAAGTAAAATGACCGATTTTTCAATTAAGTTGTAACGCTGTGATAAATAAATATTTGACCTTTATGAAAAATGTTGAATTGCTAATTAGATATTAATAAATAGCTGGTACTTGTAACAAAAATGTTACTAATTCACCAACACGGATTTGAATGATAATGAAATAACCCAACCTATACGGCACTGAGAAAAACTATTCGCAATTGAGTTTGCAACAAACATGTGAAAAATACAAACATCGTGATATCAACAACAGGTAAAAAATGTGGACACTAAATCAGAAAAACTAATATTCAAATATACGATGAAATAAAACTTCAGCAGCTAAATCAGAGAAATTCTTGCTTTAATTCATTTTATTCTTATTTAAACGTGAAACGCTGGTGAAAACACTATTCACCCACATTAAAAAACTGATACGACTTTAGATAGTATTAATACAGACTTTGTTATTTTACGTACACGACTTAACAAAACAAAGCTCTTTGAAATTTAGAACCAGATACGATTATTACCCAGTGTATATTATAACAACTACCTCCAGGAACCGACTACAAAGAGGTCACGCTATGATTGAACCTAATGACTTCAAAACTCACCTCTAACTTAATCGTAAACATTCAGACGTTCATAGTTCCATACAATGTACCTTAGTCAGTACGCAGGCCCTGTGTTTTACAGAAAACAAAGTTCTTCTTTGTCCATGATTTAAATTACTTTTTACATTATATTTTGTGTTCCTTCATTGAATTAAGCATTTATTTTCAAAAATCACCATGAGCAGAGTAAAATTAAGAAACGGTGAAAGATAATTTCCTTTTATTCAATTATAAGTTTCCATTTCAAAACTAATTGATAACCCTTCAACTCAAAAACTGGGACAAATGATTATGGTTTACATTGTCAGGTTATAGAAAATTTCATGATTGCGAGTAATTAACATAGTTTTAATGTATGGATTTAGATAAAAAAAGGTATGATTACATCACATATAATGACCAATTAAAAAGGATTTGGGAAACAAACATACAAATCACACCAAAGTTAACGTTCGAGATGGCTTCTCTTTGAAAAAATGCTCCATAGACTATATAGAAAAATAGATTCAGATAATACAAAAAGATTTTCAAACTAAATTCAGCTACATGTATACAAAGCACCTTGCTTCTCCAAGAGCAATTTCAGATCAATTAATTTAAACATATTTATTGCCCATTCATCAAGTAATTTATACTATTGTATCGTTTAGTCAAATTGTACAGTAGAACAATATCATATAATTTACGGCTAACTTCAAACAACGTTTATTACAAGTATAAATATTAACTAGAAAGAAAATGTTTGGATGCCATTATTAAATAAATATCTATTAATACTATACTGATCTGGAACATCATTCAGAAAGATCATTAAAAAAGTGAAAAAAGGTTGTGTTGCATACTAGTATTCAAGGCAGAAAAGCATATTCATTATATTTGAAAATACTACAAACAAGCTATTTCCCTCAACGAACGCTCATATAGTTTTGTTCCTCTTGAGTAAAACTTTTACTTACACTACGTCTTGTCGAGAACATAATCATAAAATTAAGAAATTTGGATAAGACGTTATAAAATACATAAACATTTTCAACGGGTGGTGCATTATATTTTTTTCTGGACGACGATTTAAAGAGATTCTAGGCCAGATTAAAGTGTAAACATGATACTGAAATACGTAGGTTTTGTGATATACGCATTTTATAGAACCACTTATGCATTCGGCAATGTGATGATTTTACAAGTAATTTATATAAACTTTCCATCGGGACATCGGGCCACAGTCATAAGTTAAAGGCAGTATCACAGCGGTGTAAAAATAACTTATCTTTTAATGGCGTTTACATTCTCGAAAAAACAGACGTACAATGTATATTTCAATTGATAATGCTACATAGCATAAAAGCTAATCGAGGTTGCTTTGACCGCCAGAGAAATTGCTTTCAATAAGACTGTAATTGCTGGGATTGAGTTGTAATCATTGCCAGTAATTATATACAAACACAAGATGAGTTTATCGGACAAATCATGTGGTAATATTATCTCTAGAAATAGCAGAAATTGCTCCAGAATTGCCAATTAATCAAATATCGGTCATAGACAAGTAACAATGTTTTTATTAAGGCTTGCTAAGGAGAAAATGCGTCATTCCATGGCATAGTAACGTTGAAAGGTACGGTTTTATGTAATTAGGATTTATCCATTGTGCCTATGTGACTATGTTACAAATATCGGTGGTTGTAATTAATATTCATATTAACTATTAGCTTAATAAGTCGTAAGCTAATAGTGATGAGGTGTAACATAGCAAGCTGGATCTTTGTATTATTTTTAAGTGTTCTTAACTAAGTTTTAACATTTTTTTAGTTCGATTGCGAATGTCGGGTCTTTATTTATTTGTATTCCTTGAATAACCAGACTCGTATGAAACTTTTTTAACATTCTGAGACCGGACAATTTCTCAGAAGTATCGCTTAATGTAAAGTTACGGAAAATGAAGTAAGAAAGCGAAGTACTCAAAGTGCTGTTACTGAAGGGATGTTTAAATGCTTAAATGTTTAAAAGACCAATACTGGTTTTCAAATACAAAAAATGAATATTTATTTACACACACCTTTCAGAAGAAATAGTTCGGTTAACACTCCGTATTGAACGTAGTCTGCTAAAAGTCAGGGACATTTAAGTTATGTTTCTTTTTTAATTTGTTCTCTACGCAGACATACTAATTTGTATCAGATAAATTCGTCGCTAAAAAAAATCAGTAATAATTTTGGATATCCGTACAAATCCGTATGTTGTCGTTGGTGAAAAGTTTAGACCCATTTCCAACATCACGTGCACTCCACGAAAAGAAAGACGACTAGGCGTAAAAATCGGGGGGAAATAATAAGTGTCACTATACTGTTATCTTACCGTTCTGTATCTTACTGTTTTATGTCCGCAACTTTGTTGACATGACTAGGCATAATTATAAGGAATAGTGTGGATAGAATTTGTCTTAAATCTTATCAAGGTGAATAAATCGATCATTTCTACCCTTAGTCAAATTAACCCCCCACGTCAGGGGATCATTATCCATATTAGCTTCAAAACTCATTGTAAATACAGTGGTATAATCCCCCACTTCATCTGGACTTCACATAACACCGTCGTCACCGTGTGACAAGAGTTTTTAGTAGAAACTTTTTTATTCTTTTCGTGTTAGGCATTCCACAGGAAAGAATGAACAATAACGTGTGTAGTGATATAATTTATATTTTGTGCGGTATAAAAAAAATCAGATTATTATTTAAAGGGGCTTTTCTTAAGCGCGCAGGAGATTTTCTAATCGATTATCGTGAAGACTGTGTTGTTTTTAATTGATATAACACAGTGGTTCTTTTATCTCCCGGACCACATCTGTGTGAACAAATGTGTTCAATTTATTTAGTGAAATGTCGCGTAAACCTCAGTGTCCGTTCAGAATGTCTAGTTTTGTCTGAAGTTCAAGTGCCGGATTTATTTACTAAGTCCATTTAAACTTTCTGTTAGATTAGCAAAACTTGTAACAGAGGAATAATTTGTCCTGTTATTCGGACAAAAATGCACAAAACTTTTATCAATATCTTTCTAAATTGGAACAGTAATTAATGATGAATACGCTCGTATAATTGTGCTCAAATGGAGTCCGGAATTATGAAAACTAACGACATGAGTACGCTGTCAAAATTCCAGAAAATCGTGTTGTTATTTGGCCTTCATGTCTAACTCAGTGTTACTTCATTGTCAGTGTATTAAACTACATGTATATTGTCTATGAATTGAACTGCATGTACTATCAGAATGTAGTCAAAATACATAAGTACAAAAGTATCAGCAAAATTTAAAACTGCGAAAACTCAATACTTTAAAATCTTACAAATACAATACTCAAGCTATCGATAAAGTGATTACTACTGCATTATTGATTAGGTGTATCGTGATTGCTGCAGTAGCCATTAGCGATGTGTATCGTAATTACTACTGTAACTATCGATGCAGTTTATCATGATTACTATTGTAACTATCGATAATGTAACTATCGATAATGTAACTATCGATTAGGTGTATCTTGATTTTTAATGTAACTAGAGATGAGGTTTATCATGAATACTACTTGTAGCTATCGACACTTGTCATGAAACGCGTGGATCGAAACATAATGTATATCACGATACTCTGCTTTACTACAAAAAAATCCAATTAATCATTGAAGTATGTTTTATAATTATTTAATCTCTTTGATTTGTGACTTGATTTACACATTAGTTTTGGAGTTCATAAACTACGTCAAAAAATCAACTAAACAATGCATATTTAAGTATTTACTAGTGCAACAATTAGGCAAGCTAGAATGGGCTGAACTTTTATATTTTAATGGATTTGATTTCTGCAATATCCAATTTGGTGGAAAATTAATTTGAAAATCGTATCGCTGCAAGAACGTACAACGATACACCAGAACAGTCCATGCCTTAGGTTCAGAGCGCGGGACTCCAAGGACAGTGGTTGTAGATTCAAATTCTAACATTTCAAGCTGCTAATTAGAGAGAGCACTATAGTTAGAACTTGACGAATAATTTATGTTCATTAAATAAACAGTACTAGTTACTGAAAGTTAAATCTATGTAGCAAAATTACCGACCTACATCAAGACCTGTGGATACAACATAAAGCCCAAAAGAAGGTAATTCATTTACTAAATTGGTTAAATTAATCACAGTTATTGAACCGAGTTTCCGAATTGAGCTTATTTGGCTATTGTTGCCATCAAATTAGCAGGAATTTCAGCAAAATTACTGAAAATTATCTGTTACTAGCTTCAAACATGATGTTCGACGATTTTATTATTGCGATCCGGATAAAAACTGTAATGCTATTGCAGCGACATGGATGGTTTTTTTTTCAGTTATTACTGTTTTGGGTGAATGGATGGAATTTGATGTCGACAAGATTTCTCTTAAAAATTTTGTTTATTTTTTTAGATGCACAAGATAAATCTTAATGCATATCATAAGCCAATAAATTAAAAGATATTATTTATGGTAATCTGATTATACAAGCACAACTAGACACATAGGAATTTAGAATATTTAAAATCATGGGAAAATGTCACCTATTTGCAAAATGTTTAAAAAAACTTCTAAAAAAATAAGAACTCACAGATTTTCTTTTACAAATACAAACGCTTATGTAGAATGTTTCCATTAATCGTTTGAAGTATTTATATCAAAAGATATGTTAAGGTCAAGCAATGACTGAGAAAAGGAATGGATTCCTCTGCTAGTTAACATATGCCAATAATATTCTAGAAACCAGTTTTCTCCTCACCCTCTGATGTATATCTGAATCGGTTAGATGTCACGGTGAATGGAGTGGGTATGTGGCGGTCTATCAAAGTATCAAAACATTAGAACTTCCAAGAATTGTCAGGTTTTTTTTTGAAGAAATGCGACTGACAACCTTTTTGCAATACACATTCGAGTATTTCATGGTGATAGCAATTACTAAACTGTTTACTATGTTGGTGATAGCAATGACAGTGGCGATAATGATGAACAGTATATCTAGTTTATTATAGTAAAACTATTCAATTATCGGTAGACGTACGGTCATTATCATATTCGTCAAAATTCATCAATATGTTCATTATCTCTCCCAGCTTGCTCGAACAAAAACACTCTATGAACAAGATAATAACAACAACCACTCTAACGAGTACAAATAAAACGAAATAAATTCTTGTAATGTAGATAAATAAACACAAGAATTTCTCTTTGATGCCAGTAGGATCTAAGTGCTTGGTGATATAAACTGAGAATAGTTCAGAGTAATTGAATCATTTCCCCATTTCACCTGCACTCTTTATCTAGAGACCACACCACAAAACAATTGTTACAATGATCGTATGAACCTTGAATGTTGTACTTGATTTATTTTTGAGTTCTTATTCTTTGAAATGTTATCTCTATTGAAGTTTGTCTGTCATACACTAAACAGGTGAATCCTCAGATCTCTTAACTTTTCCTTAATCTTTTGCCACCTTCTTCTAACGAACGAGGACTTAAAAACAGTCAGACAGATCAAAGGGATTCCCTCAGACGCTTGTTATACGATAACAAGCTTGTTAATGACACTGATTTACGGTTAATAAAAAGGATAATAATATCTGGCGATTTTCGTAATGTCTTTTGTAAGATAGTTATTCACAAAACGAGCCAAAAAACAGACTGTAATAAATAGTGTGTGTATTCAGATGGTACTGCTGTGATAACATGCGCCTGAAACAACATTAGCATCGAAGACAATAGTAAGTGCTACCACAACAACAGCTAAAAACAACAATATCAGCAATACAAGAAAAAGCAATGACAATGAGGGCAACAACAACCGAGTGCTGCTTACAACAGCAACAACAAAGATATCACTAGCAACAACAGTAAACAACGAAACAGAAGAAACAACCATAGCGTTTGGGGTGGCCACACTGATGATAAAGAAAAATGGATAGCCAAAACAACAACAACAACAACAGCAGCAACAGCAACAACAACATAATTGATAAAGAAATATGTAACACGTTAGATCTACCGCTGTGATCTACAGATCTATATTTAATCTGATCTGTTTGAATAAATTATCACTGTATATATTTCGTAGTCATGAATTTACAATGAGGCTGCTTACTCTTTCCTTTTTTATACCCCAAAACGTGATTCAGATCATTCATGCACTGCGGTTTTATTTTAAAAGTCGTTTTAATCATGAAAAAACGAGAGCGCGTAAATTTTTAATTCTAACGATCACCAGGGGCCTGATGTCAGTTACTGTTTAATTGATCTTAAGCGCAAAAATACCTACCTATTAATCACTTTGTGGGTTTTTTAGTTTTTTTAAAAAAATTGGTTCCTTGTTAGTTTAGTCATTAATTGCGTTAAATATATGAATATTTTCGAAATCCGCAATTAATGTGTAATCTTTATCCGAGACTGATTCTACAAATGTAATATTCAGGAACGTTAAGTTATATATCTGAATAAGGAGACGATCTCATGACAGAGGTTTCTGATTGGTTGGTTCTAAGTTTGGCTTTAAAATTGACCAATGAAATTGCTGTATTAGCTGCCTGGTCTTTATGTTTCGTTTAATTTATTGTTTCGTGTTGAGTAAATAAGCATCCGTTCGAAGAGCTTTGTTTAATCCATACATCTTGTTCTTGTTTTTTATAAATTTGATTTTCAGAGGTTGCAGTTCATCGGTCTGTAGACGATTGTGATTGCTATCAAATTAAATTGTTTTAATTGTGTTTGGAGAGGTAGATGTCATCAGATCAGAATGACAAATCTACTGTTTTAATATTATGAAATACATGTATATCATTACCGCGAAAATAATGATTCAAAGTAAAGTTATAGCAATGAAAGTTCGTCGCTTATAAAAGATTATGGTGAAGTCGCTTACACTTATATGTATCTGTTTTTCGCATAAATTATAGAAATACTATTACAATCTACTAAATCACTGATATATTTGAAAAATGCGAGCATGTGAGTTACCAGTGTAATTTGAATAACTGCATATCTAATTTAAAAACAATTTATCGTGAATAAATTTTAAATATTTATGAAAAATGAAAATTAGTCAACAATTTATGCGGGATACACTAGTTGTAATTAAACTTGTTATTGTTCGTTCAGGTTCATATTACAAAGATGGGAAATAGTTAAAATTCTCAAGTCAACGTGAAACTTGATCATCTCTCGTTAAATTTAACCTGCGTGAACTTATCCACAGATATCGTCTGCTTTATCTTACAGAATTCGGAACATCTCGGTGCTATAAGTCAGTTTTATTCAAAGAGAAAATCATAAAATGAGTATAAAAACTCAATTAATTTGACATGAATATGTCTTCATTAATGTGCAGTATTAATTCCTGTATAAAATTTACAAAATTTACCACTAAGTGTTCAGGATGCAAAAAGCAAAGGTGAATACAATTTTATTATATATGAATTGACACAGGAAAAAAAATAAAATAAGTTATTTCCTGATTACCAGCAACCCATATCTGGGTGACTCAGTGTGAATAAATATAACATCTAAGTATTAAATACAATGTTTATGACCATCCTTTAAAAAGTGTTGGTTTGCAATTGAATAACCAACTCATTAAAAAAATACGCCGACTCAATTTTGTAGCAATTTGGACAGAATTTCTTTTTGTTCTTTATTCCTGCATTCGTTTTCTGAACAAACCTGAATATAATATCAACAAAAAATACCTACCCACCTACCCACACTTAAGTTTGGGTCACGTAACAGCAAACCAAACCACTTTTTAAGGATGGCCTTGTTCATAAAGGAGTTATATTCAGTCACACAACCACAACTGAATCATTGTACGCATTATTCGGGCACAGAATCACACAGATAATTAATGCCGCTTTGACTTTTTTCCGAAACGAAAAAAGATAAATTAGAAAAAAGTTGCATCACTCTAATCTATTGCGACAACAATTATTCATCAGGTTTTTTCTAAGTACCTGTATATAAAACCTAATAGGTAATTAACATTTACAGAGGATGTGTTGCAGAATAATTAACATGGGACAACATTAACATCTGAGTATATGAAAGTTGCCGTTACCGCCTATTTTCTCATTGACCTTCAGTAAAAACGTCGTAAGTTCACAAACGTTCATTAATAAAAGTCAAGCAAAAAGGTTCACAAAGAAGGAAGTAACAAAACGCATTATTCACGACTTGATTAAAGACGTTTTCTTAATTAAGGTGTAATTTTCTGGATTTTTTTCAGGCTCCTAATTTGTAGTGACCATTCATCTTAACATCTTTGTTTAAATACAATCTGCATTGATAGAACAGAAAAAAATATTCAGAAATAATCGAACTTATATTTTAGAATATAACTGTTATACAACAAATATAAAGGAAATATGAAAGAACACTAGCCTGCATTGTTGTGTTGTGTAAAGCCGAGAGGTTCCGAGTGTCATCTCCCGTCCCTGAGTAGCTAAAGTTCGCCGAAATCGTCCACGCAAAATAACCAATAAATATCACAAGAAAGCACATATTTAGTTTTTGCAGAACTTTCAAGAATAACTTATATCTCCTTTTCCGTACACTGAGATTTTCACCCGTATTTGACGATTCTGTTTCTGCGGGTACAATAATGTCGTCTGCCTGTCCGCCATCCTCAGCGTTCCCTTGATTACTGACCGCGCTTTCTCTGTCGTTTATTCCGTACCTCATTAGTACCGACATTTTCCTTTGATCTTACCGAACAATATAGATATAACAATTATCAAACAGGTAAATCGCTCCCCAAGCCGTGAAAAACTCGACAACACGTAAACACTCGCCGTAAACCCTGCGTAAGATGTTTTTGTTCGTTGGTTCGCAGTCCTTTCATTATACCATAAAATATGGCCCAGAGTTTTGTATATTAAAATCTTTCACTTTTTCAAAATTTGGTCAATTTTAAAAATGTAGGTCTTAGTACTTCGTATGTCAAGATTAAGGTTTATAACGTTTCCGATCACGGGCTTATCTATAAAATTCACTTGATTCATTTTTATAAAATCATTTTAAAGTTTATATAATATAAACTCATGATCTGCCCGGATAAACTGTCGTTAAATTACTATGCACCGGCTACATGGTTTATCTGACCGCAAATATTGTCTAAGATAATATACGCAATCGAAATCCTTAATACATAATTATATATATTAAAACACTGTTGCGTTAGTCCAGTCAATACATCTGTCCACTAAATTTTGAATCATTCTAGTTGAGTTATTTATATAGACATCCTTTAGATCTACGCTCTTTCATTCATCGAATCAAAAGCCGCACAGTAATTCGACTTCAGTTAGCACTAGAAACTTCAAATTCCAGTTCAGAATAAATTAATCACAATTAAAGAAAACCAGAGTACAGTTGTCCTGGGCTTTTCCCTTCAAACCGCCTGAAATACTTCATTCATAAACGAATTCCAAATTTACGGCTTTATCTCCTACCAAACCATTAAACAGTAATTCAAATGTCATCGGTTTACGCGTATCTTCTCACAATTTCGAATGCCTTCAACCCAACGCGCTCACTTTATGTTTTTGTATGTTTATACTTAAAGTTGTATGGAGGTTTTGATCATTAAAATAATGGTCTTCCGCGCTGAGTCTGACGCATAAGTTTGGGTTTACATCTCTTAGTGGGAAACATCAGTCAACTCCGAGATATTTCGATTATTTCGTTCTGTCTCACATCAAGTACAAATAAAGCGTTCAAATGATCCTGATTGCATTTTTTCTCGAAATGATATTGGCTGCATCCATTGTTACATGACAGTAAAATAAACACCCGTGCGTCACGCATTATTTGAATACATGCATAATATTTATACTATTTCCACAGTCAGCAAAACTCGCAAAATACAATTAAACTTATTTAACTCAATTTTCGTCCTTTCCATTATATGAATTGAATTATTCTATTTAAAAAAGTATTCTTTATTAAATGGAAATAAATTCGTTATTTACATAATATAGTCAATTAGTATGGCATCGGAATTTGTATATCTACCATTAAAATCAATTTCTTTTCTAAAAATGTCATAGAAGTAAATAATTAAACAGAACCCCGCCTATATCTTTGTTCCTGGGTTTGGATTGTTGAATATTTATTAATGGAATTTTAAAAGCCGGCACTTGAAACCTGAACACTCCCGTAATAAGTGTGTTGAAAAAGTTTACGTTTTTAATCCAGGATAACATTTCTTCTTTCAAACGTGTTTACCAATGTAACAATACATAATCTTAAAGCGGGGATGTGTTTATTAATACTATCTTATCCGTGTTAACAATACTATAAAATGACCTATTTCGTTTGTGAACGCCCTTTGAATAATTCAATTTAATGCGAAACAAAGATTTCTCAAGTTAATTTAATAAAAATGACATTCTTTCACGTATATGGCGCACGACTGGACGAAACATCACGAACTCGTGAAAGAGAATATGATCATTCGAAAAATATGTAAAACGTGTCTTTTGAAGTTTCTTGACTTGCCGAAACACAATACTAACTGTATAAACACCCAGCTAGGTCTGTGACAGCGTCGTTACATGAAATCCACCCAGTAATAAGTCAATCATTGAAACAAAATATAGAATGCGGACATAATACCAAGATTTTTGTCTCCTGTATAAAGAATGAGATTTTTCCATTATTATTTTTATACAATTACAATTATACAATCTTTTAATTTTGTACAGTTAGCAGATGAAAACCTGGAAGCTTTATAGCTAAACAAGGGACAGTAAAATGAAAGAAGATAAAAAAAATCTAAATCTCAAACAGTGAATGTTGAACTGTAACGATTTGCTTAATAAAATTCCGAAGTATTTAATATTACTGCGCATGTCGTGTTCGTTCCAAAACAACAGGGCCTGCTTTTACGCTAATATTCACAATTCAGAAATTTTGTATCGAGAAAGAAAAAAAACAGAATAAGCCGGATGTATGCTTCTAGGAGCATGCAGATTCGTGTTTGCTTATCGTTAGATCGAGATAAAAGCGCACATTTGAAGCCTTTTCTACCTCCAACACTGAAGAGTGACGGGGTTAATAATACGCTATAGATGAATAACAATATTTATTCATTATGTACACATGTTTTCTTAAACTGGCGACGCGTTGGGGATAACTTGTTACATTTCTCGACAAAGTTTGGTCATTTTAGTGAAACTGATAAAGAGACGTAAAATCATATATTTTCGCGAAGTACCTATTTTTTAGAACAAATTAATCAATCAATTGTTTCATCATCGTAAGCTACTGATTGAACATTACGATCATCTTCGTCATAAATTAATTAATAATACACGTGTTTGAGAGGGAGAATATCGGAATACTGCTAAAACAGATGGCAAAATTGAAGATATGTACGGAACGAACAATAAGAGAATTGAGAAAAAACAGGGATAGTGCGGAGGGCCATCTTCATATTTTTGAATATTGAATGTTTAATTTTTTTATATCCGAGCACTGTACCAAATGTTACACACACGTATGAAGTTCAGAACAACAAGTAAGTTTAAGTGTCAACACTTATCCCCAAAACATACAAAAATTCTGTCTTCATAATTTTTGCAAATTCTTGGAGGTTTTTATCTCACGCATTAAAACAATAAATGCATGGAGCAAATTTTAATGAGGCTCATACTTCCACATATGTCTAATTTACTGGACAATTGATATGTGAGACCATATGGTGCAGACATTGAACATATCTCCCCTTCAGTTAACATTCATTTTCGTCTAATTATCGAAATAACCCATGCAAGAAATTTCAGTCGTTGGTTTATCTTTGTAATTGGTACCCGCAAAATTCCAGAAAATCTAAAATTGATGTATGTATACAGTTATGGTCACTTCTGATGCTGATCGTTAAAGATAAGTTATATTATCGTAGTAATTTATGTTCATAGTACAATAAGTCGTGCGATCACAACCATCAGGCAGTCTGGTTACTTTATACAAATGTACATAGCTTGCTTATTCTTTATGCTTCAGTTTCACTTCGATAGCGTCACAAAATACTTAGTATATAGTGTGTATCTCTTAAACCCAGTGTGCAGTATGGACATTCAACTGATATATACTCAAACCTGTTCTTAAAGACCACTACTTGCTAGAACCCAAAAGATCTTAATTCAGATGTTAAATAATTACATGCAATTAATTTTGAAACAAATGATATCTCCTCTTCACATCCGAACATTGTGGTCAGTACTCACAGATTGTTTTGATCACACGCGTTACTGTATATAAAATAACATTGCATCAAATGTAATTAAGGACTTCTTGGTTTCACTTATAGACCAAACATTATCAAAGATGTAATCAATGAACGTATATTTGGAGTTACAAACAAGAAACACACACTATTTGATTTTACCATCGTAGGAAAAAGAATATCCCGATCAGTAATTAGTAACTGAACTTACCGATAAGATTATACTGTCATGCAAACTTTTTCCTAAACAAAACACGCCAAACAGAATGCTCATTTTCGGTTTGTTTAATTGATACATTATTTTACGAACTCGGGGTAATCTTCAACTCACGATTTTGTAATTGTGATTGCTATTTAATTGATAATACTCTTGTATTACATGTTAGATATGGTGGTCTGGCTAGTACAATACAATGTTTAGCATGCTTAAAGGTACATATTACTCATCTTTGTAATTCCCCAATGAAATACTTGCTGGTACTGAATACATATCATTCATAGGATAGTGTCATTACATTTAAAAAGCTTGCTCTAATCCATAGCATTTTTCTGTACTTTTGTTCAATATTGCCAACTAGTCTTCGGTCATAATATCCTATCCTCTACTGCATTCGTTCCAAGAAGCATTTGTCATACTTGGGAATGATAGAACATTTACCACTGTAAAACTTGAACGCTCAGTCGAAACAAACATTTTCGATTTCTTGTAATTCTAAAAGTCAAATTATACTCGTGTTCACATTAACATACTCCGAGAACTGGTGAAAAACTTCTGCTCTTCATGTTAAAAGTTCTCGGAATCCATATCTTTTGAAAACCTATTCCATATATATGTTTAAATTAATATTGTATTATATAATCGGTATTGACAATCATCAAAATTTTCTACGGACGAACAAACCTTAAGGTAGAAATTTGGGCGTACACATTTTTTTTCTATTTCGTATGTACTGGAATAAAAACATACCATTTTATCTTGTCTAAATAACAGAGAATCGTCCAAAACTAATCAAGCTATCTCCGTATATCACACTGATAGACCACACACAGGAAAAAGATGGACGGATATATCCTGATGTATGTACGTAGATCACGTATATGTAAAACACTTACCAGACATCTTTACTGGACTTCCCTAATGGTGGGTATAAAATACATGCCAGCCTTTAAAAACAGCGGTCGTTCTGGTACATAACAATGAACCACTGTGTTATATGTATTTATAAATCTGGTGCATTGAGTTTTTATATATTGCAATATTTGTCACGTGGTATCAATCTGGTTTATTTGCATGTGCAGAGCTGTACACGCGCAAGTACGCCAATTATAATTGCTTCCGATATATATGATTAAAATAAAAAAGCTGAGAAATTGATGAAAAGCAGACGCATTGGCCCCTTATCAGCAACCTGTTGCATACGTTTGATGACAAAAGCAATGTACGGAAATACGTTTTAACCGGAAACGTTTGAACGTTACCCGTACCTCGGAACTACTGCAGGGAAACAGAAGCGCGTAACGGCTTTCAAGATGAAAATTCAGGAAATGTGTTATGCATGCGAATTCTTATTTTATAACATATTGTTTACTGATGGCAAACAAAAGCGACAACATGTTGTATTATTAAGATGTGACTGGCGAACAACCAAAAACTCCAGATTTAGAAATTAAAGAGCAATTTGAAATTAAAAACGCGTACAAAATGATTGTGGTTATTTCCTTCGGATGAACCAAAGGTTAAGAGCACAAAATAAACGTGCTCCATTCCTAGTACCAATAGCTTTCATGTTCTTCACCGAATGGAAACAGACCAAGAGATAAAATGTAAAACATTTGACGGTGCGATACTCTGTCTTAATCATTTCAATGTTGCAAATTAAAAACGCAAATAGTAAACTTCAACAAAATGGCACTCAATATACAATGTTACTTAATAAAACACAACATATTGTTAACCTATACTTATTAATCAAATACATTTGTAAAGCAATGAAGGCAGACTGAACATATAACAGGTGTTGACCTTTGGCAGTGGGCTCAACTATTTGGAAATAAAAGATGGATTTAGAAGCCACATCTGAAAACATGAGTGTTCAAGTAGTGTAGAAAATGGGGGGGGAGTCATGATTTTCATGATTCTAGTCATAGTTCAGAAACTTGACAAATAAGAATGATTTTATCACTTAAAACAAGTGAATAAAATCTAAATGACTCACAAGTCGGTGAGATATCAGCTTGTACGCAAGTCAACGATTTATTTACTAAAAGGAGCATTGAAACTGTTGAAATGCAAGCCATTGTAAGGAGACCTGACACAGGTCTTCCAACCATGCATAAGGTCGCTTGAGGGTCGCCAACACTGACAACAAACAATAATAGTTTGCCAATTTGCAAAGTGACCGACTTAATAAATGACTTTTAATGTGATAATTAAGTAATTACATGTAGTATAATTTGATTTCATATTTTTAAAAAAAAATGGCCAACCCATTAAGACAACAGTATTTCTTAGCCTTAACTATGTAACTATAAAATGATTAGTTTTGCACCCACACGGTGGATGTAACTGAGGAGTTTTAGAGTTTGGACGATTAACAGACATAAGAATTGACATTTTTATGAAAAAGTACCTAAGGTTTCTCCTATAATTTCCACATACTTTCTAAAATTATCACAAATTGATTTATGTTGTTATTTAATCAAAGATACAATCGGTCTGATCTGATTGCTATACTCGTGAACAAAGTACTGGAACTACTTACCAGTTTTAACGTTGTCGGAAGTTTAGTGAATGGATTCTGTTGTAACGAGTTGCCTTTGATTAAAATTAAAGATTTTTTATCAGCGAAAATGTCGAATATCATAAGGTAAAATTTGGTGAGTCATCTCACGAGCAGATGTTGGTGATGATTATCACATAGTTAAATAACGAAGACTATAACACGATGAATTGATGAGGATTATCACATAGTTAACTAATGTAGACAATAGCACAGTGATCAGATAAGGATTATCACATAGTTAACTAATGTAGACAATAACACAGTGATTAGATGAAGATTAACACATAGTTAAATAAGGAAGACTATAATAGTGACCAGATTATGATTATCACATAGTGAAATAACGTAGATTATAACACAATAAATTGATGAGGATAATCACATAGTTAACAAATGTAAACTATACCAGAGCGGTCAGATGAGGATTATCACATAGTTTACTAATGAACACTTTAGCACAGTGATCAGATTATGATTATCACATAGTTAAATAACGTAAACTATAACACAATGAACTGATGTGGATAATCACATAGTTTACATTAATAAACACTATGACACTGTGATCTGATGAAGATTATCACATAGTTAACAAATGAAGATTATGACACAGTGATCAGATGAGGATTACCACATAGTTAACTAATGAACACTATGTCATAGTGATCAGATGAGGATTATCACATAGTTAACTAATGAACACTATGACACAGTGATCAGACGAGGATTATCACATAGTTAATTAATGTAGATTTTATTTAAAACAAGAGTTGTTTGAAAAATAAAGATCACAATTCTTACACGTTCAGCAGGTTATCTTAGAACGACATGACTGCGTTCTCGATGGACGGAATTTTAATTATTCAGTCAATTTACTGAGAGACGAGACAAATGTTTGTACATTCACCCTAATTAACTAACAGTCACGTATTCTCACAAAATTATTACTCGGTAACTTTATTATAAAATAACTGAAAACTGTTCAAAGTTAAAAAGAACATGCAGATTCGCAGTCATTATGATAACGACAGTTGAATGTATTTCATTATGTGTTAAGTCATACGCCAACACTTTAAGAACACAAACATGACATTGTCTACACCAGACAACACATTTGAGTAATTTGTATGAGAAATATTTAACACATTTTCATTCTTTTGAACTTTAAATCGACTACAACAGGTATTTCTTTTAACACTAACAGGTATTTCGCTGTTGGAAGCGATCGAAAAAACTAAACTTTCTTTTGATCTTTGTTAAAGTATAAATCTTACGATATCCCATGATCTATTACAATACCGAAGTCTTAAAATTCATGTTGATACATTTTGTGAGCTCATCAGAAGCTCGGTAGGTAATAATACAATTCTCCAATTAATTGATAGAAAATCTTTGATCTTTAAACATCTGGTCATGACAGATCGAGAGACCGCTGGGGGAGAGGTAAAAAGATTTCACCGATTTTAAGTGATGTCATTTCATCAGCACAATCCTGATTAGCGAACGCTTGATATAACTCAAGCGGCGATTGACGTTGATCAAAATATTTCTGATACGTCTCCAGCTTAGATCTTAGCATCTAACAATAATTTGAAATGAATAGTTTACATAACGCATTATGTGTTAGATGGTACTGATTGCGATGTTATCCATATAGAACACAATGTAAAATAGATGGAGTGAAAAAGGAAAAGATGGTTTTATATTAGCATCGAATATAGGAGCTGACTAATGTCGTATTTATCCTCTTAATACGATGTAATTAAAAACTTTATGTTCGTAATAGACCCTGATATAAGTTTTGCATTAACGACCCTGACAACAAATCACTATATGCCTACTGTTCAATCTATTAAAAAGCAAGAGCAATATGTACGCAATCATTTTAAAATGATTTATATTTGACTAATTTGGAATTAAATAGCAAAATTAGGTTAACAACTTGTGTAAATTGTTGAGGAAAATATTGAGAAAAAAACGAGACAATGTTCGTTTTGTACACTAAATTCCCAAATCCGTAACAACCTCTCGTTAAAACACGATTTTTGTGATACAAATAGCCATACCGGGACAGTACTGTCCATGGACTCACTTACAATGGCTTTCGGTGGTTCACAAGGTTTTTCTCTGGTAGACAATAAGTAAAAACTGATATCTATCCAGCTTATCCTAGAAATACTTCTCCTGGATTTACGCATTCGTTCAACATTATTTCTGTCATACTTACCAGCTGGAAGCTATCCTAACCAGTTTTTCCTGGATTCTGATTTTGCACCAGTACAAACCTTGTTCTCCGCAAGTAACTGTTAACTTATCTTATCGTACCGGCCACCCGTTTTTCGAACCGGTTTCAAAATTTTCTCTGTAGTACATCTTTGCAACAGACAATATCAATGTTAAGATTTGTTTGCTACAAAAGGCAATATTTTTATAGAATTATAGAGCCTTACTTCAAAATGCATTGTACATTTAATTATCAACTGCCTTTTATATTTGGTGATTTAACCATTTCCATCCGGACAAATTGTTTCACTAATCTGAATGATGTTATTGACTTTGACTATGGTGAGCAATCTCTTATGTAGGAAAGTGAAAAATTATAGTAAATGTCCGCACCTAGTGTAAGTCTTAGCCGTCTGCTTAAAATAGTGTATCACTTTATGAAATAGAAATCCTTAACAGAATCAGGGGACACATTTTTCCAGGGCTATTATACGTATGATGCAATATCGAAATTAACTAACACATTTTATTTAGCAGTCATTTTAAGTCTAAGTCGAATTGGAGTAAATAGATTGTCCATAATTCCGAATACTGACGTACTATATGACGATACTGTAAGTCGATGCTCGCGTTTATCCTAGACGCGTGGTTAACTTCCCAAGTCAGTAAGCTAACAGAAAAGGGGAAGCAACTCTCATGCTTAATATTAACTAAGCTATTACAAATGAGTTACGCATAGATTTAACGTGATGTACATATACTTGTACAATCACAATGAAACACACATACGTTCTATCTTACATAAATTGTGGAACTAGTTTATACAAACGCGACTGTCTCTGAGCAGCGGACAAAGCAAATGTGGTATTTACATGCAAAACAGTCTCCGAACTAAAGCAGCAAATTATAAGCCCTTTTCATCATATTTCAAGTTTAAAATCCAACGTCACATCGTAGCATCTTACATTAGCAAATAGCTCAATAAATTGTTTTCTATGAGATAAAACATGGTGTCTGCGGGATGGTTCCGTGAACCTTTATTATTTCAACTTTTAGGATATTTACAGTTTCAACAGCAAGTCCAGTAGATCAAATGAGGTCTGAAAACTAAACTATAACGAAACAATTGCCGAAAAAATACTTTATAAGGACATGATTGATTGATTGATTGATTGATTGATTGATTGATTGATTGATTGATTGATTGATTGATTGATTGATTGATTGATTGATTGATTGATTGATTGATTGATTGATTGATTGATTGATTGGTTGGTTGGTTGGTTGGTTGGTTGGTTGGTTGGTTGGTTGGTTGGTTGGTTGGTTGATTGATTGTGAGCCATTTCCATCGGCTTCTTTCTTTCAGCATGGTTTCTGAGTTGTCGTGCACGTTAATTTCATTAAATACCGTTTCATCGTGCTAATTTTTAGTTGATTAAACACGGGCATGTCCTATGTCCTAGGAAGAGCTACCCTTGACCACATTCTGTCATCGTGTAGGGAAGCACTTTCACAGGGGAGATATCACTGGAGGCATGATAAGGGGCTCCAAGAGATTGCTGACACTTTGAAGAGACATCGGAAGAGAGCCCAAGTACATGTCACACCAAGCGCATCAATTTCGCTCACGCTGGGTCAATGACAGCGAAGGAGGACCACCGAGTATCTTAGATGGTACAAATGACTGGGAACTAAGAGAAGACTTAAGAAAACAGTTACAATTTCCCGATGTTGTCCACACCATCCTCCGTCCTGACATTGTTTGACCTCAGCAACGGCAAGGAAGATCATCCTTGTAGAGTTGACAGTGCCATGGGAAGAGCCAGATACGAGAGGAAGAAGGCGAAGTATGAGGAGCTGGTCCAGGAGTGCCGAGAGGCAGGTTGGGGAGCATGGAACTATCTAGTTGAAGTAGGTTGTCGGGATTTTCCGGCACTTTTATTGAGAAAGATGTTCCAGGACGTAGGCATCGTGGGACAGACAAGGAAGAACGCTGGCCATTAAGAAGGTAACCCATGCTGCAGATAGAAGCTCCAGCTGGCTGTGGCTGAAGAGAAATGACAGTAGCTGGAAACCATCTACTAATCGGTAGTGTCTGATCACTACTGCCACAAAACACTGCTAGCTTGTTCTAGGTTTAAAAGGGCGAGACAAGCAGTGACGAGTGGTACCCAGCTAATGACATTAGTGAAATTCAGTAAGCTGCATTATTTAACATGCAAGAGTTAAACTGCACGGAATTAAATCTAGAGAGCGTAGTTGCGACACTAACCTTGTTCTCCGCAATTAACTGTCATCTTGTCGCAAATGTGCGATCTCGGTTTCTTTTTTATTTAATTCGGGTGTTTTATGTGGAAAACTCGGCAGTTATTTGCGGAGAACAAAGTCAGTACGGATACAGAATCCAGGGAAAATGGTTAATTAAGTTAACTGTCCGCTGGTGTATAACTGTGTGAGATAAATTTAAATATTTCATCATACTAGTATTATAAAAATACTGGACATCATCAGATTTATGATATATAATATAAAAAAATAAACATTAAAAGGGTTACTCTCAATATATACATAAATACAGTCATTTCATTCATTACTATCTTATTTAACAATAATTTATAATTAGATACATTTTACTAATTTGGGGTGTTTTTAACGGGGACCAGTTTTCTTCCCTTAGTGCACTGCAACATGGAACGGGGGCGAGTTTACTGGATATGTATACTGGCACCCGTTGACTCTGGCTGTACAGGACACCTTTGGTGCACTGCAGCATGGAACGGGGACCGGTTTACTGTTGAAGAAGGGTTCGGTATAAAATAATCTTTTCGGACTAGCATTAGATGTAAACACGTTTTACTTTAAAGTAAGTGGGTAGTTATCATTTCATCTGATATATTTATCATTTCATCTTCTTTAGACTGGAAAGAAACAACATAAATAAGATGTCATTTCGTTTTTTCTTATTTTCTTGCATCATATTTTACTGCAGTATATTAACTTGATATATATTCGGATATGGTATATTCGGATATAATTTTAAGATATCCAGTAATAATTACCTATTTATTTACATTCATTGTTATACATGTCATTGTGATACATATATGTACAGCATTTGTTTTTTATTGGAAATTTATTGTTTCTTTAAATTGAACAGAGATGTTATCAAGCCGATAAAACAAAAAAATAAACAGAGATGGTGATAGCGATTGGATTTGAAGGCAGTGCCAACAAACTTGGTATTGGCATTATAAAAGATGGGGAAGTTTTGTCTAACCCTAGGGATACATACATAACTCCACCTGGGCAAGGTAATCAAATATAATGATAACTTAGGGTAAATGGTACAGCAGCTGTCAAAAGTGTACATGTATTCATGAATTTATGACTATTGTGCCTGATGCTAATGTAGTTCTTACTGCTTCCTAAAGGGTAGGCATTGTTTAGCTCTCCTTAGTTTGAAACCTACCTTTTTGTATATTCAGTGATATATTTTAAAAATACTCCATACCTTATAATTCAACTTCACTTAGAACTTCTGAATCTTTCCTACTGAAAGCAAAACATTACAGCTAGTATATTTACAGCTACAAATATGATGTTCATCGCTTTTCTATGACAGGTTTTCTACCTAGAGATACAGCAAAACATCATCAGGCAGTAGCTCTTGACGTTCTTCATAAAGCCATGAAAGAGGCATGTTTAAAACCAGAAGATATTGATGTGATATGTTACACAAAAGGTGAGCATTAATTTTATTGTACTGTATTGTCAGGTACACTGTCTCAGTGCAGGTACACTGGTTTGGGGACTGCAGATAAAATAGAATGATAACTTGATTGGGATAAATTATTACAACTGTTAATTAAATATTTAGGTCCATAGACAATGGTACACATGTGCAAAATTTTACATCAAATCATATGATGTTGCAAACATTATCCCTATGACCACCTTCACAACAGGTGCCTCACTACTAGTCCAACTAATAAGGCTGTTTGTGACAGCTAGATATTTTTTTATTTGGCTTCGTCCCGCTGAGAGAATGGCTTTTCTGAATTCATTTATGAAATCGGCCAACCAGAAAGTCGAATAAGTAAGGCTACCTCATTACAGTTCATTCTATAATTCAGTTCATTTGCACTTAAAGTAATATGAAATGTTAACAACAAAACTTTTCAGCAGTCTAAATTTAATAAATGAAAAAAATACATTGATAAACATTGTTCATAACTATTTTTCTTAAAAATCTGGATTGCTCTTCTCAAGGTATGTGCAAAGCATGAACAAAATCAATTCATAATACAAACAAAAGCAAATTAGGGCCATTAATTAGACTTCCCTTCAATAGTTAGTTTTTAGTGACTGTTTTTATTTGTCCTAGTCATAAAATACTCCTGGGGTAATTAATCAAGTCAATAGGTTACATTTTTATTAACTACACTTTACATGAGTTTAATGCTTTTATCATTAATCTTTGAAAGTATTTTTTATTGTTTAAATGAATCAATTTCTGGACACAAATGTTTAGGGTTTGTATTTTCTAATTTTGTTTTCAGGGCCTGGGATGGGAGCTCCTCTAGTGTCTACAGCACTTGTGGCAAGAACCGTGGCTCAACTATGGAACAAACCTATCATTGGTGTCAATCATTGCATTGGACGTATCCTTTACTGAAGTTGTTGTATGATGATATTACTAAATACTGTCATGTTAGTACAGTCAATCTTGCTCATGTGACCATGTGTATTAAGCAACTTTTTTAAGCAACCACTTCAAAATCCCCCTAGTGTTTTTTCACTATGTTTTTAATGTATTAAGTGACATTTGTTCAACACGACCAGCGACCGCTAATTTATATTTTTGTGGATATAGTATGATGATGAAAGTCCACCCCTGATAAGAAATAAGAGATGGATATTCTTATGTGAGTGTAGGGCAAATATTTGATATTTGGATCTAACCTTGTCTGTACACTAGATGTTTTATGTCAATAATTACTCCATAAAAGCAGAATGTTGCAATGAATAAATCTCTCTACTATTCTCTTCATATACAATCTTTTATTGTACATAATCTTTAATGTATGATTAGATATTGAAATGGGAAGATTAGTGACAGGTGCCGAAAACCCAACTGTATTATATGTCAGTGGTGGAAATACACAGGTAAGGGTTACTCTATCCACAAGAAAATATTATTTTAAATGTCATTGAATGATTGTACATTTTCCCATTAAAATCAGCTTCAACAAAGTCCCCAAAACCAAAACCTACCCAACACTTTTTCGTACACAAAATGGAGGACAAAACACAGTCTCCTGGAGGGTACCGTCTTGGAACAGTCTGCAGCAAGGCTACAGGAGGTTAAACAGTTTTGTGTCCCAAAATTGTACATACTTTCAGTGGTAGCAATATAATATAAATTAAGATTCAATGTAATGAACAGTATGATTTGATAATCCCTTTTGTTGTCAATACAACATTAGATGTATTCTCTGATACCTAGCATAACTTAATGCATTTTAAATTTCAGTGATAATTTATACTTACACCCAGATATCTTCCATGACACAAATTGAGTAAAGTTAGTTCTTACTTTGTTGAGGTATACATACAAAACCTTTAACTTTCAGGTTATTGCATATCTACAAAAGAAGTACAGAATATTTGGGGAGACTATAGACATTGCTGTTGGTAATTGTCTTGACAGATTTGCTCGAGTTCTGAAAGTTGGTATTTTTGTCATGATATTATTCTGATATTTTCTTATCATAATTGCTGTTTGTATTTCTGGGCTATATTATTAAATAGCAGTGAACAAAGTTTTAACATTAGTTGTTAAATGTAATGTATTTGAAAAAATAGTAAAACCCCAATTTTTCGACAACAGATTATCCCAAAACCTGGTGTAATCCGAAAAGAAATTTCAGTCCCGATTTTGTCCCTATATCTTTCATTGTAAAATAACCCCGATTATCTGAATAGTCTAATCCAAATACCATGGCTTATCCGAAGTGATAATCAGGTCCCCAAACTCATTTGAATGTGTATTTTCACACCTGTAATTGAAATTGACAATTAACTCCGATCGACCAGACTTGTCCATTGATGGATTTCTTTAACATGTCAGAAGGTGCGAACAACTATTTATAAAACCCCACTGAACAAAGTATTGTTTGTTTGATTTACAGTTTGCAATATCGGGAACGTTATTATTCCATTATGATGCGAATTCAGTTAGATGATTCACCTCTAATTTTGGCTGTATTAATAAATTGCTTTAATGATATCATAATTTGACTTTAATATTTAATTAACATTGAAAGTGTTCTCATTATTTTTCGGAGTTGGTTAAATGGTCACAAAATGCTAAAAACAAACAATAGACAGGATCTCCTATTATTGTTACATGATTAGGATGACAACGGTACCCGGACAACAACGACATTAGTGATGTTAGTTCGTCTTTGTAACTATATAATGGAATTTTGTTCATTTTTATTGAAAACGTACACTTACAATATTTCCATAACAAGTGTATACATTGTATTTCATTAAATGATCAAGTTTTATAAATTTACATGTTCGTCATAATTTATTTTGGAGTGTTCTCCTTTTATTTTCATATAAAACAGTCTATATTTCCTTTACCCCGGATTATCTGAAGTAATTTTTCGGTCCTGTTGATTTCGGATAATTGAGGTTCTACTATATCTATTTTTTCTTTTCCATAACATTTATTTTGTATGTTTATATACATCAGTCCTTTTTATTAAAATAATTTAAAAACTTTATGTGTGCATAATCATCATGTTTTCTTTCTTATGTTATAGACTGTCATTTACCTCTACTTTTCAGTTATCAAATGATCCTAGCCCGGGATATAACATTGAACAGTTAGCAAAAAAGTGAGTTTGCTGTTAGTTATGTTTATAAAATATTAAATCTGATCCATCAGAATGATGCCTTAGCGTTATGTTCATTTACATTTTAATTCATTTCTGGTTGCCTTTCAAAATAAGAATCTATGCGGTAAGAGTTAACTCTGGAGGTTAACTTGGAGCTCTGGTCAGTTCAATCATTTGCAAAACATAACTGAAATACAGCTGGTTAAAAGTATTTCGAAAAATTCAAACAAAGAACAAAAAAAAGTATTTACACATGCTTAATCGATGCAATAAATTGTTTTATGTTTACATTGTTATATTTCAAGATTAACTTAATTGCAGGTGTATTTTCGTATGTGATATAAACAGAGTGAAAAGCTTTTATATATTTGGCTTGTTTTATATCTAGCTGGAACAGTTTTTGTGATATTTAGGTCTATAGTTACACCTCTACAGAGTCTTAGTGGTGGAGTGGTTATTGTCTCTGTCTAGTAATTACTAGCCCCTCGCGGCTGAGAGTTTGAACAGACCTGGGACAAGACAAACTTCACATGTGAGGAAGCTGTCCAGCTAGTTTAGGGAGGGTCAATGGTTCTACCCTGGTGTATGCCTGAAGTCTTCACATTATTAAAGCTGGAAAAATCACCAAATGATAACATTAAACCCAAGAGAAAAAAAACAAAATACATTTAAAACTATGAGGTGTTTATGACAAATTAATAAGTTTTCTCTCTCTTTATCAATATAGAGGGAAGAAATTTCTGGAGCTACCATATGCAGTCAAAGGCATGGATGTTTCATTTTCTGGACTACTGTCCTATATCGAGGTAAGGCTATCTTGTTATGATTCACTCTTATTAAAACACTCTGCATTGCTATTGTTTAAGTCTTTATATAACATTATTAGTAATATGTTATTTTCAATTTGGTATTCTTTCTTGTACAAGTCACTTAGTTAACGCCTTATGCTGATAAATTTAGTGTTGTTTGGATCAATGAAAAAATGAGAGGTCTTATTAGGCATACTGCATTCACAATAACATCTATAGGTCAGTATAGGGTTTTCATACAGACTTAAATGTTTCTATTATAAGTATGTAAAAAACCAACAACATACATTTTTGTACAATAAAACATGGCTGGCTGTTACTTTTTACCCATCTGAATTTATGCCCATACTTCATAAACAGATGAAATATGGGTATATATTTATTATTTCTTACATTTTATTAACAGTAATAAACTCTATTTTGTATCTATGAGACTCAATGATAAATTTGTGTCTGTGTATATATACCATCCAATCTGAGTTATTCCCTAGCACTCTTAGTTATTTACTCAACAAATCAAACTCCTGAATATATGCCAACTGTGTATCAGACAGATATACAGTATGATTCTTTTCTCATTTTAGAGGACATAGTTCACAAGTTTGATCCTGTTCAAAGCATCAAATTTGTATACTGATGATCTCAAAAAAACTTATACAAATTATAGTCTCTGCAAATGTATCATTATATAATATTGTTAGATACGGTTTACAGGAGAAAGCACCTGGGTTGGTTGAAAGTGGAGAATATACACCTGAAGATTTATGTTTCTCATTACAAGAAACAGTATTTGCTATGTTGATAGAGATAACTGAGAGAGCTATGGCTCATTGTGGGTCGCAGGAAGTACTTATTGTGGGAGGTGTTGGTTGTAAGTATCAAACAATATCTTATTTTCAAATCACAAATGCCGTATATAATTGGAAAATTTTTGACAAACGGCAATAAACTCCAGTGACAATGTCGCTTAAAAAATCAAATCACACAACATACAAATATGTACAGTAAAACTTCATTCAGCTTTGCTTTGACCCCAAACACTGAAGATTTTGTTTAGCAAAAACAATTTCATACACAACCCTGGTTGCTTCAATACCTAGTGAAAGGTTTTATGATTCATTTAACCTTTTTTCGAGTATGTGTTGTGTTACTTTTTTTTTTAACTTTATGACGTTAAATATCTCATTGAGTAATCGCATATTATGAAAAAGCTGGTCAGAGGAACAGGAAGAAAAAAAGTGAAAAAAAATCTGAAGTTAAAGGAACATTTGAAGGTTAAAACAATTACACTTTGATTTATTTTATAGGTAATCAAAGATTACAAGAAATGATGGGAGTTATGGCTAAGGAACGGGGAGCTCTTTTGTATGCTACTGATGAGAGGTAGACTTTATGTCTTTATTTGCTCTTCTTCCCTCTATACTGTGGTATCAGTTATTTATTATTTATTTATTTATTTATTTATTTATTTATTTATTTATTTATTTATTTATTTATTTATTTATTTATTATTTTTGTTGGGCTCAGTTTTAGTGGTTTTTACTAAAGGAGCTATTTCATGGGGACATGAATTCATGGATTTTTATTTGAAAAAAATTGTTTGCCTGATCATTTCTGTCATTTTTTTAAAATATAATAAGCTTGTGAGTGAATTATACTACATGATACTACCAGTTTTTTGGATGGATAACTGATATTTCAGCATTTTCATACATGGGGATTTAATTTCGTTGGTAAGGCGACATACAAAATTAGATCCCCTTTGGAAATTAGTGAAACCACTGTAATTTTATTTTGATTTATCAGTATACTGTTAACTTGTTCTATGAACATTAATACAAATGTTTGAATTTTGTTTGGAAATATGAATGCATGTAAACTGTTCGAGGTCTGTTTTTTAGCTTGTCTGTTTCAAAGAAAAAGTCAAGTTATTATGATCGCTGGATTGTCATTGTCGTTGTCGTAATCATCATGCAAAAACTTTACTATAGCCCATTAATCAAACACTTAAAGATACTTGATTATCATGATAAGGTGCAGTTGCAAGACAAGGGGCATTATTCTGAAAGCTATAGTTTTGGAGTCATGCCCCTTTTTAACTTAGAATTCTGGTCATAATTGCTTATTGAATAGAAAGATGTAAAATGGCAAGCTTTGGCACTGCTCTGCGGAGCTCTAGTTTTATATTCATGCATCAGTCATTTATATGTATATTTGTATCAAAATCTAAAATCACTGTTATTATCAAAACCAGTGATCATGATGTTTTACTTTATATTTAATAAACTTTGATTGTTTAAAAAAATGTTTAGTTAAAAATGAAACTATGTTAAAATAATTACTTTTCTATTGGTCATGGACAAGAATAATTAATATTTGTAAATTTTTGTCATGTAATATATTTAACACTTTGTCATCATTGTGTAATGGCATGAAAATATTATTATTTTATATTTTCAGATTTTGTATAGATAACGGTGCAATGATTGCCCAGGCTGGTTATTTAATGTATAAATCAGGCCAGACAACTCCACTTTCAGAAACTTGGTGCACGCAAAGGTACATTTTGATTTAGTTTTTTTTTTGCTCCAAATAAAAATGGTCCAGCCAGACTAGGTGGAATAAACATTTAAATTTCTGTTGAATGTAACGTTCTTTTTTGTCCATTTTAAGAACAAACTGCAAGATTAACCAACATATGTGTAGAAATTATCCTGTCTGGAATACGGAATTTCTATTCTTACCGTGTAGAATTCTTCAGTATGTTTTACATTATGTATATATATTGTACATTACAGATTCAGAACAGATGAAGTGGATGTAACATGGAGAGACTGATAGAATTGATGGTTACAGTTTAATACAAGAGAATTCACTTGTGTTTGGCAGCTCCCTGTATCTATAATTGATCTGAAGTGTGATTAAGTTGAAAGAAGAAGAACCTTAATTCATCATTAGTGTAGAATGTGCAAACATTCTTGATGCCAGGTACCAGTGTTGTAGTAAACCAGTTGGTTCCTAGTTTTTTGGATGAATTGTTTAAGTTTGTGCTCCTAGTATTTTTATAATACTTCTATAATTGGTCTAATACCTTGAATTCTCCTAAGCAAAATGATATTCAGATATGCCATAAGTTATACTGCAGTATGATATTGTTAATGATTATGTTAATGACAAAATTATTACAATATCAAGGCTAAATTAAAATGATATGCAATTTTTTACTCATCCCTCACAAATTCTGTCATTTCATACAATTTTCAATTATCCCTCACAAATTGTCACTTCATATAATTTTCAGTCATCCATCACAAATTGTCACTTCATACAATTTTCACTCATCTCTCATAAATTCTGTCACTTCATACAATTTTCACTAAGAGGCTTCAAGTTTTTTTAAGAGATCTTCCGTCATATTGAACTTAATTCCACAAAAAATAAACTTAGCTATCAACAAACCTTTTCTCTTAAACAAATACATGTAAGTAATGAGCATCTTGTTTATATAGGGAGTACAGTTCTTTTTAGATTTCCTGTATAATTTCACCATTTATAATCTGACATTATTTCATTGTTTAAATTTTGTTTCTGTGGATGGTAATCTATGCTTTCTATCATTCTTTTTCATTAGCCAGTAATCTTTCTAATGCAAACATTTCGGATCAGATACTGGTTTAACCAAATATCAATTTTCTATTTTTGTAAGCATGGTTTTTTAAAACTTAATTATAAATAACCCAACTTCAATCTAAGTTTCCAATTTTATTTCATTTAAAATAGAATAACATTTTTAATTTTGTACAAATACAAGAACAACAGGAGTTAATGTTGATCAACAAATACAGATCACAACAAATTTAATTATGTACAAAGTACTGACATACTTCGAATAGAACATGAAACATAGGATGGTCAGTGATGTTCACATTTACAGAAAATGGAGTGTGTTTCAGCATAACAAGAGCAGAAGAAACTGGAAAGAAAATAATGAATTCGGAGGAAAAAAAAACATATCATAACATACAATAAATTTATTTTGACAGGCAATGTACTGTCTTTTTGTATTTATGAAATTTTCAATAAAATCAAACGAGGTGTATGATCTGCAGAGGTTTACTTCCAGCTGAAACCAAAGGCCTGTTTGGCCAATGTTGAATATTGTTGATATCTATATTTTCATTAAAAGAAACAAGAATGTTTTATACATATCAATGAACAAACTATGGTGGAATGTACACAGGACAGAAAAAAATTTAAAGAAATGTAACTGGTCAATCGTTTTTATGATCTGTAAAAACTTGTACTTTAAAAACAGTTCTGAATTCATAGTTCCTATACAAGCACATGTTACAAAGACTTTCCATTGATATTCAATAAATGAGCCATAGATTTCTAATGGATTCTAAGATATAACCTTTTCACTGATGTTACTTGAACAAGACGGTCTCATTTCAACTATTGCTTACTAACAAAACAATGTGATCAGTTCATTTTGCTTTCAATAAAAAACATGGAAATTAAACCAGAGTTGCTTTTATATCTAACTTATTCAGTTAGTACATGGGGATAATCAATGAGAACTAAACTATAAAACATGGTATTAAAAATCTGCAACAATTACTTATATGTCCATGACCCAATCTAGTTTTATTCAACTGATAAAATTTATATTTTAAGAAAAACAGTCAACTAAACAGCAATGTATTCTTTTTATTTCTACATTTGAGGTATTAATTAATCATTCATTAAGCCCTGAAAAATGCAGGATATGTTTCTGACAAGATTGCGTCTTTCATTGGAAAATGGAAAATAAGTCATCAATCAAATGGAACATACATAAATTAACTAGACACAAAATGGAATATGATCACTCGGGGTCAGGGAAAAAATGTCTTCTTAGTAACTAGCAGATAAGCTGCTTTATAAGGTTAATAAATCAAGCTTAAAGATATGATGAAAAAATAAGAAAAACATTTTTAATAACAAACCAAATCATTCACACATGAACTTCAAGATTTTTTTTAACCATTATGATTAAAATCCCAATAAATGCTTTATTTATAATACTCTTTTATTATTCAAATGGTGGCAATGACACATACACACACAGATCAGTACATGTAATCAATACCAAATATGGATGAAAACTCATATACATATATATATATATATATATATATATATATATATGATAAAGTTCATTTGATAAAATGATTTAACACAAAATAATTGGTAACCAAATTCTCAATGCGGTCACTTGTGACAAAAAAAATGTGTGGATATTCTGTAAAAGTTTGTCTATACATGATGGTTTAAAAACAAAACTGACTATATGATGGTTTTTCAAACTTAACAGTTATGTTCACATGAGTCTGAACTAGTAAGTAACATAAAACAAAAATGCCATATAGAAGATAACACAATAATTGGAACTGACAATGGTTTGTGAGCTGTACCATTCAACCAGTTTTTATACAGACATGAAGATTTAAATGACAACTAATCATTAAATGATTGTTGAAAAGTATACACTGAATATTCTAATCTCTACAGCATCCACAGCATTACTAATGAACATTTAAGAGAAAAAAAACAGCTGAGATAACCAAATGTAAGCTGACCTGACAAATCTAAGGAATCAACTAGAAACAGTTAAAATATTAAAAAAAATAACTGATTAGTTTGCAACACAAGCAGAAAAATCATTTTAGCATAGGGATGTTTTTGTTTTAATAGATTCTTGAAGTGATTTTAAAACTACACATATGTGATATAAAAGTCAAGTTTACTCTACTATTCCAGCACTTATGTAGCATTATTATACAACAGAGGGGCCTCCATGGATGAGCAGTTATGGTCTCTGACAAGTAACTACTAGCCCTTCGCCATTGTGAGTTGAAATCCCACCCGAAACAAGAAAAAATCACAAGTCAGGAAGCTGTCCAGCTTAGCTTACAGGAGGTCCCAAGTTCAACTTATGTGTATGCCTGGGGTCTTCCTCTACTATTAAACTGGCAAAGTTGCCAGTGACCCTGGCCATTGGTGCAAAGTGAAAAAATACAAAACAAGATCCACACAGACACACAAGTCTACTAACATGAGAAAAATGTAAAAATGGTTAATATATCAACAACAACAATGTATTCACTTTTCTTGTAAAAGTCTAACCAAACAATGTACTAATGATACTGTTAAATGTACTAAAATAAATATATACAACTATTTACATATATATATATATATGGTGTAATGATATAGAACAATGAATATTTACATACATGAGATGGCAAATACAGCATTGATGATAAAGAGGATTTTTTTTAATATCATTTTAAATATTAGAATATAACGAAGCTTCCTTAGAAAAATGAGTTTGATATATCATTTAACCATTTATGACACAGAGAGTCTGAATTCTAAAAACAAATTTAACACAAAATGATCCAACAATACACATAATTCAACATGGACATACATTAAAACTCATAATCAGTATAAGTCTTTTTGAACTTCTAAAAACACACAAGTAGTATAAATTACTATAAAGCAATTAACCTATAGTAACATTGATCCCTTTTTAGCAGAAGGTTAACCGTTCAACATTGTCATGGTACATATTTGTCAACATACAAAATTCTTATGACATTTATCGTAGAATAGGACAAACATGTATCATAGAAACAATAATCTTATCCATAAAAGCATGTATGACATATAAACACAACAGATGCTTACTATACATCAAATTGAAAAACAAATTAGATAACAAATCTTCAACTACACAACCTATCATGTTCATTCAAATAAACAATTGAAATTATTACCAGCATAAGCTCTCTTGCAGTCACCATCAACTACTAAGAACAGAGTGCATGTACAACCCTAGTATTTATTTAAAAACATTACAATCCAGGCAGCATCACAATTATCCAAACATATTGAACAATTATCAATCCCAAACTGGACCAATATCCAATAACAATACCTACATACTTAAGTATCTCTTAATTGAATTTCAATGCTTACTGTATGGAAAATTGGTCCAATAACTGAAGAGCATGAATTTACACGAACTAATATTACTAAAAATATATGTACAAGTATCATCAAATTATACCATAAAACATGTGATAAGCTTAATGATACACATTGCATTAATCATTATACATAGATTGCTTCCATCTGTAAGTTAATATAGTATTTCAATATAGTCCTATTTGTTTGATACAAGTAAACTCCACCCAATGGAATATGGCAGAGTATAGCTGTAAACTAAGATTTTTGATTAAGTTTTGAAAACACAATTCTAAACTGTGCATAAAAATAAAAATGCCAAAACAAATGAAATTCATCCAACAAAATAAGAATCTCAATGACTGATCTTTATGCAGACACAACAAATCCCGATCAATAGTCTATACTTGACTAATATACAAAAAATAACGAGCTAATAGGTATACAATTCTACTAAATCAAGGCCATCATCTTTTTAGGACCATTTTAATGGAGTGTTTGGCTACCTTAGCGGGTGGCTGCTGCGTAGATGATGCATTCTGTGCTAGAGGACTCAGTAAGTCCGGTACTTCTTTACTTGCAAGACGACGTTTCCTTGTCTACAAAGGCAACAGAAGTCCAATAAAAACAAACCAATTTTAACTTTAAATGATGCTAAAATCGACACCATATATTATTTCCAAAAGTCGCAGTTACATAAGTTTCAACATATCCTAAATGTTAATCAGTTAAACTAGCCCTGTCCAGGAGAGGTTAGTTGCAAGTGAAGTTAAACAACATTCAATAAAAGAGAAACAAAGAAGAGTGTTGAATCAGTTCAATAATTTCGACCTAAAAATCGTTTTACTACAAGTTAACAAGGACAGAACTAACAACAATTGGTTAAATATAT
The DNA here is from genome assembly GCA_008271625.1 of Lutraria rhynchaena. Classification (NCBI taxonomy): domain Eukaryota; kingdom Metazoa; phylum Mollusca; class Bivalvia; order Venerida; family Mactridae; genus Lutraria; species Lutraria rhynchaena. The sequence goes on from VIBL01000292.1 coordinate 65,664, forward strand.
CTGTTTTTAACAAGATAATTAATGAAACACATTCTATGAAATAATAATGGAACATTTATGGAATATCAGCATGTCCAAACCAGCAACAATATGTACAGTAACCAAAGCAAAAAAGTCTTTTAAATTGATTTAAAGAAAAGTCATCTGACAAAATATTATTGCAAAAGTTTGAGATATGAAGGCTACAGAAACAATGATAGAGGTTTACTCAGGTCTAAACTCAGAAAATAAAGCTTAATTACAGCAAATAACTGATGATAACACAAAATGGCATAGCTCAATGCTCCCATTGTGTCAGTTTGTCAATACATGCAAAAATATGTATGTGCTGAGATAATTAGTTGTGTGAAGTTTCATGAGGCTTGGTCGTGTATTATCTTCCCCTTTTCATGCTAGCGTCAAGCCTGGAATTAAATGTGAGTATTGTGAAAAAAAGATATAAAACATAAAAGAATATTCATATACTGTATAGCGCAATATATTTGTGGACTCGTGTCAAATATTGGCACTTTTTCAGGAGTTTTGAATTGCCGGGGTCATAAATTGGCAGAAATGCTATCAAGCCGCTAAAATGAAACCCTAGCATTACAACTGGCAGGGTCATAAATTGGTGATACCGCATTAGGCCACAGAATTACACCCTCATTGGATCTGAAAAATAACTCAAATTAACAGTAGATTGAACAGAGATTCAAATTTTACAAACTGCTTTGGTAAGGCCATGATTGTTGAGTATTGATATTTCTGAATGATTTTTTATCAACATACTTGTTCATTATAAATACATTGGATCGTTGAATGCATGATTTATTTGTAACAACATGTTCATTCATACATAAATAATTCATACTATAAAATACATACTATAGGTACTTTGCATATTGCTTTAATTGACATTATTTGCTATCAACAGCAATATATAACTTGTTAATTTGTCACCAGTTGTCTATCTTTTAAAATAATTGGCAGTAATTAATAACTGCAGTGTTTTAAAATGGTAGAGTTTTGAATTGGAGCAATCGACCATAACGGCCAATATAACTAAAATTACCCCCCCCCAAAAAAAACCTGCTATACAGTATTCATTTACTGAAAGGTAAATGAAAATATTAAACAGGAAACCTTTCCAGCCATGCTATCTTCAGTTTGAATAAAATAGAAATCAAGAGAATGAAGATTTTATGAAGAAGATCACCTTCTGATTTACGAAGATAAAAATAGTTTTTAGACGTAACTGAATTAATCTTTGACTTAAATCATAACATGGGGTGAAAAGTACAATTTTAGATGAAGTAATAACTTCAGTTTTATCAATTACATAGTCAAATACTGCATATGTGGAAATGTTTGTGTGTCGAAAAGTTGGTGAATTTTTCGTTTTATGGAATGTTAGACATTTCACATGTGCAAAGTTCACGAAAATAGGATATTGGAAACAGCACAATTACTAATAATAGCACATTGTGAGAGTAATATCTACATATATATTATCATATGTACAAACCTACGATTCAAGTGTTTAAAACTTCTAACAAGCTGTCAAGTGATTGTCACACCTTGGTACAATGACACACGCTTAAAACAATATTGTATTACAGGTGTTTACAACATACCAAACTTATATTCACGCTTATGCCCTTACAGTAATTATTTTAATCTTCTGTTTCAATACAAGACACAAAATGAATACCATTCTCATCTACAATGGTTGTACAAATATCAATGATTTAATTGTTAAAATTTCATATCGTACCTGGCCTCATTTTATAGATCGTATTATCAGTAAATATTGTACATGGTGTATATTAGTTCTTAATAACATAATTTCAAAAGTCGAGTAATATAAGTAGTAAGATGATTATAATCCAGTGTCTAGGTAAACATTTCTCATAGGTGGCTGAAACTTAAGCATACATTAATGTTCACAAATAATTCTCGTCCACAAAAAATGCAAACATTTCCACATCAAGAATCTTACCACTCATACAGTATATATAAACATGTATTCATTTAACAAGCAGAAAGATAAGCTTACATTCGATATAAATACAACAACCTTTTATGCATTTATGAAATGTCTTCAGGGCCAAGTAAGTTTTTCACGAATTACAATTCTCTCATAAAGCAATGCCATCTGTCACACATGATTTGTTCAAATACAATCGGGAGAAAATATAATATGTAGAATGTAAAAAAAAATACAAAACTAGGTGTTTTTTATTAATCAGGATTTAAATCAGTTTAAGTCATGTCTCCTTAGTATAGTGAAAGCCCTTTTTACTTTCAAAAATAATCTTTAAAGTAGGAAATCAGATACATATAATTAAAAGATTTAACCCATGAAAACAGTAAGTACAAACACATCGGCATGAATGAATGAATGACAGAATGTAACCAAGGCAATCAATAAATGTGATAAAGCAGAAAAATGAGATTATACAACTTCATATACAAGCCAAGTAAAGCAATACTATTGGCAATATACACAATATACATTGATCCCTAGCACCGCAAAGACCAGAATTATTCATTGAAATATAATTACAACATGAACATCAATAATTCATTCCATATTTTGATAAGAATTAGTAAAGTAAAGAAAATCAATCAGGAAAAGTACGAAGATTAACTACTTACCACCTTCTCGATGGCTTTGCCCCCTGACATTATGACTGGAATTGATTTTTCTTCAATTTGTATTGGTGGTTTGAATTCATCAGCTACATCTATTGTTGTACAAGAATCACCGCATGATAAATCCTTCTTTGATGTTGTATTATGGAAACCTGGGTCTGTATGCATTGGTGATATATTTCCCTGTAAGTATAAAGCACTTGTTTCTGCTGAAGGTTTAAAATTACTTAGCCTCAGTAAACGCATGTTTTATGACAAAAACAAACACAGAAAACCAGACAACAACATATTGATCAAATCAAGAGAAAACAAGTTGGTTAATTAACAGATAAAAACTCAGAAACATCATAGAAAAAAGGAATTTTCTTTTCTTGCCTCATGGAGAGAAATTCCAGGAGAAAAGCAAGTTATCAGTAGTAAGCATTCCCACTGAGAGAAGCCCACAAAAAATGTGATTTTCATCTGAGCATTTCATGTACCCAAAAAAAATACAATTAACTTCTTACATTTCTTGATAATTTCATTATTTCCCCCCCAAAGTCATGACATTCATTATTCATGATTCGTGAGTAATTTTTCAAATTGAAAGATTATAAGGAATAGATGTGTTATACATGGTTAGATGGTGGATAATACCTGAGATTCATCAGTAGACTTTGAGCGTTTTACTGGTGTTTGACCTTCATCAGCACAACCTTGTCTCTTCTTGCACACTGGACTGGCCATACCACAGTCAACATGCATAGGTGAACCCACTGTCTCCTGAGGAAGACATACATGCTATACATTAATATACTTCATCATGTTAAAATATTTCGACAAAATCATCATAAGATCCTTGTCATTAATTTCAGTGCTGGAGACCACACAAGCATTTTTTTGCTGATTAGAAAATGACATAAATATAGAAAGGAAATAACACAAAAATAATGTGTTTCCTTTCACCAAAATATACACAATTTAGAATAGCGTACAAAAGTTATTCACAAACTTAACCATTCCATTGTTTGCAAGGAGTTTTAATTTTGTTCATCAGCAACATTTTAATAGGATACAGTACACTTTTGGCCTAATCAATGCACCTGGGTTATATACTGGTATCGTCCAATATCTTGCACATCCCATATCCTTCCCACAAGTTCCCACAATAATGTGTACATAATTTTAGATGTTACATCCTCATCAAAATTGTTACAAGGATAAACATGTCAAGAATAAGTTGACTCGGTAAGCAAACAAAACAAAGAAAAGTAAGCTTTCCATTTAAGTCTCTGCAACATAATTACAAGAAAATGATAAAACTACAAACCTTTAGTCACAGACAAAGTTATTTTACATCTAGATTTAGATCTAGCAACAATTAACAAACTTGTTATAAATTACAATTATGTTGTGTATCTCCCATGTACAGCATGCAGATTTTACCTGACACTTTGAGTACATAGGACATACCTGCACAACTTTTTTGGGAGCAATATTATATGAATTTTGTACCGATGATTTCTGGTCTTCAGCATCTTCTATCACTATCAAATCTGGAGTTTTCTGAAAACATTTTACAAAACTTTTATCAGATATTCTTTCATCCATGAATGATTTCTTAGAGGACTTCATGAAATTATATCGGAAACTACACTTACATTATCAATTCAGGATAGATAGATAAATAAATAGATAAAGTGTTTGAACATCTAGGTCCTAGATGCTGGAAACAAGAAAAATGTCAAATTAGGTCTATTTATTTCTTAGCTTAGAAACTATCGAAAAATATCAAAAACTGGCTATACCTTAAACTGCAGGATTAAGCAACTAAGTCATTAATCACTCAGATGGATTTAATTTTTATTATTTTAATCAAGAACTCCGCAAAGCGGTGCCAAAGCTCATCTGTTTTACATTACTCTATTTAACAAGCAATTTTGACCAAAATTCTAAGTTAAGCAGGGGCATAACTCCAATAGCTTTCAGAATAAAGTCCCTTGCCTTGCAACTGTGCCTTCTCATGATAATCAAGTATTCCAAGTGTCATGTTAATATCTTCAAAAGTGGTAGAGTAATACGCTACATTAAAGTTTTGCACAAAAACTACAACAATGACCAAGCAATAATAATAGATCAACTTTTTTTGGAAACAGACAAGCTGAAAATGGCTGACAGAAGATATAAAATGTCACATACTCTGTGGTCCTTTCCGTCCGAGTCTCCATTCATTGAAGACTGGTCATTTCCTTCTTCTGTTTGATTAGTGTCAGTAATTCTATCGTTTGAATTTATCAATTCAGTATCAGATTTACTGTGAGACAATGACTTTCCTTGATCTTGAGGAGGGAGCTTCTGAAGATTACCCGCACTCAATCGAACTTCCTGTAACAATAAAATAACACTTATGGAAGCTTCACATCAATTACACAAGAAGTCAATATGATTAACACCCAGGTTGAAACAGTTGTAAGAAAACAATAAATTAGTATGAATGCACTTTCAGAACTTATAGTCTACCATTGCCTATTCATGAAACAAAAACATAAAAGCACAACTAGCCATTGCCAACAAAAATGGTAGCAACTGGAAGTTTATGAACAGAAAAAATATTAAAATTTTCTAGTACTAAATTATTAGTACTGGATTATGCTTCCATATGAATACTGTTCTGACAGCACACCAGCCAAGAAAAGTATTTAAGACTTACTGCCTTTTTCATCTTTTTCACACCACCTCGTAACAGGACATGTGTGGGAACATACTTGACCAACTCTTTTCTGAAATTTAATCACTCATTATAGTTGCACATTCAAGTTCACACTGCATTTATATTCTCTCGCCTGATCAAACTAGATTCAAGCTGATATAAATCCAAAAAAGATAAACAGTAATTTAAGAATTGTGCCATTTTCATACTGTATGCAAAATATAATTTGTTCAGGTCAGATTAGTAAATAATCTTTCATTGTTTTGCATTACTCTGTCATTCAAAATAACTAAATAAATAAATGAAAATAATTATAAAAAACGGGATACCTTTTTACGTGTTTGATAGCCACATGCATACCATCTTTAAACAGCTTTATATGCATTGCCCCTTTGTGAACTGTAAAAGTAACAAGAAAAATAAACACACTGCAGGGTACATTTTTATATCTAAAAGCAAAAATTTTTGACAATTTGAGTATTATAACTCCAGTCAAGAGGCTTCTATGATTGAGTAGTTATAGTCTCTGACTAGTAATCACAAGCCCCTCACTGCTGTGATTTTGAATCCCATCAGGGACCAAATTTCATGTGAGGTAGCTGGAAATGACCCAGTTGGTGAGACTTTAAACCTCAGTAAAAAAATAGGTCCACCAAAAGGTGTTGTCATAGATAGATTTTGATTCATTACTTACCGTTTGAGAAGGGTCAAAAGAACAACAATCAAAAGCATTCATAAATAATCCAGTCTACTTACCAACATTACTAAAACTTTGAATATCAAAGGTGAGATCAATATTTGCTTTTTCCATCTTGTTAAATGTCAAACCAATGAACCATTTGCACATGTACTGACCATCACTGTTAACAACATGAAAATAAAAACAAATTAATATTAACCTATTCAAACACATTGTCCTTATTTAAAAAAATCTCTAATAGAGGCATTGTAGTATATATCATTAATACAGAAAGACTCAGGATTGGTCAACAGCAAAATTCAGAATTCATGAATCATAAAAATGAATAAAATCCATTGTAACATGTATGCTATAAAAACTTAAGTGTTCCAAAATAAGTCCAGTCATACTGTTTTCAGTCCTTATTGCAGTATATGTGCAAAACATCCGATGCAGCCATCCCTGACATTTTATTTATTCGTGGATGAACTTGATTTACAACTATTTTACAAATGGTATTTGACATATTGTCTACGAACACAATGTATGCATTGGTCAATTAAAATCATTCATTCAATGCATGTTACAGAGATGTTTTTATTGAAATTATTTATGAACAAAAAATAAGAGTCAGCTTCGAATAATAATCAAGCACAGTTCTATGGCCGAGCGGTTTAACCTTTTCCACTAGTACAAATTCTTTGTCAAATTCACTTCATTTATCCAATCTATATTGCATTTAATGATTTGAATAAAATTGAATATACATTTCTGCATGTCAATGATAATTAGACAGGCTACAATGCCAAAAACAGCTATGGATCGAGAACGTTTTGAAACTGTATGCACATTCGGACGATACATTTTCCTCTACGGTCAATATCGACCGGGGGAAAACATTATGGAATAGTCAAAATAATTGTAAAACACACCTTTCATCCAATGGGCCAAATGATTCTGGTGTAACATGAGCTAATTGTATAAAAGGATTTCTCTCCAAACTACCGACCAACAATCGAATCTTTGACTCAATATAGCCCTGCCTGAAAACAGAAAAAAAGAAATGATCAACAGTATAAAACTGTTCAGTTCTCTTAAAAACAAAATGCCTCATATTATAGTACTATCATTCAGAATATTATACTAGTGTAGAACGTGAACGCTGAAAAATGAACTGAAATACACAATTTACTATTTTTTACTAAATAGAACACTCAAAACCTCTGTTTAAGTAAATATCATTTTTTTAATCTTTCAAATACATAACTGTACAGCCTACTTTAATGTACCATTTATTTATGAAAACATAAATCCACCAATGATACAAGATTTTATCAAACATCCATAGCCAATAATACATAATTTCTTAAGATTTGAAATACTGCTTAAGAATTGAGTTTTAAAAGACAAAAGTAAAAAACGTAAAGATTTCTCATAGTTACCATTCTAAATAATTATTTTCTTCCACAGCAGAACAAGATACTATGATATAATGCCTGGAAACAAAAATAGTGATATGAATATCTAATCAATACAAACACATGTTTAGACAATATTGTAAACAGCCTACCTGATAACAAAATTCAAAAAACAGAACAGAAAATATACCTAACTTAATGTTATACTTAAACAATATCAATATCATGATCTTTTAGTGACTTCTATTGAAAATCAAACCATTACCACAACATAAATCATTCACAGCAATAAGGCAGGATATAGAATTGAACATTACCATAATCCTCAGATAAATTATTTGTTAGATACTACATACAAAAGTCACAAACTTACTTGTATTTTTGAAAAAAGTTTGATGGGTCAAATAATTTATTCCAATCCCCGTCTTCACCAAGTTCACACAGTGTACTAGTCACATCTAAACCTGTAAAATATACAGAATAACTAATAAAGAAATATCTTCACATCAAGTCAATCATCTGAGTAATGTTTGACAATCAGAATCACATTCAGAATGTACATCAAAATTACAAATATTTTGGTCGCTTCACATACATATAAACCTATAACTTTTTGGCTCAAATCTTTCACATATCATTTCTTAGTACAGAAAAAATCATTAGTATCATCATACTTCCGTGAAAGTTTTTAGATTTAACAGTCAAAACAAAGCACAATAATATAAGTCTTGAATTTCAGTTATATGATGAGAATAAAGATAAATATATCTTCTCATATAAATGAAAGATAATATATACAACTGAATTTCTTTTTTCACAGAAATCGTGAATAATGAATATGAAAATAGTAGATAAAAGGCTTCAAGTCATAAAACACAGAGAAAGCACAAACCCTCTTTAAATTCATCCATCATTATTTGTCTGGTAGAGTTAGTTACATTAAATGTAGAGTTCTGACAAGGGTATGCTGGAGTGATGATTGGCATTAAATGAAAACGATCAGCAGGATTTATCTGAAGAAATTAACACTCACAACTTTATAAAGATGTAAAATAGTTATAAATAAATAAAATACAAATTATTCAGAAATGCATCATTATCATCTGGAATCATCGTTAATCATCATTACTTGATAAGCAAGAAATTCAAGATAATTTTAATAATTTTGAATTTTACTGGTCCATACAATGAGTACTGAATATTTGTTATACTTGCTTGATACAGAAGAATGATGTAACAATATGAATTAATGCATTAAGTCTACTTACTCTAGGGTCCCACACAGGGAAATTCAATCTGTTTTCAGTTATTAATTCCCTTAATAAAACTGGTTGAGGCCAATCCCTGAAAGTATACACCACTTACATAAATATGTATATATCACACAGTGCATCACCAGAAACACAAGAAGAAATTTACTATGCCAACAATTGTTTTGTTTTTATGTGACTTATTGTCACTGAGGTTTCAACAATTTTTTAGTTATATACGGCAACCAGTTCACCTAACCAGTTTTCCTAGACTGTATACTAACCAGTACTAACTTACCCTTCCACAAGGAGCTGGCAACTTCTCCACATATGGAGGAAAATCAACATGTATGTCAAATTTTCATAGAAGGGTATGACCTACCGAGACTGGGATTTGAACTCGGACTTCCGGGTTACAAGTCCAGCGCACTAACCACTGGACCAGAGCTGCGGCTCTATGTCAACAAGCATAATGCAATTTATTATAATAAAACTAAACAACTTGTACTTGAAACAGCTGAAATATTGTAATTCCTGTCTATGTAACAAGGTATACACATAAAACTAAATAATAATCAATTAATAAACTTACCATCGAGAATATACCATAAAGAATTTTTGTACTAATGTTGAGGGGTCTGCATTTGGATAAAGCTGACAAACTCTAGCTACCAACATTGCCCAAGAAACACCACCTAAAAACCCTAACGAATTGGAATATATACCACGACCTGGAAAAAGAAAATCAAGTAAATATGTGTAACTATATTAAGTAAAATTATGTAGTCATTCAAATATTAAAGTTTAAGTGAATAATTAAAATCTTTGCTTCATCATGCTTAGATTGATTTACACAAATATCTTGAACTAATCTCAGACAAACACAGGGTTTAAAACAATAAGCAAATTAAACATCACAAATTTGAATAAAATACTGTTTCCATGTTGAGCAAGAATATAGATTCAGGATAATTATTAATAAATAATGCACATGATTTTAAATGTTTTTTTTTTTAGTTTTGAGCATATACATGCAAATAGATGAAGAAACATGTTCACTTCTTATAGGCTTTAGGCAGTGTTCACGTAAATAACTTACGTTTAGCCCACAATTTGATAGCTCGTAAAGTCATTCTGAAGTTTTCAACATTTGGAACAAGGTGAAGAATTTCATCTGTGACTCGACTTCCTGCAAAGAAATGAAATACATAAACTAAGTACCAGAAACATCAAACACAAACAAAGCATTATCCTCCAAGTACAACATAAAATTACTTTTATCAATTTGTTTGATACCACCATGAAGCTAAGGATAAGTCCATGAAGTATACAGCAAACAAAAAGTGAAATCACAATTTTATTCTGTTACAGCCAATAAAAAGTGAAATCACTAACTCACCATTGAGACTTCTAACACATTTTTGGTCAAGGTTTTTCAATAAGGCTTCTTCTCGTAGATCTATATCTTCTGGAATTGTAGGCAAAGCCAACCGTGCAAACAACATATCAAGCTACAAAAATAAAAGAAAGATCTGAAATAATATCAACTTAAACAATGGTGGGGCTACTATCTCAATGATGATCTCACAATATGCTAAAACCTGTTAATTTTCACATGCTAATGATGGGACCAATATCTTTTCTGAAGTCATTGATTAGGCAATTTTTCTAAAGACATTGTCCAATGTAGAGAGTCTACAACACAAACTATGGTCAAGAGAAAACAAAAATAGAACTGTTCCAAGTGTAACCAAATTTTAGAGCAGCTAAGTTATTTCAACATGATAGGACTGTAACAAGGTTTAAGACATAGCAAATGTGTACATTGTATTTAATGTAGTACATTGAAAATGGATTGTTACCGTGTGCTTGATATAGTAATCAAACAGTCAATTTAATCAGTACAAGTAGAATAGAATGATTAAGACATCAAAACATTTACTAATTGCAAAGTATTTGTCTGTATTTTATTATTACCTCAATGCCATCAAATGTCATCTTTATTACAGGAACATATGCTTCTTCAACAGCCTGAAACAAGTAAATTAACACCATAAAATTCCATCATAGGATACTTAAGTTACAGAACTATCTAATGCAATCACAAACTACCAGACAGTAAAAATTCATATTTATAAACAAAACATAATTCTGATAATCAAGTTCAATAAAACAAGAATGGTCAATAGAGTATTTCAGACATATGGCCTTTAATCAAATTGTATTTTCTACTAATTTAAATATTTGCCATCCCATATTGAGAGAGGCTACAACTTTAAGTTAAGTTAGATTCGGGAGAGGCCAACTGCACAAGAACTAAGGATGAAAATATACCACAGTAAAATCAATGTCTGAAATATATTAGATACAACTGAACTTTGACAGGTAAACTTTATATCATTACCCGTAAGTCTTTAACCTCTGGTTGTTCTTTCAGAAGTTCAACAAATGATGAGAAAAAATCAGAACGATCCACATGTCTTGGTGCTACACACAGGGTATCAATATCAGCACCTAAAATAAAATTAAACCACAACTTTATCAGTATACTGTGCATTACAGGACATACTTACAGAAAAATCAACCCAATAAATCATTTGAATGCCAATTTGGAGGGAGGGGATTGTCAGCACATTTTAGTTCTCAGTAATAATATAAAAGCAGAGCAGATATTGCACATCCAGCCGTTAAACGCTAGTCTCTAATGATTTAAGTTACTAATAAATATAATGTTTATATTAGCACCCATCTTTGTAACAGCCCACATAAAATTATTGAAATGTAAAATATATATCACCAATGAATACAGAGATTTTCAAGCCCCTATCTACCATTTAGCGACGATAAATCATAAATGTCTCCAGTTCTCTCTCTCTAATGTCTCTCTATGTTTATTCAAAGGCTATAACAATGTAAGTTACAGATAATAAACATGTCCCAATATTATTTCAGAATATATACCTTTGGTATGTACTCCAAGTCTATATGAACCAAATGTACACACTTTGCCTCCAAATGAATCTATTTTATTCTCTGGTATGTTGTTCTGCAACATAAAAATTAAATTTACAAACGCATATCACTTTTCTGAAAATTCACATGACAAAAAATATCATGTATAAAACATTAACCTAATACAAAGTAAAACTACAAAAAATAAATGTAACAATTTGAGCATACAAAAAGTTTATATTAAAGATAATGCATAAATTATATTATACATATACATTAAAATCAACCTTCAAAATTTGACATAGAAAGATTAAAATTATATCCATAAATTTATTTGTTTACCTTTCTTCTACTAACATCTCGAATCCATACTTTAACAAGCATATTCACTTTATTTAAAACATCAATTCTGAAAACAAAACAAGTAAATAATCACCTTTGATAAAAGGGGCAATTATGGAATTTAAAGTCTCTAAAACATATTAAAATTACTCAGTCTTCATGTGATCAGCATTATACTCCATGTCAGAAACTTAATGCAATGCTACAATTATTTAAAGATATCTGGCTTCACATCACACAAATTAAAAAAATTAATATAGAAATTTGAGTAACTAGTAAACACTATCTTTAATTGTAATGTGTTAAGTATCATAAACGATAAATACAAACCTATGATTTAACTCATCTTCACTTTCAAACACACCAAATGGTTTCATTGTTTCCTCCAGCTTTTTGGTCATTTTCAGGTCAACTGGTTTAGGACCTTCCAAGCTGATAGGAGCTGTAATGCCAGGATATTTCTGACTCGAGTTCTCCATCTGAAGATAGAAGGTACTATCATTCACAGAGCAGATGAATAAGCTGAGAATCAACACTTCTAATACAATTTGTTTTTAGACTAAAGCAGTCAAAACCATCAAAGCATAAACCTAAATTGTAAAAGGAACACATTAAAAAATCATCTTGTAAGGCTATATATCACCAGGGCACAAGTTGAAGGATTTGTGCCAGTGAAATTTTCTACAAGTCCCAATAAAAATGTGTTCGATATTTAGCTACTGTAATGTTTTTCACATATATTTCAAGCACTAGTTAGTGATGTTTTATTGATGAATAGAGGAACAACATTTTCAACACCAAGTGATAATATTATGTAAATGGAAATAAATGAAAATTTAAAACTGATTTAAGACTGATTTTGTCTAAGACTGGATAGAACACATGATTGTGTGGGACTTACATCCCATGTTTTTGAGTATATTTAATTAATACAATAAAACAAAGATGCAAAGTGATTTTGGTGTTAACATCTTCTCAGGCCTCAGTTGGAACGAACATGTCAACCAGGCTAACTCAACAGCTAGTAAAACACTAAACTTTAATAAGCACAACATTTCCACCAAGCAACAAAACATCAGGGAGTTTGCTTATAGTAAGGTATTGAAATTCTCAATATGTTGAAATATGGTTCTCCCTATATGTTGAAAGTCTGTCTACCTTTTCCCAATTTGGCCAAAAAACATATATCAGCGTTCCCACACACTTCTGAAATTGGGGGTACGCTTACCCTTTAGGTCTGAAATCTGGGGTAAGAGAAGTATTTTGGCGGTATGAACAAATATATGTATACGCATACATCGTAATGGATGTTTTCAGAAAATCGGCGATTCGTCCCTAAACATATTCGTATGCGTACGATATCACACCAGATCAAAATGAGTTGCATGATATCCGATTTTATTGCGAGATTTACGCAAGATTTTACGTGAGTGGGAACACTGATATATGAATTTCCCAAAATGAATGGCTAAGGCCCTTTCCCAATTCTGAGGAAAAAAATATGTATATAATTATTATGTTTTCTTTTTACCAAGCTACCATCATACTTTTGAATTCTTTGCCAGCTGACATTGCACAGACATCTACCCTAGACCAGTTCTGGTTTCCTGAAAGTTGCCGGACCGTCAGCATGACAGCAAATTTCGAGCAGGTCCAATTTTTTGGCATGTACCAGACCAGAATGGCAGTCAGGCCAGATTTACAGCATTCATCACTTATTTATATTAAATTCAGTCAGAAAAATTTTCATTTGGTCAGATAGAAATTCTAACTTTGCCTCACCAAATGTCAGGCAAGTATTCTAACAGTTTTGAGGAGCCTGCCAATTTAGACGAGGGGTAACAAGGGCCATTATTTCTGAGTGATCAAGCTGTTTTCAAACTTTTTAACTGTATATTTCATCATTTTATTTACACTATCACATTTGTTTCCATTTTCACACATACATTAATTCTCCTGTACATTTTTTCTTTTAAAATACTAGCATTTACACACACAAACACACCTGTGCAAAAAAAATTCTGACGGGTAAAAGAACGACAGATAGCTGTATATAATGATGTGAGACATGGTTATTACTATGAGCTCGAATACATTGCAATCTTAAGTTCTATCTTAGAGAAGACTCTGTTACCCAATTCATTACAAGACTTCCCTCCACTAACCAGTAATTAAACTATTTTATAGTGAGAACCGAGAAACCTCAAGACAAGAATGGTGGAAACAAAGACCTATACTACCCCCTATATATATATATAGTATACATAGGTGTTTGGTGGGAATATTAACTTTTACTAAGTCCCAATTGCTTCTTTCCCTTGTAAAACAGCATTATGACATTTATTAAACCATTAGCATCAAAGAAACATAGTACCACGTGTTTTGGTCGCAAAATATGTTGGCAACAGTTGATAAAGAACGTCAAGTTTCAGCATTCAGTAAAAGAAAATAGCTGCGAGGGAAAAGAGAAAGGGTGGGGGTAGAAATATACACGAAGTACTCCAAATATTTATATTTTTACCAATTAAAAAACATAATATTCAGTTACCTCTGGTTTTATTATGGACAAGAGACTTCACACGAAGAACTGAACTGAAATAAATCAAATGCTATATTCTAAAACGAAGTCACATGATTTTAAAACAACAAATTTTTCGTTCTAAATCAATGGCGGAAAAAACATATCCGAATGTGTATCATTTCAATACAAAAATGTAAAATTTGATATTTTTTTAAATCACTTCCAAACAATTTATTACATTCAATATAAGAGCGACAAATGTACATTTTGCAAAAAAATGAGCTGAAAAAATAATATTTTATCTACAAAGTAGACTGCTCGTGGCGTTCATAACATTATTCCAACGCACGTTAATGAACAAAAATAAGAAATTAAACGTTTATATTGGACTAATATAGAACACTATATGAATAAAATGCTAATAAAACATAAAAATAGTTTATTTTTGGACTACTAAGTGTTCTTTTATGCGTATAAACCAACTATTTCACTAAATCCGTCGTGTTGTTTATATCACTTTTCGCTCATTGTTGTAGTATGTAAAAAGTCAGTCTACAGAACCTACCGGGTGAAAATGACCGTTGATAACTTCTCTAAAACGGTTAAATACAAGATCAATAACACTTTGTCGTCATTGAATGATATTGCTAAGCAGATTCTGATATTAATATCCACCATTTCGGCAATATCTTGGTTCTCGGCGTTTCTTTATGGAAGCTTCTACTTCTATTATGTCCCTGTCGTTACACAAGAAAGACCAGTGTACTTTCACTTTAGGTATACTGTACATTATTCATACAATTTTGTGTGCCTATTGAATGCGGATTGGTTTGATTATTGTTTAGCATTTCTGTTATGTGTAGTATTTTTTCTATATCAGGTCTCATATATTATGATAGACTTACTCTGTTGTCATCAAATATGCTACTTTTGTTTTAAAAGTGAAAGTTGGGTAAATTTTAACTGAATTTAAATCTAGTGTACTCTTGGAAATACAAATTGTTATTGAAACAGTTTATGTTATATAAACTGAGATCATTAGACAGAAAGTACAAATGTACAAGTGGAAATACATGTATGACTAAGAACCTGTCAGAATGCAAATATTTTTTAATAGCAAACATTGCTCCATGTCACCTCCTTTACACCAGACTTAATGTAAAAATTGAGACTGAAAATGGATTGGCAGTCTCAGTACAATCACTTTATGATATCTGTTGTTGTATTGATGGTATTTTTAGATAAGCAGATTTGGCTTCAATGCACATGAGTTCTGAAAATTGTATTTAGTTGCAAATATCTTTATTTCTCATATAAATATTTAGCTATATAGTTTTTTAAAAACTTTTTCAATGATGTAAATTGCTTTCCTATCATCTCAGAGTTTGTAAAAATGGTGTAGGGATGTGCTCCTTTCCATCTGCTAACATTTCCTTGTTGAAA
The DNA here is from genome assembly GCA_008271625.1 of Lutraria rhynchaena. Taxonomy (NCBI): domain Eukaryota; kingdom Metazoa; phylum Mollusca; class Bivalvia; order Venerida; family Mactridae; genus Lutraria; species Lutraria rhynchaena. The sequence continues at coordinate 81,592 of VIBL01000292.1, forward strand.
GAAGGAAAAAATGAGGTGAAGTATTTTTCTGCATTACAGTATAATTTGTAATTGGTATTGTATTATTAAAATGTCATAAGTAAGAGATTATTTTGTTTCTACACATTAAACTTAATGTTTGCTAACATTTTATCTGGTTTCCACGCTAAACATGACCACTTCTGATTCTGGATTATACATATACTTTTTGTATTAAATCAGTTTTAAGCATCATTTAACCAGTTGTTACGATCAGTAAACATACCTTAATTTATTGTACTGACTTCATAAAGTGATAACATGTTTCTTTCATGATGTAAGGGTTAGCAATACAGTTGTCCATTTTACTAATGATCATAAATGTGAATAATCCTTTTTATATTTTTTTACGAAGTATGCTGTAGAAAAACTGTTAATTACAAGTTTATTATAATGTTTGCTGTACATTTAATCATCAGTTCCCAAAAACTTATCTAATGCATGTATAACAGTTTTATTGTTCTAACATTTTATCTCCTTATAAATAGGTATTTAATATGGGACAGTCATACAAAATTGTGTTAGATCTTGATGTACCAGAATCAGACACAAACAGGCAAATTGGTGAGCAAAAATAAAGACTTAATGGATAAGATAAATAGATCAATAGATATTTAGTAACCATTCAAGTATATGAATAGTCGGTAGAAAATACAGTGTACACATGTACTAGTATTTTGATGGAACAAATCTATTAAGATTTAATCAACCATAAATAATGGATAAAAATTAAAAGAAATTTGTGTAATTGCTTTCCTAACTGACAACCAAATAAACCTCTCTAATCTGAAACTTGTTCAGACTTCAGAAGTATTTGAATGGAGATATATTATGACACACAATCTGTTCATTATTTCTACAAGTTGGGATTGATAGCTAATTTTGAGTCTGAGTGATGGTTCTATTTGAGGTGGTCAGATCTGTAAGGTCCTAGTGAATAAATGATGTTTTTAGATATTATTGGAATGAAGGATATTTGATGTAAAATATTTCAGTCCTGTTTAACAATATATTTATGTATGTTATTCATGTTAAAAGTAAATCAAGTATTGACATTATTCAAGGTATGTTTATGATTGAGATACGTTTGTACAACAAACATGGAGAAACCGTCCAGAAATCAGCGCGTGCTGTAAGTGTACGTTAATTTCTTATTTCTCATACTAATGTGTGTCTAATGGTTACTAACAACTGTACCACAGATTTTGTAAGTGTTTTTCTTATTTACCCATAAGTCCTGTGTACTATAAGTTTATTTAAATTTATGTATTGTATTTATGTATTAAAATTAATTAAATCATCACTGTGCTCCAAGCCAGTTTTCAAACATTTTAAGCATTCCTTAGTCTTGCGGTGTTTCTTGTAATGTACCAAATATTTGCACATGTAGAGCTGTATATACTACATGTCTGGTTGCATATAAAATAACTGCTATTATATTTATTACTTGATTTTCTGTATTTGAAGATTGTGTGGATATATGTGTGTAACTTGTACATGATATGATTTCAGACTGCTGTCCAATACAAGTCAGACTTACTGAGGGTTCTAGAAACATTTGCATTTGCACCATTTTACCTGTTAGGTTACATGAACCAGAAACAATTCCTCCATGTTGAATTGTTCCCTAATTTTTTGGACAACGCTGTACGTTTCTACACTACTTCATTTGTACCATGAATTGTGACTCTCAAGCACTTAATGATAATAATAATAAAAAATTATTAAGCTGGAAAAAAACTTACAATTATCTTTATTCTAGTACATACATGACAACATTGTTATAAATAATGAAAGGTGTAACAGCTGCCATATATGTTACTGAAAATTTTTTGGAAAAAAAAACAGTGTTAAAGCCAGTGAAAAAAATACCTCTATTGTAGTTGCTTACAAGGAATGTTTTGATTGAATTAGTATCAGTTTTGCCCGTTTGAAGTTTGTTTTATGATTTCTGTTTCAGTATGACCCATCAGTTGGTTTGGTTGTTGAAGTACAGAGTATGAAAGCTGAGATATATACAGCTAATCTGAGAATATTTGCTCAGTTTTCTGGCATTAGGTACAATTTTATTGTATTTATACACATTTGATCAGGTTAACATATCAGTTCATGTCAAACTGAAGAAAAAATTGTCTGATGAAACTATTTGCTGAGATACAGACTGGTCATTTGGTCAAGAAATTTTTGGGATGCTTAGATCATTCTTAATTAATTGTTTGGGTATCAAATGGCCAAAATGCTTAATTTCCTCCAGTTGAAGTTTTCATTTTCTATTTAATTTTCTAACATGCAAAGCTATTGATGGAAAAAATAAATTTACCAAATTTGTTGTCTTGACTTTGATTTGGCAGCAATACCTTATTACTATGATTCTGTTTGGACAGGTATTTCCTGTATTATTGGCCTGTGACGTCTGCTGTGATTGGAATATCTTGGAATTTCCTTGTCATCAGTTTTATGACTTTGTTGTCATGGTACCAGTTCTGGTTACCAAGAGATCAGGATAATAATGCTCCTAGAATAAAAATCAACTTATTTCGAAATAGAAAACGATCCTCTCCAAAGAAGAAAACCAAAGGTTTGTAATTTTTGGACTCATACCTACAGTGGGGTAATCTGACAGAGGCTGTATCACATTTAGAATATCCCAGTGTTCCACAAAATTCAATAAGAAATGTTTTTTTCTCAATCAGTTCTTCCCTTTGGTTTTAGCTCTATCTGCCCACCAAATTTCCACTGACATTGAAGTACTGTTTACTTATTTTTGTTTCAATTTCAAAGTAATAATAAATATTGGTGTGGCACACATTCAGTTGACGATTTCTGTCTCTGTAAATTTGCTTATTCTCATACATCATTGCTCATTGTTTTTGGGTCAAGGTTATTTATCTGGTAAAAAATCCATTGTCAAAGTCATTGGTTAATTTTAATACTTGAATCACTTGTAATTTTGAACCTTTCAATTAGATAATGGAATTTTGAGTCTGATGACCAAACTAAGAACTTATAATTGTAGCTTTTGCTCAGTTCCACCTTATCCTAGATTTCAGTTATAAGGTGATTTTCGGCTAAATGCATTGCATGAACTGTTGTCTCCTAAGTCTTGCCTTTTGATAATATTTTTATTCCTCTTGCTGACTTACCTGATATTTATTTAATATTTTGCAGCAAATTTAGATACGCCCACAGAAACAATCAGTCCTCTTGTGACTGATGAAAATACTAGTTTATTAACTCCAGCACCCTCAAGGACTCGGGAAGATGAAGGCTTGAGGCTTAGACAACCTCATTCTACTACACCCACTTAGTGTATAATAGGACTTGCGTATAAATTACCAGCAAAATCCTAGATGTCTTCTAATCCATCCATTCCAAGTATTATTCTACGGAGCTATGATTGAAATGTGATACGTCTTTTGATATTTTTTAATTACCAGTATACACAAGTATATTGATCATTAAAGATGCTGAATTTTATTTTGACTAAATTTATTTTATATTGAATTTTTTAAGAATAAATAGCCTGTAATACTTCAAAGAAACTTTTTATTGCATTTTTTATGTAGGCAATCTAGAAGTATAAACCTTTTGGTATAAAATTTTGGAAGAATTTCAAACTTTCTGTTCTGCGGATGCAAATAGATTTACAGCTTTCAATTTGGCTATTCATTCTAAATTTTGGCAATGAAATTCATTTCGGTGATTTTGACTATATGACTCCAACTACAATTTACAAGAGTAAATTTTGTAGCTTTAATGTGTTGTTTAATTTTAAGGTTGTTTATTGCAGTGTAATTGATTCAAATTGGGATTAGTGACTTTTATTTATATACATTAGAGGAACTTATGGTGGAGTAAATTTAAGATAACTCTTTGCCTCATAATACTGCATTTCCCCGCATCTGAAGCAGATGAATTTTGAAAATATTGTGGCAAAAGAAGCGAATGCTTGTAATGAGGAATTGCTTCTTTTTCTGCAATGATTTCCACTATGTCAGAGAGAAATAACCCAATGTTCTTAACATAAATCCATGTTTTGTATATTAGCTTTGAATTTGGAGGAGTCCAAAATATGCTAATGAGGCAAAGGGATAATTGAATATTTACTACTTTTGGTGCTACTTAAGTATAAATCTAATAATTTCTGTTGTTTGTGTGCTCTTTGTTAATGAGGACTAAGCCAGTTGGCTTTAACCCCAGTGTCATGATTGTATGTTAAATTATTTTCTCAAACAAGTTGTTTGAACAAAATGGTTTAAATTTTGTGCAATATTTACTGTATAGTTGTTTTGATTTGCAAGAATACTTGATTTATAAAATGTGTATTTTTGTATAGATGTGTTGTATTTATTAAAATCCATTGAAACTTTAATCATGTCTCACTGTGAACAATAGGTGACATTTACAACTACATGACATATTATAACATCAAATAGTGACCACCTCAATATTATGACTACCTTGTTAGAATGACCACTTATTTTTGGACCCGTTTTCAGTAATTCCCCTAAAATTCAACTTGATAATGAGACCTTCCATTGTTATGCCCAATATTTCAGGTTCCAGAGGTGGTCTCATTATTGAGGTTTTACTGTACAAAATAAATTCATTGACCATTTTCAAATTTCTGGGTTTTATTTTTTTTTCAGTTTATTTACTACTTGCATCAGAATAATTAATGACACCAACATAACTGCTTTCAAGAATTTTTATGAAGAGAATTTTACAGAAAAGTTATGTCAGTGACTTAATAACATATATGTAATGATAATAACCAAATCACCTCGTTATTGCAAAAATGTTGCAACTATAAATGTATATGCCTGTTATCATTATATCTCTGACGAAAAATCAAAGCAGAATAATTATGTATCAAATGATGTCCTTAATATATGTATAATGTACAACTTAAATACAATGATATATACAAGAACAATATCTATACGGGACATTTTTATTATTATCAGCTGCAGTAAACAAAATTATGACAATTTGTCAGTAGACATCAACGTATACACCAATGAGTGTATTTCAACTTGTGTTTGTAAAACCTAACAACAGAACTACCTGGTGTCTTTGATGATGACATTTGTTATCACTCAACAATTACATTCATCACTTAAGAATCTGATTGTATGAAAATGTTAAAATATCTTCTTTAGAAGATTAAACATGTTTATTGTTCAATATGTACGGACACATCAATAATTTCTATAACAAGTCCAAAAAAGCTTTGACTCAGCTTTTACAGGACCATGTGTCTAAATTTCCCAACCACAAGGGTATTCCACACGGATTATTCATAGTAAGGCAACTCCAATATCTTAAGGCAATCTGGAGCAATTGTGGAGCAATCTCAGTGAGATATACTGTACTTTACTCTGTATCGACGCAAGCATTTTCATCAAGTTTCCACTACTCTTAATCCAAGAATGGATTTATCAATGCAGCCCACGATAACTTCAGGAATATTTTGATTGGATGATACATCAATAGAACAAATCCAGTCTGGAGTTTCAAAGTTTCCAACATTCTGAAATAGAACAAGCCAATGAGACGCCGCCTACAACCCACAAAAATAACTGCTTCTGGTTTACAATTAGAAGAGTATTAAAAATTTTGATATGTCAACAGGTTAGCAGATTTTTGGTCCCAAACATCAATTTTCTATGATACAATGACCATCTATGTAGAACCAATTAAGTCACTGACTAACAAAAACATTTTTCGCATCTATACCTCTAACAAACACCTTTGTCACTAATCAGATGTTTTATTATTGAAGTCTGAAACCAATATTTAATTCATGACAAATATGTAAACATGTCAGTGTCAATACACTTATAAAATCAGTATGTGTAAATATTTGTAATTTTTCATGCAAATGGTGCATGTTTTGCAGAGATAAATGCACTGAAAGTATAAAAGCAGTGTTCCATTCCTATCCTGTACACAAAATAGCATGATTATATGATTATTACAACACACCTACAAGTTCTAAAATGTAAACGCAGTTATTCATTTTCTCCAATAATTTATGCATAGAAGTTTGTTCATATTGAACAGTTACCAAGTCCCTCAAACTTCAATATAAAGAGTTTCAACTGTATAAGACAGATATGACTTACCTTGCCTTCATGATACACATGTAATGCATTGAAATGACCAGCACAAAGTAACATATCTACATTGTCGTTTGATGAGGGATGACTCAGCATATTTGTGATATGATATTTGGAATTACCAACTTCTTCTTCAGTGATCTAAAAATAACACAAATATCAGAAGCAAAAGTCATGTAAATGTACCGAAAACATGTAATCTTATCTGTCTTCCAACAAACTACCAAACATTCAACATAAGCACAACTAGCCAATTCATTTAACTTGTCTCCATAACAAAAAATTAAACCACTGGCAATGCACATCATTTTTATGCAAATTGAATTTGGTAGAATGACATCAGTATACATTTAGTTTGTATAAACAATTTATTTCTATGAATTATTTATGACATTTAACATAAAATCGATGTAAAAATAACCAGGGGGAGTCTTAGGTTCTGAAAGTGATCTTTGAGCTCAATTTTGATTTTTAATCTCAGCATATTTTGGTGGTTTTATTATCTGAAAAAAATGTTCAGATTAATTATGTCTCCAACAGAATCCATAATTACATAACATAAGCAACATTTTAGACATTTATATACATATCACTTAAGTTTCAGAGGAGGCAAAAATCATAATTTTATCTTATCACTTTGAATGATAATAATAATACCTACAGTAAAATTGTGTAGAATATAGATGGCTCCATTCATACATCCTAGAGCAACTTGTGACTGAGATTTCACAGCTGACGCTTCTACACCAACATCTAATTTATCAGCATCTATAAACTGACCACTGCACATCTGTAAATATATATATAATTATATACATACAAATCAACACGAGGTACATTTGTATTCTAAGAGATAAAAATTAACCAGCACTTTGTATATAAACTTTGTTTGATGTTCACATTGAATATATGTTCACATCTTTAAAAGAATAAACTATCGTTTACATGAAATGATTGTAATTCAACACCCACAAAATATTCTCAAATATCCATCAATTTTTTTTTTCAACAGAAAAAATAGCAATTCATGGATCATAAAATGTTTCATCCCAAACACCAATTTTGGTAAGCATCATGAAAATGCTAGTCAAAGAATTGTAATATTAGTACATACAGTGCCAACTTGGTATAAGGAGAACACTAGGATGTATTCCGCAAAACAAGTTTTACTTTTATAAATGAATATCTCTATTAATTCTTACTGCAGATACAACTTCAGGTGTGTTTAATGTCATAACAATATCTCCTTGATGTATAAAATGTAGATGTTTATTATCGTCAGCAGCTAAAATATAGCAACATTTCTCTCCTATAGGTGTGATCAACTCTGTTGATAACATGCAAGTAATAACCATCTTCTGTGTAGGGCACTACAAGTAAAACCAACATCATAAACAGTAAGTGTTCCAATTTTTTTCATTGGGGTAAAAGGTCACAGAAATAGCCAGGACCATTTTGGCCACTTTTCCTGCTATAATGTGGAGGAAGGCCCCAGGAGCACATCTGGGTAGAACCACTGACCTTACATACATACATAAGCTAGCTAGTTGGACAGCTTCCTCACATGTGAAATTTATCTGGTCTCTGGTGGGATTGAACCTCACATCAGTATGGTGAACAATATTCATTTTATCAAAAATTAGATTTTTAAAAAAATAGGCCAGATATATTTATCAGAAGACATACAACCTTTCTAATCATAACACTGCATTTGGCTTACCTTTGAAATAGATAAATCATTGATGTTTATTCTCCACAGTTCCTTGGATGGAAGTAAACCACAGATATAACCTGATTCATCACTTGTGACAATACAACAACTCCCCACTCAAATAGAATGTTGGTATGTTACATCATATTAACAAATTAACAATGTGTTCAGATCAATGTAAAATAAACATACAACTGTAAGAATCAAAATGTAATGAAGAAGCCATGTTAGAAAAATGCTGTAAATTGATTAAGAATATAGGTAGTTATTTTAAGAATTATGCTCTTAATTCTATTTTGTCTTCTGTACTTACAAGGATCTTTGTGTATCTGTAGACATTTTATACAATCCTTGGCCACGCTATGCCTACAGAGAATCTGTTGATTACAGAATACAGTAACCATACCAACAGAATCTCCAGTCACAAGATCATCATTATAAAACTTGGTCACATCATGGATTGCCATTGTCTGTATAGGTCCACCTTTTGTCTCAAGTTGAATCTATCAATATTACAATAACTGCATTAAACCTGTATAATCTTGGAAAGAGCTAACAGAGAGTGATAGTAGAGAGTGGAAGCTGTCGAATTCCAACGCTCTTGATCGTAAGAAATAGAGACATGGGGTGAAATCTGCCATGCGTGCAACTAGCCAGTCATCTGGAAGGGAGTCTACTAGTGTAAACAATGCTTCTTAACCTGCATGTTAATCAAAAGAACTGATGATGATGATGATGATGATGATGATGATGATGATGACCTAATCTAATACTGTAATCCCTCAAGAGCATCAAGTTTCAGAGACAGGGGAGCAACCAAAATCACTATTTCTTTATTAGTCATGAGTACATTTTATCACATAGATTTGTTTGTTCACAGATAAAAAAATAATTTGACACATACAGAAAATAAAAATGCCTAAATTTTGTTGGAAACCAAAAATTGCATGCTACAGCTCATATTTTATGAGGTGATTAATTAGTCACGAGCCTTACAGGAGTCTAATCAATGAACGAACATGAAATTATGACAACTATGTAATGGAAAATGTTCCAACCAAAATAAATACATGTAATTATCAAATATGGAGTTATGTAATCAAAACTTTATTATGCAACACTTAATGATCCTTGATGTAAACTGATCTGCAATTTTCTCTTTTATAAGAAAATAACAATTGTGGAACAGCATATATCAGTGGTGAAACAAACAACAAATTTAACTCAAAAAGTAGGAAAATCCCTGAAGACAAATATTTCTAGTAAATTAAGTGTAATCTAAAAAAAACATGAGCAACCAGAAGGCAGTACACCATGCATCTGTATTTAAACTCTGGTATTCAAAACATTTTCAACCAAGAATTACTCAGTTTCTAGGATAAGAAACTGAATGAAAGAGTTGACAGGTAAACAGTTTTAAACTGGTACAATGCAAATATGTTGTCTGTATTTCCCCGAGATAAAGTTAACCCATAATGGTCTCAGATAACCACTGATATTACATATACAATTACCTGAGGTTTATCTGGCTGGATGATGGTCGACAGATCATAAATTCGTATAATTCCATCTTCTCCTCCAACAACAAGTCCTCTTATGTCATGTCTGGAATAATGAAAAAAAAACATGAAAATTTTCATGTTAGTTGTAATTGAAACATAAACTGAAACCAGACATTTTTATGGTCAGCCACTCAGTAGCACAAAGTAAAGTAAAATATGGCATTATTTCATCACTGGATATAGCCTTACTTATTCAGCTTTCCAGTTGGCCAATTTCATAAATGAATTTGGGTCGGGTCAAGGAAAAAAATGTCTCCCCATCACAAACAGTCTAATTAGTTGGACTACACTGGATAATAACTACAAAATTTTCTCGTAGATAACAACAAACTACTTGGTACAAGTATTATTCAATTCAGGGACTCTACATAACTAATGTCTAATCCCTGTTTACAGTAAGTCAGGGATTCTACATAACTAATGTCTAATCCCTGTTTAAAGTTAATCAGGAACTTACATAACTAATGTCTAATCCCTGTTTACAATAAACTTTGTAATGTATCGTTCCTGAGTAAATGAACCGAATTTTTAGTATACGGATTATTCATCAGCGTTATATAAAAACATGTCACCGGCAAAAAGGTAAAACAAATTATTCGAACCTGAAAGCCGTGCCGGTTCGCAAACAGTTGAAATTATAGGTTGTGTGAATCCTAAACAATTCTTTCATTAGAATTTTGACTTCCTTTGCCTTTAATTTCATCGCAATACAATGAGTGGCTAAATAATCGGTAGTTAGTAGCAATACGCGACATCAATCAATCTCTATCAAGAGTGGTCGTTCATTTCCCCTCACATACATATATATGCTGTGACCAAACTGGTACCCGTGCACTGCAACATGGAACGGAGACCAGTTTAATATGAGCCCAGTATATTCGTTGGATAACGAACGGCAACTCTGGGTAGAGACTAACTAAACTGGTCCCCGTTCCATGTTGCAGTGCACCAATACACCAGAGTGAACGGGTACCAATTTAATACTAAACTAGACTGGTTTCCGTTGACTCTGGTTGTACAAAGATAAATTCCTTTGGTGCACTGCCTTATGCAACGGGGATCAGTTTAAGCATACCAGAGTTAATGGGTACCAGTTTATTTGCGACACACATTGATGCACTGCAACATGGAACGGGAACCAGTTTAAAATTGGATTAAACTGACTTACACGACTTGTAGAAAAGTGAGTTAACACCGGCAGTAACAATTTTGTCATATAAATTCGTGCCCAAATAAATCTGGAAAATATGTCATTTCACGAGATTAAATGGTAACGTTTTATAGATCATTTATTATTCTTTTGCTGTGCATAATAGTAATGTATATATTTCATGCATGACAGAATCCGTTAAATAGTTTACATATCACCCACCGGAAGTAAACAAAGCCCAGACAGTTCAATCATGAAATGTAGAACAGATATAAACTTTATCATAAAGTGTATAAATTTTACAAAATAGCGTTTCTCCAAGCAAACCCCAAGAGAAAATGTAGTCTGGTGAAAATGTAATGCTCTGCAATACTTTCCAAAACTAATACAAATACAACATTCACCTGATTGCCAAAATTAAGTCTTTTATTCACTTACGATTTTGTTTAGAATTTAGTTTTATTGTCAATCATGATGTTCTTTGACAAGATTTGAATCCTCAGAAAGTTGGGACTAGTTTGTAGATTATTCTGTCAATACAGATGAATTTAGAGTTTGGATAAATGCAGGCATAATGAAGTCTGAAAAAACCTTTACAACCAATTCTTTTGTATAATTGTAATAGAATTATGTGTATGTATACTTTATATGCTCATAATTGTGCAATATGTGGTGATATTTAGCAAGAGTGGTGAGACCAGTGCTTGGTGTATACTAATGCTTAGCACAAAACAAAATTTCCCTTAATTTCTGATTCTGTGCTACTGATGATGTAAGCAAAACCTTGTCCAATAATTTCATTGACATCTCATTCATAGATTATCACAGTTCAATAAACTTAAAATTCAAAAAAAACTTAAACTTGTGACCTGGTTATTGTATGTTAAACGAAATAACTGTTAAGTAGCCTGAAGCTGACTGAATTTAGTTTGGTGAAATATGAAAAGTACGCTGTTTTGATTTTGCTATAAGAATATCGAGAAGTGTGGCACACATCCAATAATTTGGATTTAGGCTTAAAAAGGTTTGAATTATTGGAAATGCATCATAGATTTACTGTAAACTTACTATTAATGCTCATTTTTTTGCAGAACATTGATACGAATTGTCATGATGCTAGCCTGTTTCAGTGTATCTGTTTATAGATCTATTACAAAATTTTCATTAACTTGATATCAAGTTGGATGTGTCAGAAAAATTGCTCAATGATATTGCTTCTAAATGAGATAGTAGTTTCCAACATTTATTTATGTTATGAAATTGCTTATCCAACCACTCTGAATCAATGATCTGAGCATCAGTAAAAGAAATTATTTTAAACAATTTACTTATATATCTGTAAATAGAACAGACCCTAAATTAAGTAGTTTTGGATTTTAATTTGAAACTTTTTCATCTGATACTATTTTTTGTGGAAGAGGGTTCCACACTGGTATAAACCAAGGGGAAAAGGAATACTTAAGCTCATCCAAGTAGGCAAAAACTCTTTGGTACTGATATGGATGGTAAACTGATGATCTTAAAGAGTGATTTATAGTAACTCACTAACTGCTTATTCTGTGATTTCCATTCAGAACTTATTGAACTTATCACATGTATTGAAATAAACTGAAGAAATTGGAAGGTTAGAGGTAAGCACTTTGTAAGTAAAATTGCTTGTGAAATTATTTTTTATGCTTGAAGTAATATTGTTTCAATACTGTGTCTTATTCTCATTCAGATGCTCAGCAGATGAACACACTGTCAGAATAATGTCTTCTAATCTACAACAAATACTATCAGGTATGCAGTCATCTCAGTGGTATGATCACTTTAGGGGAGCACTGTATCCTTTGAACCTTGATCTATGCAAGGCAAAGGCTCAAGAGAAATTCAATGTAAAACCACTTCTTCAGATTGCTGCTGACTATATTGTATTAGATTCTTCTATGACACTGACAGCTGTTAGTATACTTCCTCAGGAATTATGTACTGTGTTAATGCAGCAGGCATTAGAGAAGAATCGAGAGAGGGCAGTTGATGTACTTCTTACCAAGTGGCCATTACAGACTTTGTCACTGAAGAAGTTTACGCCAGATATTTACACAAACTTGGCAATCCTTCATGATCATGTTGAACTTGCTCGTGTTGCAAAGCAAGGCCTTAGATATACAACAAGTGTTGCTCATAATTTTTTGGAAACACTTAAGAAGAAATGTTCTACAAGACTTAAATGCATTGACCTGACCGGATATCCAACTGGTAAGAATGTACATCTTATAAATCCTGGTTAAATTAATGGTAAATGTTAATTGTAATAGATGATAAAGTGAACTTGAAACAATTTTTTGATATACATCACCTTAAAAGATGATCTGACAGGGTCTTTTGGGGTTGTCTGGACTTCCGATATTTGGTCACATTCCCAATGACAAAAAATATGTATTTTCCCAATTGCAAGGTGAAAATTCCCAATTCAAATGAGGAAAAAAATTTATTTCTTACTATTTTTATGACGTGTTTAGGGTCAAAAGTAGAGACAAATCATTAGGGATGAATCGAGCCTCCACTGTATGAAAGATATATTAAGCAAAAAAAATTCGAAAAGTTGTGAAACCCTATTATTTGGTTATGTAACTTTCTTGGCCTTATGTACATAATTATATTCAAAGGTCTTGGAATAAGTCACATATTGCAAGGAATTGGAGTACTTACCCAGTTAGTGATATAAATGTTCCCATTGGAAAAAATTGCTTAAATTGCACTTGCCATCTACATGTATTGATACGAAAAAAATAGTTTGTCTGGTGTTAGAAATTACTTATGTATTGTTAATTTAATTGATTAATGTGTTGTCTTACAGCTGAAGTAATTACCTATTATTTAGCCACTCATTGTATGCTTGCTCATAACGAAACACGCCAGAACATAATGATAAGAAAATATGAAGAAGCCATCAAACTCCTTCCACCTGAAGAGTCACATGACAGATTGGAGAGATTCACAACTGACCAATCACTGCCAGACGATTATTGTACGTTTCCATTTAAACACTTTAGAAAGAATTGTATGTGCCTTTTATCATTTAGTTGTTCAAGTTTTTCAATGAAACATGATCACATGTTCATCATGGCTCATTTTTAGTTCTATACTCCAAGCACCTACAGAATATTGAGGTTTCCACCATACTTTTAGTTGTTTGAAGTCACAAAATACTTTCCAATTAAATTTAGATCCTTGTGACATTGTTACAGTATATATGATATCAGTATAACGTTTGGTAGTGTATGACTTGTTTCATAATTTTGTTAAAGAAAACTAACCATTGTAGAAGTCCTTGACTGTGCTGAACTGAGCAGTATTTATAACTCTTGAACTGAGCAGTATTTATAACTCTTGAACTGAGCAGTATTTATAACTCTTGCTGTTGTTGTCTCCATTTCAGTTCATGTGAAGTTAGATGTGTTTATCTCATCAGAGCCAGCTTTGTTTGAAGTTTGTAAAGCTTTGAAAGTATCTGGTTTTAAGGAAAGTACTTTGAGGCTTATTGTGGAGAAACTTGATGTTACTTGTATGGGAGATCAGAAAATATTTGTTCTCTTGGAGCAAGTCAATCCAGAGGTATATTTGTACTTGTCCTCTTTATCAGTGTGTGCCTTACCGTTAGAAAAAAGTGTATGTGGCTAAGCTTTCATGTTTACATGATTTCGTAAATGTTTATATGTCATGGAATAAATCAAACAATTCTTTTTACATGTGGTTACCATATGTGTTCTTGTTGGCAACCAGTGTTAGGTGTAAATTTTGGAAAGATGACTGAAGTTTAAAATGTTGAGATGGTAATATGTAATAGCACCTTTTTTTCTGTGCAACATTTTTAACTATTGCTAAAATACTTCCAAATTTCCAATTTTCATTTGGATTCCATGATTTTAGTGAAAGACAACGAGAGAGTTCTGTTAAATTAATTAATTATTAATTATTTCATTGTTTAAATGTATAGCATATATAGTTTATTCAAGGAAAAGGCAAAATTTGCCTAACATTCTACATATTTAGTTTCTTACGCATGCATGTGTGTAAAGTCAGTAGCATGTAAATATTAATTTGATGTTAACAACATATTAAAATATACTTTAGGAACCAACATCAACAAAATTTTGATTTATATAAAAAATGATTACACCAGAATATTGAGTGCAGTATCTAGGACTGTTTATTTGATTGTCTGAATTTGTCAATTTTCATGACATTTCTCTGACCTAAACTTGTAAGGATCAATAATCTGGTATGCTACCAGTCTTCCCCTAAAATTCAGCTGACATCAATTTCGCAAAAATATGTTTTTTTCCAGAATATAGGAAAAAGGCCCCTTCCTCTACCTGTAAAAAAAGACCTATTTATGTTAAATAATGATGACATTTTATTAAAGATAAGGAATGTATAACATTTTTATGCATTTTAATCATATTCATTTTTACTCAATATTTCTGTAAAGCTTATTGATAATTACTGTATGGCCAAGAAATATATTTTCTAAAATATTTATAGTTGGGATTCTGTGAAAATTGATGAGATGAAACATTGTGTGATTTTGATATCACTTTCATTGACTAAAATTGGGGGAAAGCTAGGAATTATTCGCTAGATTTTAATTTTGCAAGACAGTAATTACCCAATAGATTCACTCATAATTATTTTGTTTCTATGCTTTGTTTTCATTTCTTTTTCAGTATTTAATTGGACTACGACTCAAGTACAACTCAATAAGTTCATTACAGTTTATAAAACTTAGTCCTCAAATTTGTCAGTTCACAAAACTAGCTTGTCTTGATTTATCATGCAACACCATAAATGCATTTCAAAATGATTCTGTTGTGGATGCTTTGACAAACATTTTTAAATGTCTGAAGTTTTTGATAAGACTAGATCTCAGTAATAACAGATTGAAGTCAAAACTTAGAAGAATTTTATCATGTATTGTGAAACCATTAGAGTTTCTGAGACTGGCTGGGTGTGGATTATCAGTGGATGATATGACTTATCTATCAATGTCACATCATACAGCAGGATTGAGAGAACTTGATATTAGTGAGAATGGACTTGGAGTATGTTTAGGAACTCTGCTACATCTATTGCGAAATGTGAAATCACAGTTGTGTGTCCTAGAAATTGAAGACGCGTCTTTATTAGACGGTCATTTTGATTCATTAAATGCTTCTTTAAAGCAATTAACTTCCCTACTGTATTTGAATATATCAGGTAACTCTGCTGTGTCTGAGAAATATTATCAACTCGGCCAAGCTTGTGCCACATTACCTGACTTGCAGTATATTTGTATGTCATATGGTCGGGATATTTACTTGTCTGAGCTGGATGAAGAAGAACTTAAAAAACAGTTTGCTTTCAACATAGGCGATGTGATAGCCAAGGAGCAAGCACGTTTAGGAATGAAAACCCGGGTACCTACTATAGCGCTTTCAGATGCTGACCAGAACATGGAAATTGTTTGATGGACATAATATTGCTGTAGAACTACAGGTTTAATTGCGTGATTCTAAAATTTTGGTTTGTTACTAGGGGTATTTTTCCTTTGTTTAATGCTTAAATACAGTATTGTTTCATTTTTTTTATGCTAAATAATCATTTTAGATATTTAGGATTTGAACTTGACATATATTAAAAATGATCCATTCTGTTGAAGGTTGTATTCCAAGATACTTCATTGCTTAACAGTTATGAATTAAGTTGTTTTATATTATGTTTGGAATACAAATCATTTTGTAGATGTTTTTGCTAAGTTTTTGTGTATTCTTTCAATGAATACATTAGAGTGCTTTGAACCAAACTGAAGTTTTAGATTGGTCTCTGAGCACATCAAATATACAGTAATCTTAATTTGTGTTCCAAATCAGTTCAAAATAACTGGGCATTTAAAGCCTGATTAAGGCTTACTTCAATCAATAGATACTCATCAGCTTCTTTTGGCCTTCACAATACCTGAACTATAGTTTTCTATGACTTATTTAGATGTTACGATGTATTTTTCAGTATACAATGAATGCATTTAAGCCATCTTAAAAATTGCTGGTTTGCAGTTATGCAACTGACTCATTGAAAAATCCACATAGTGTTTTTTAACAAAAATGTCTACCTACCTATTCACTGATAAAACTGTGGTTCAGACAACTACAAACCAACATTTTTAGTTCGTCTCTTTTGGCACTGTTGCAAGAAGAGGAACATTATTCTGAAAGTTATTTTTTGGAGTTATGCCCCTTTTTAACATGGAATTTTGATTAAAATTTCTTTTTAAATAGAATGATGTAAAACAGATGAGCATTGGCACTGCTCTGTGGAGTTCAGTCTAAGGATGGCCATACTTGAACTAAAATTAGTGATAGGAAGTTTTCTTGTATCATGTCAAGAATTTGTAACTTTTGATTCTTCTCAGTTTATACATGTTATATATACTGCCTACCTGCATAGCTTAATTAGTGTCAGTGTCTGAGTACAACACATGTACTCTGTAATGATTGGTGAAGACATTATGTCTGATGCTATTAGTCCTCCGCTGCTAATTACACTGATTCAAGTGGAGAAGTTGTCAGTTTATTTCAAAGAACAATATTTGTGCTCTTACAAATTTCTTTTTCACTGATTAGGTTAACTGCTATTTTGCACATCAAATACTGAAAAAAAAAACAAGTGTAAAAACTGAAAAAAAAAGTATTTTCTTTTGTTTCTACATTATTTTCTATGAGTTGACAAGTGGTATTTAACGTCCAATTTTTATAGGCCCAAAGGCGTATTATGTTATGGCGCTGCTCGTCTGTCTGTCCATCCATCCGTTTTCCTTGTGTGGACATTCCTACAATACATGACCTATTTTCTTCAAACTCACAGATGATAGCTATTAATGTCTAGTTATGTGTAAAGGGGAGATAATTCACATTGCTGTTTTTACTGAGTTATTGGCCCGTATTATATTTTTACAGTAAATTCTTGTGCAGGTAACTCCTCCTTCATTATTTGACCTATTTTCTTCAAACTCTCACAGATAATAAGTATTGATATCTAGTTATGCATAAAGGGGAGATAATTCACATTTCTGTTTTTTACTGAGTTATTTGCCACTTTTATATTTTTACAGCAAATTCGCGGACAATTACACTGTCATGTTTCAATTATGAGGTGTTTACCTTAAACTTTCACAAAGATCACGAAGTATCTCAGTTGTGCAAGAAGAGCATAACTTATCATCATAGCATGTTATGGTGGTGCTCATGGTAACACAGCCTACTGGTGTATTTTGCCCTGCTCTTGTTTATTTAAGTTTTGGAGACAGCAAACTATAATTATAAAAATGTAGATTTTATGATTTTTTCAGTTTCTATGAATCACTTGCAAAACAATCTACATTTATCTGAACTTTGGAACTGTGATATATTGTGGTAGAAGTTATAAAGTTTGTGCATACTCTAAATTTTACTCAATGATATAGACTGGGTAGTTTGTCTGGTAATTACTGAATTACATGAAAAATTGATTAAATGAATTACAAGTTCTGGCATTAGTTTTTAAGTTATTGACTTTAGATAATTGGGTCTACACTAATATGTGTTGAGAATGATGATGATGATAACTATTCTTTCCTGTGATACATTCACTCTGCCAGATGGCTTATTAGCTACCCTTAGAGGTGTTACCTTGACTAAAACTTGTAACATATCTTGGGTTTCTTCCTTTTGTTTCAAAGTGTATCATCACATTTCCATTATTTATTATCTGCGCAATGTTTAATTAAACCTCACAAATGTGTCACAATATTCTCCTTGAAGATAATAACACCTTGTTAATTATCACAGTCAGTGTGTTCATCATTTATGATGATGGTATGTTGGATACTGTTTTAATTTTATTTAAGTATTTGTAATGTTAATTGTTGAGAAACAAAAATACATTCACTTTATAATTTGATCCATTGTTAGTTATTTCATGGTCTTGTTTGATGAATTTTGAAGTGTTTGAAACACAGGTCATATAGGCCCTTCTATGAAAATTTGACAAAAATGTCAATTTTCCTCCATATGTGGGGAAGTTGCCAGCTCCTTATGGAAGGGTAAGTTAGAACTGGTTAGTATACAGTCCAGGAAAACTTGTTATGTGAACCGGTCACCATATATAATTGAAAAAATGTTAAAAATTGGCGTTAAACCTCGGTGACAATAAGTCAAATAAAAACAAACAAACAATTCACCAAAAATATGATTTTTTTGCTAGCCTTATTTAAGTATTGTACAATTACATCATGCCAGAAAGCTGTCAAGATTATTGATTGGATCTTTAGGTCAGTTCTTGCTTGAGGTGCTAGGGGCCCATGTACATGATCTCAAGGGAGATTAATCAAGGTTACGATTGTCACTAAATTTGAATGAATTAATTCTCCTGAAATTTTGTCTAATCTTATCAATGAGGTGCAAACAGTAACAAACTTTATGAGAATTTATGTCTGAAGACATTGGTTTATGTGTTAAATGCTCATAAATTATGGCACTTCATTTTAGGGCTCACCATACTTACATAAGATAATGAGACATTCATGTATAGAGTACAACCTGTTATCTCCCATACAATACAATGCTTTGTTCTTACTCTATAAACAGGCATGGATTAAGTTTTATCAGTAAATTTCTAACATACACACACAGCCAGTCAATAAAATCACCTATGCGACAATAAGCACTTTTACATCTGATCAGAGTTATCATTTGCTAAACAAACTACACAAACATTAAATTTTAATTCATGAAACACTTAGAAAACATAATTACCAGGTAAACATTTCAATACTTTATTAAAACATACTTATTTAAAGCATGCAGTTATAATTATAATTAACTAACAGTTTATGAAATCACTAGAATTTGTACATACATTGTTTTGCAGAAGAGCGAAAATATGACTGTTTAGAAATTATTTGTGTAGAAATATTCACCCTAATGAAGAATTCACGGATACAACGTCGCCGCGAAAATTTGAAGCCCACGAATATTTCTACTCTTAAATACATGTAAACATTGTTTACTAATCAAACGTGTAGTATAACCTACAGTTATTTGTCAGTCATATGACAGGTGATCATTTAATACAGATGAGAGTTAAATATCTGGGCTTATTATTGTCACTCAAGATTTCCAAAATGAATATCAAAATACATGTATTAAAAAAAATCTGTGGAGCAATTAGATATCATGAATAAATGATTACAAGTGTGTCAATTTGTCATATGTGAGCATGTATGGCAGAAATTCAAGTCAGTTTCTGCATCGTTACAAATAATGTTTTACAGTGTAGTTTTGAGATATTTTCAACATATTTTGTACTCTACATAGGGATTAATTAGGACTGCAAGCATTTAAAGAAGTAACTGCTTTTACTTGCCATTTACAATAGCATGTCTATCTGCTGTTCAAAATGAAATTACTCTAAAATTGAGTGTCTTCAGCAATGGTCAAACAAATGAAGCTGACAATCCAACTACGGTGAGAGGGACATGTCAATCAGGTCTAACTATATTCATCATTCTTTTAGTGTAGTTTTGCCTCATTCTACACAAGCACATGTACAACAAATCATAGAAAATATACAACAAAAAGTTTGTACCAGCTGTTTATTATACTGTTAACAGTCATTCAAATATACCTCTAATACTAATTGTTTAGATTCAATTAAAGATTTATATACAAAACATTCAATACCATGTGGTGCATTCATCTAAACTTGCAGAAAATTAAAACACTCATTGATTATTGTTAATTTACAGTCTCTGGGCCATACTACAAATGAAATGAAGTAAAATTGCATATCGTATAATTAGTCAAATATATGAGTGTCAAATATATATCCCTCTGGTTCTTTGTAATGATCAGATAATGAGGTGTATATTCCAGTATGATGAAATAAATTGGGTTCTATTTGATACCCAGGCATTCCAGACTTCTGTGTAAAGTCGTAAATAGCTAGGTCCTTATTTAGGTCATTATTTACAAGAATATGGTCACCTATAGGTTGAAGTATATCCTTCATGTATAACATAGCCTGAGTGCAGCAGGCTGAGCTTTTTCCAAATTTAAACAAAAAAGGTGATAATCGCCGTAAATCCATCATAAAAATACGTCCAAGAATTTTGACTACCAAGATGGACACAAAAAATCCACTCAAAAATGGCCACGTCAGTGATGACTGCAATTGCTTTTTACTTGCTCGCTTGTTTTCAGTAAGTACTACAGATGTTAAAACAAAAAGCATGCCACCTATTGTCCCTAAACTGACCAATTCTAAGATAGGGACCAGTTCCCATGCATATCCTTGCCATTCTAGTGGATAATACAACTTGAGAAAGCTATAATTTCCATGGTTCACTATTTTGTCATTTTCGTCAAAATTCATTTCGTGGCGTTGATTCTTTAATGCATGGTCTAAAACATGAAACATGTTTTCATAAGGTATCACATCATCTTCAAGCATCAAAACATACGAAAAATTAAATTGTTTACTAGCTTGTAAGCAGAACACATAATCAGTTAGTTCCTTAATTCTTGAAGAACTCGTAGGTCCATGATTAAGAATTGGTGGGTAAGGAATGTTTTTTAACCCAACATTATTTTTCCCGTCTTTTCGCACATATGGTAAAAAATCCTGAAGTTGTATAGCATCCGCATGCTCATCAGGAATTTCATCCACATTACATATAAACATAAACTTTCTCTGAAAGTGTTTGTCTTTTTTCATAAGTTTGTCCATGCCCACAGCTGTCTGTAGCAAATACCTCGGATTCTCTGAGCCTCTCTTTCGGGATACAGTTACTATGACAACAAGTAGGTCGAGTTCAAATTTCAGTACATTCTTACGTGTATGAATCATTGGTCCAGAAAATAAATTTATGTAATCCAATGATTTTGTTACACGATCTATATTCTTTGATTTAGCTAATTCTAAATTTTCTGTGTATGAATGAAAAATGTTATGAACCATTGAAAATGGTGTATCTATAGCAACAAGAACAGCTAAGAATATCACAAACAGCACTATCATTAAATTCAGTGAGACATAATTATTTTTAAACATTTTCACTGTATGATTTAGTTCGATTTATCCAAACTTATAAGACAGAAATACACCGAATGCTTAAACCTTTATCAGCTTATTTGTGCACATGTTCTTATCAACCTTTTTCCCATATAATTTTACTCTGTTCAAAATGTTGAAGTGGATTGCACAGATAATGAAGGTTATTTATGATAATTGAACTTCCTGTTATACTTCATTATTTCATAGAAAAGTTGTAAGTATTTTCCAAGCAATAACACAATGTAAACCTCATTTAGTTTGTTCTTTCGTACCAGAAATATGATACAACACATGTAATTGTAAACACCTGTTAGTGCCACATGTAGTTTCAGCCTTTTGAGTTAAGTCTGTGGGATTTACACCAAGCTTCTACACAAATGTTGTAAGTGCTTTATGAGCATTTATCTGACCATAGCCACCTACCTGTAGTTACAACTAATGACCAGTATTACCCCATACAGATAGTGAACACTACACACTGATCCACTAGTCAAATATTTACACTTAAAACATTTCTACTTCATACTGCAAGTTTTATTAATGAGATGATTTCTGAATTGAATACTATAATAAACCTAAATGAAAGTTAAGACACTCATTTTAAAGAGATCGTATCTCAGTTATCTTTAATAATAAAAAATATTGATTAAATCATTATTGGAAGCTGAAATATTATCCTATGAATTCCAGTTCATTCTCATCCAATGTATAGCATTTTATGCCAATTAATTCATCACAATAAAACTACATAAATTGCATGCAGTTGGATACAAACCAGACAGAAAGTGCTTCCAAAAAAGTGTAAATTTGCATTGTAAGAGATACAGGAAGGTATAAAACAAAACAAATGGCTTAATCCATTTCCAATTTTATTCAACATTTTTACCCAATCAACAAATAATAGTATAAAAGTTAATATATTACATGCTAAAAATACAAAGGTTCATGGAGCATCATTTAGCTCTAACAGCCAAAATTACATCAGAAAGAAAACACGTACGGTATAACCCCTGAAAACCAGACTGGACTGGGCCTGAAATCCATTTTTCTAGAAATTCCAGTTTTCAGAGAACTATTGATAATAGAAGAGAAAAATAGGACATGACATATTGTCTGATTTTCAGAGAATTCTGGTTTTTAAAGAAACTGTTTTTCAGGGGTTGTACAGTATTGATGTAATAATATATGTACTAGTAAAACATGCACACCAATACTTTGGTTTACAAACAAGAAATGTTTAAACAAAAGTTAATTAATGTTTAAACAAACTTTCCCAGGAATTTTTAGCTACTAGATATAGACCAAGTGCTTCTACCAATTTTGCAAGAATTTACATTTTTAACTGTAGAATATGTAGAATATGTAGAATATTTATTAAGTAACAACTTTGAAAACAATCTAAACAATAAAGTATATGCCCCTGCTGTTATGCTTGACAACATATTTTGAATCTAAATGAGGTTAATGAGTAAAAGTTGCAGCAAAATTTCAAATATACATAATTGCTCAATACATACCATATAGGTAAAATGACCAAGTCCCATAACTGTGCCAAAAATATGTGATAACTACCACAATCAATACAGGTAGGCAGTGTTGATGCTAGACAAAATGGTAAAATCAGCTTAACCAGGAAATAGCCCAATTAAAACATAATAAGTTCTTATCAAGTCAAAATCAATATCAAATCAAGGTTGTGTGATATGGGTGGATCGGGAATGGTCCAACAGAACAGTTGTATAAGTATCAAAGCAATGGAAAAAATCTAGCTGACCTCTAGCTGACGAATGGATGGTAAGTCAATCATTATATGCTCCCTGTAGATGCTAGGGCAATAAAACAATATTTATTGACACAAGCAGCCTAGAACACAATGGAGACTTAAAAACATGTAATACTTAATAGTTTGTATTAGATAGTTGGCTTATCTAAACTGAATTTAAAACAAAAATGAAACTTATACAAAATAATTTTGCAATACAGTTAGACTATTCAACCAAACACTTAGTAACAAAATGTTTAATAAATGTTTAAAATGGAATGAACAGAAGATAAATTATCAATAATTAACAAATACCTGAACACAATCAATGTTGAAATGTCTTGGTAATATAACAGCAAATAAAATTCATAAAATCAAAAACAATTGGAAACTATGTTTAACAAATCAACTGTTTGGTAAAAATACTGTAGACATAAATTGGAAGATATCATAAAATATCAATATATGAGTAATAATTCTGCGTAAAAAAATATCATAAAAAGTACATCCACAAAGGACAAAATATTTGAACACACTATCAGTCTCTATAATACGGTACAACTTTCACACAAAGTATGCAACTCTCCAGTACAAGCCCCTTTCAGCTGTATTTAGCAATAATTTGGGCTTAATTTCAGTTCACTAGAAATAACATCATAAAAGGTTCTTTGGTCAATATTTGGCAAATTTATAGGAAAACTGAGATCAAGCACAATGTTCGCAAAAACCATAGAATGAATCAGTCCTCTTCCCAAAAACATTCATGATTTTATTAATGATGAACAATGCTATGACTATATTTTCTTTAAAGCTTATATAAAAAATCCATGAATTACAACTAAAACTAAAGTTTGAAAACTAAGTCATATTAATCTGCAATATACAACTACACGTTTATTTAAACACAGTGCATTGATAACTATTCAATATTTAGAATGAAAATAATATTTAGAGCTATGATACTATATAAAATAAAACAACTTCAACCTAAGGTACATCCTCAGATTTACTGAATCGCAGGCAGAAGTCAGAAGACAAGCAAATAAAGGGAGACAAATCTAACAAACCTAAATTTTGGCAGTACATGTATTTAAAAAATCTATGAACAGTGACTTGAAAAATAGTCAAAAACTTTCATTATGGAACATAAATAACTTCAAAACAAACACAATGCGTGGTCAGTAAACATGCACATACTACTGAAAGGTCGAAATCTACAGTTTAACTGTGACATGTACATGTTACAAAATTAGTCACATCATGTGATTTTGAACCTCCCAACAATATTCTATATATCAACATAGCAACAAAAAACATTTTTAAAATTCAAATACATGTACTTTATACCATCACAGAAATAAATCCTGATATAATTACATATGAAGGTCCAAAATCACACGAAAATATAACTGAAATACTGTTCAAAGCAGTCATCAAACCTGAAAAAAATTGTTTGATTTCTATTCAAATAATATTAAAAATTAATAAATACTACACTTAAATATTTATAAATATTTTGATAGTGAAATATCCAAAAGGTGTAGAGATGGTATTGGAAGTAAAGAAGTCAGTCAAGAAAGTATATTGTAAGAACATAAGATTATACTAGCTTACAGTGACATAAGATATATCATACACTAAATTTACACAAAACAAACACAAGCAATAAGCAAATAAATGAATAAATATTATGAGAACTGTTAAGGAAGTCCAATATAATCACTAGTTTGTAAACAAGCAGATTTTTTGGCTTTATATCTAATACTGCAATATAATACAACCTAAGCATATATCTACATAGGTACCGCAGAGGACAGCTATAGACACCACCTATGGACCAACCTAAACATACATATAAGGGGGGGGGCATGATGGCCCATATATTGCTCACCTGAAAAACTTGATGATTTGACAACTTGGCAAACAAAGGGCAGAACCAATTTTGACACAGAAGCATAATTTAATCAATACTATTAGGGAACCACTTGACAGTAGTATGCACTATACATCTAAGCTCTTGGCCATGCAGTTCTAGCCATAAAGATTTTTAAAAATTTCCTACAAATAAGTCTATGTGACACCAGTAACCCCTGGGGCGGGGCCAACTTTGATCCTAGGGGAATAATTTGATTACTCTTGGTAGAGGATCATAAGATCAAAAGACTAGAAACATTTTCCATAGAGATAATGTAACACACTAATTATCCAAGTTGTGCCCCATGGACTTTTGACCAATAAAATTTTTAATGGTGTTCATTTTATAATCATAAAAAGGGACCCCTGAGGCGGCGCCAATTTTGACCAATGGGAATAATTTGAAGATTATCAGTAGTGGACCTCAAGAAAATACAGCACATTAAATAACTTAGTTCTAGGCTTTTGACTGAGAAGAGTTTTAAAGGTTTCCAATATATGTAAAACAAGTGACCCTCTAGTGTGCGGCAAATTTCAACCTTAGGAACATCATATGAACAGTAAAGGACCACAAGACAATGCTACAGATGTCAAAGAAAGATATGGCAAAAAAGATATTTACAGATTTCCCCCATATAATCTAAATAAAACAGGTGATGCAGGGCAATGCCAATTTTACCTCCATAGGCTTCATATGAACAATCTTTGTAGAAGACCACAAAACAATGCTACAGGCCATATATCTCATAGCTCTAGGCCATGCAGCTTTAGCCGAAAAGATATGAAGGATATAAAAGGTGTTCTCTAATTTAACAAGTGACTACCAGGGTAGGGCCAATCTTGACCTCAAGGTCATCATTTGTAAACTGTTAGTAGAAGACTATCAAAGGATCGTTCTTGTGAAGTTTGATTGAAATTGGCTCAGTGGTTACAAAAGAAATTCCACTTGAAACAATTGTTGATGCATGATGATGGATATGGTGATCACTATAGCTCAACATGAGCACTTGGTGCTCAGGTTGCTAAAAATGTTAACATAAAATGTACAATATACAAGTAAAAATCTTATATTATTTAAATAAAGCAATTAATTGGATTTTTTTTAATTTTTTGATTATTCACAAAAAATTACTTGAGCAATATTGATAGGTCTTTGGTACGTAAATATTCAAGGCAACTTCGTTCCTTATCTGTAACGATATAAATTTATTGTAACATTTGAAGTAAAATATATCAATATAATTTCACTTCATTAGTAAATTGATCCTGAATTTATGCATTCCTTTGTAACTTGTATCATGTGAGTATCAGCTAAGAAGTCCACAAAACATAATTTAGTTATCAGTATCAGACTGCATCCACCTAATTGGTCAATTTTGAAATTTTACTCAGACTGAACCAATCATAAAATTGAGTTGACCAAAGTTTTATAACCCCAAACATTGTACAAATGAATATCTATGTATGGCAAGCAATAGTATCACAGAACAGCAGCAGAGGAATGTGAAATATTTATGGTATTGGCAAATGAAATAAAAATTCTTCTGGAGGCTTATAAGCATTTTTCAGTGAAGTATACATACCAATATGTCGTACAAGATTTGGTTCAAGGATGAATCCTGGAATATCATTTTTTACAATGAAATCATTTATAGCCAAGTCTTTGTTCATATCAGAATGATGCATAAGATGATTGATAAGTGGTGGGATAATATGAGATGAATAGAACATAGCTGGGGTACAACATGCCGGTGTTGGGCCAAATTTGAATAACTGTGGTGAAATTCTACGCAAGTCCATGATATTCTGTCGACCAAAAACCGAAGCAACAAGCATTGTAAAGATAGCACCAAAAGTGAAATAAAATAACTTTGCGCAATAGTGAAGACTTGTATTTGCCAAATTGGCCCTAGCCAAGATAATCAACAGCAATATACCTCCACCAACCAGACCAATACTTATCAATTCTAAAACACGATCAGGTTCATTAGCATAACCAAGCCAACGTTCTGGATAGTACAGTTTCAAAAATGCAAACTGTCGATTTCGATGAATAAAACTCTCAGAATGACTGGAATGTAACAAATGATGCTTAATGGTAAAATTTAAAACTTGGAATATATTCCTGTAAGGTACAACATCATCTTCTAACATAAGAATGTATGGAGAACCAAAGGATCTGGATACATTCAAGCAATACATATAATCTCCAGTCTCTCTACCTCTTTTGGGGTCAGAATGTTGTGAGTGAAATTCAGGAAAATGGAATGATTTACCAAAACTATTATTGCCATGCTTTTGAACAAATGGTACATAGTTTTGAACCAAAGTGGCATCGGAATGTGATGAAGGGTCTCTATCAACATTACACAAAATCAACAAACTGTTTTTGAAGTAGTTGTCTTTTTTAATGATATTGTCAATAACAGCAGTAGTTTGAAGAAGGTACCCTGTCCCTGGAATGTGGCGATTCATGGTCACGATACAAACAACCAGGCTCAAATCATTCATGCCTGTATATCTGTTCTTATAAAATGACACTGACTCTTCATAATTTGTTGCCCTAAAATATGATCTAGCTTTTTCTAAACGATTAGAATTCATCTCTCTAGCAACATCCAAAGTGTCATCTTTTTTTGCGTACATTTTTGAAAAAGGTAAATTTACTGCAAAGAATGGTAAGGTACTACAAACTAACAATACTAAAATGATCAACAATCTACAATGAGGTAAAAAGATAAACTTGATACATTTTAAACAACTAGATAATGCATCATTTGATTGAATGGAACACATTATGTATTAACTATAGTCTAATAACAAGTATACAATAAATGAATTTATGATTGAATTCTAAGTAATATTAAACAAATAACAATATTGTCATGTTAACTGTATTCACAGGAACTAAATAGCTGAATATATAAACAGAGTTAAAAATAACTATCAAATATACAATTTTTACTGAAGTATTCCACAATAATTTAATAATTCTTTAAAATGTTGAGATTTAAAACTTTATACAACCTTTAAAAACAACCTGAAAATATCATTTACAACAATAAATACTCAATCAAATTAAAAAATATGAACACTTCTGAAACAAAATATTATATTTCAACAATGGATAATTGCAACTGCAATTAAATACAAAAATGAAATAAATATGTATAAAATCAACATTATATAAAACCAGAACTAACTGAAAAAAGTAGTTAATAGTGGTATATTTATTCAATAATTATAACACAACAGAATGGCATACTAATACTAGTAAGAGGAGGCTCATGGCATCTGTGAGAAAACAAAGCTACAGAATCTAACATCATATTTCTATAATTCAATGTAAAATAAGTGCCTCAGTCATTGACAATCTGGAGCTTATTTCCGTCATCAAGACATCATAACTTCGACCAGTAAGGAATAAAACAAATGTAAAACGAAATGTGTCTTTATAATATATGTATTACCATGGTACACACCCTTGGTCATACCATGATTAAAGTAATAGTACTAATACATCATTTGCTTTAACAACATTATAAAGTCATTACCTAATAGAACCACAATATATGTAAGGTTATTTCACGTACATTGATTGGTAACAAATAATAATGTACAGGATAGCATTTTACATTTGTATTTGTCCCTCTTTGATTTGCATTGTAAAACTTTTCAGGTGTATTCCTTTGCGTTGGAGTCATTCAGGATGTTAGAAGGTTCAGGCCTACTATTGACCATGATGGTGTCAAAAACACTTAACTAACCATTCTGTACTCATTTGCAGATACTTTTATCCAAAATGAATAAAAAATTATGAAGACTGACACATTATTGTTTCTTCTAAATCATGCTTTAAACCATCACAGCATAATCTGATGACTGGACACAACTTGAAGTTCATCAGTATATATTGAATAAGAAATCATTCAATGAATTTCGTTTCCTTCTATATGCCAAGAGAACTTGACAATTGGCAGCTGAACTGAAATGAAAGACAGATACACTAGTTAAAATATTTCAACAAACATTAGTAACAGACTACAGTGATTCAGATTGGACTCCCTTTTCTCAGGAAAATTACAAGTCCTAATTCATAATTTTTTCCAGTCATCTGTCCTAAATTACAAAAATACATCAGACAATACAATTAGTTTGAAGACATAAACAACACCAGCGAGCCCATAGGCACTCGATTTCCGTGATTTATATACGCAAACAGACCTAATTTTTTTAATCTAAACATATCAAACAACACAAATCTGTCAAAACAAAACGTCATTTCGCTACTCTTCGTATCAGAAAAACAAAAAAGGTAAGTCACTCGCCATTTTTTTGATTGACAGAAGTGGTGGTATCCAGCCTGGGTCCCAGCATTCCTTGTGAAATGTGTGCTCTACTTGGGAACCTTGCTCTTGCTTCATAGTGTGCCAAGTTTAACAGCAAGGTTCCCGAAAAGCACACACATTTCAAAAGGAAAGCCAGGACCCAGGCTGGATACCGTCACTTCCGTCAATCAAAAAAATGGCGAGTGACTTACCTTTTAGTTTTTCTGATACACTGAGTAGAGAAATGACGTTTTTTTTTCTTGGCAGATTTGCGTTATTTGACGAGTTAGATGAAACAATTAGGTCTGTTCAGGTATATAAATAACGGAAATCGAGTGCCTATGAGCTAGTTTACTTTATTGTTGCCTTGGAAAAAAATATTTATTTAATCTGAAAAATTAGACAAGAGGGCTATGATGTAAATTAACTTGTTACTAAAAAGGTAATTAAGGTACACTTCAGGGCAATAAAGGGGAATAATAATACACTAACGAAGGACCTTCAAAGGATACTACAATGAAATATTTGCGATGACCGGAGGATGCTACAGACCAAATTTGGCGATGAACCAACCAAATGTGAAGTAAATCTGACCAGCAGTTTCAGAGGAAAAGATCATTGTTGATGCAGGATGCCGGAGCATTCCTCTCCCCATCCTAATAGCTCACCCTAAACCTTCAGTTGAATGATTCATATAATAATAAGTGTCCAGCGATTCTGACGAAAACAAAATGTGTCGAGACGATAATTATGAAACAGGAGATTTTAAATTGTCCATAAGAATTTTGTTCTACTGCTTCAAAATACATCGGTCAAATTATCTAACAAATGATATTTTTATTGGCCTGATGGACATACTAAGTCATTTTTCTTCGGTCATCTACAGTTTTTATTGGCCCTAGACAAAAAGGCCAATCTAATCTGAATCTTTTGACTAATTATATTTCATAGTTTATCTCAGTAAATGTACAAACATACTATAAGCAGCCATTTTTCAAAGTATAGCACAAAATTATGCAACATGGAAAAAATGCAAGTTACCGGTGTTTGATATGTCTTGTAATTTTACTAAATTTATTGAATTTTCCAGTACCCATAATGTATCCTAAGGGACACTTTATAGTGTTACTGTTAATAAATAAGTTGAATTCAATCACTAGCAGATAAAATATATGTAAAAAGCAATTCCGTACACAAAACTCAAAGGAGGCACAGAATTATATTTAAAGATGTTATTCTAGATGAACTAAATGAAAAATATTAAGCTTTTAGACAAATAATTTAATAAACTTTGTTAAATGCAAATGTAAAACATTATTGTAGATACCAAATGAGCTTCCAAGAAATAGATTGCAGTATTGTTTAACAAAATTGTAGCAAACTGATGAGTGGATTGGTTAGGCCTAAAAAAAAGGTTTGTTTCCAGTTCCCCGACCAACCCAAAATTTTATCTGCCGACTCATAAGTTTTTACAGCATCCAAGTTGTAGTGCTATATTGTAATTTTCACAACTCATTATTACTACTGTGCACACATACCCATACATTGTCACCAATATATATAAAAACCAAAATGAAACTCATATTTTTTTGGGCAAGTAACCTGAAACAAACCTTTTATTTTTTTAGGCCTTAGCTGGGAAGGTTCTAGTTTCTTACTATTTATAAATCTTACAAATCCATACTAGGGCCACAGCATCTTGATTACTTTATAAAAATGATTTTCTTCAATACCATACCCAGTAGCACAATTATGCATCCACATGAATAGGGGGTTAGCTATGCCCACATGTCGATTGATATTTTATTAAATGGTATCAACGGTATTGATGTGGTTCAAAGAATAAGAAGAAATTTGTGCAAAAATCGTTTAAAATGAGCTATTATAAAAGGTCTTCTGAAATATCCAAATATTCATTTGTCCGAAAACAATGCTACTTCAGTAGCGACATATAATATGGACCGCATTTGATATTTTTGTAAAATCAATCCAAATACCAAATTCATAGACAGAAAATCTTAAAGACCTACTTTTACTATGTTCCACTGCAACCAAATTTTCAAGTTGGAGGACAGATT
The DNA here is from genome assembly GCA_008271625.1 of Lutraria rhynchaena. Lineage (NCBI taxonomy): Eukaryota > Metazoa > Mollusca > Bivalvia > Venerida > Mactridae > Lutraria > Lutraria rhynchaena. Next base: position 113,349 of record VIBL01000292.1, read on the forward strand.
ACAGGCGAAATCGAAATTATTTAGTGTCCTATTTTACAACAATGCTGCACTTCCGCCTCCATACGGCTAAACACCTATAAAATTATAACTACATTCAGGTGAGTTATATACTATAATGAAACAATTGAAAGTTGTCGGTCATATTCAATACTCATTTTTACTGCAATATACTATTTTATTCCTCGGAATTAAGATGTGTTCCTGTCTGAGATTAAGAAAACAATCCACTTCTAAAGATATTTAGTTTAATCTGCCCTTAGAATTATAACGACGACGACGATGATACCAATTTAGTTCGTAAATATATAAATAAACCAACGTGTTGTCGAAAATTTCATAAATTTGCGATTGTATTTTCCTTTATACTGCGTCTGTTTTTTGTCTAGTTGAGCGTATATTCCTGCAGTCATCGGGTATGTAACCAGAGACTTATCACACTGTCATACAAAGTATGTTAGATAGGTATTAAATTTAATTGACACATAATTCGCGATAGCTTCTATCAATGCCAAATTCTCATGATTTGTACTAGGATAAATCATTCTCGTTGGGATGTTTTGATGAGATGTTGAGATGTCAGATTTCTTAAAATTTACCTGAGATCCTATCTAATGGCATACATGTCTAAATATCATGACCACTGTTTGACTCACTGTAATGTTAATTTAATATTTGTAATAACGAGTACATAATTATATATTTTTATGGCTGGGACCACTTATAACCATAAAAAAACACTCAGAAAAATCTGTTAAATCATGCAGGTTTCCCCTATTGCTCAGTTTACATCGAACTTTTTCTTACCCTTTTTGCAAAAATACCAGGGTAATACCATGCTCTTTTTCTCCAAATTTAAGAAAAAGGCCCCTTTCCCTACCCAGTGAAAAAAGCCCTGTATGTGTGTGCAGTGATTGTTGGTATATGGGCCATTTTCAACTGCTGTGCTGATGGGCCAACCCTTCAGAGATAGTGTTGGGTGTCTGCCTACATTATGTGGGTCCTTGGTTCAATCCCGGCTCGGATGAAAGGTTTTTCTCTCCTAATTTAATTTCTTTCAATGGTGGCATCAATGTTTGACGAACTCATGCAGAGACATGGAGTATCAAACTTTAGAGCTGTCCACCTCAGATAAATGAAGGGGGAGTGTAGTGACTAAGAATATGGGCAACATTCAACAGTCTTGTTGGATTGTACACAAATTAGGTTGTTAAACTTGGACCGAGAAACCTGTTAGGCATTCAGAATACATTGCATTACTTAGCTTAAATTGTTAGTTGTTGGCAGATAATGTAATGGCTGCTGTAAACGTTTGACCATCTGATAAATCAGGAATTTTACAATAAAGTTGTATTTCCTTTCTGAATTAGCTAATGATATTGATATTTAAAGATGGTTAATAATTAATCTGTTAGTATTATAAGATGTTAGATTATATAAATATATTTGCATCATATTCTGTTTTGTTTTGTATTGATTTTCTTAAGCTGTTAATAAAAAAATTACGTCTTCTTATTAATGCTATATGAATGATTATTGTATTTTAGGTTTTTTCTGAATAAACAACATTAGCTTTGAAAAATGGATTATGACATAAAGGACAAGAGATTTGCCCATGTGGCCAAAGATGCTAGATTTAGAAAAATGCCTGTTGGACAAAGGAAGGTTAAAATAGACAAAAGGTTCAAAGGGATGTTTCAAGACAAGAGATTCAAACTGAAATACTCAGTTGACAAAAGGGGTAAACCTATGAACTTTACCACTAATGAAAATTTAAAGAAATATTATGAGCTCTCAGATAATAATTCAGATAGTGAGAATGAATCTTATGACAAAAGAGTTGCTAATGATTCTGAAGATTCAGATAATGGCATTGAAGAAGTAAGAAAGAAAAAGAACTCTGATAAAAAAAAGAAAGACAAGTTTCTGACTGCAGATAAAAGATTTCAGACATCCCATCTAGAAAATGAACTAGAAGAAGGTGACCAAGAAAACGAAGGAGTCAATAAAAGTAAAACATTAAAGTCCAGTAGTAAAAAGAACATGAATACATCTTCAGCTGGACTGAAAAATAAAAAAAAACAGCAAATGAAAAACCCAGACAAGTTAAAGGAATGTACTGGTGTCAAAAAAGAGACTGCAAAAGAAGATATGCCAAAAATTGACAGTGATTCAGATGAAGGCTCATCAAATGAGGATGACTCAGATGATGATGAGGATTTAGGAAAACCATTAGGTAAGTTCTGTTTCTGCATCAATGTGTTTGCTTGGGTTACATGTGTCTCATATGAACTTGTGCTAGTAATGGATTTACTCCTTATAAATTATAGATAATACTTGTTTTTGTTATAGGATGAATTTATTTGAAAATCTGAAGATCTGACAAAAAATTATTTTTTGCTAGAGTGCCCTACGCTTACTACCATTAGAGTGCCCTTTTTCTTTTTGAAAAATTCAGAAAGATTTATTTTATTTTACCACTCTTTTGTAGCTCTCTTTTTATATAAAACGTATGTTCAAAAGTGCTTTACTGTAATATTCATCAACAAAATAGTTAAAATTGCATAAATAAATATAAATATATTTAAGTATACAAGCATTATATTTAATTTAAAAGTAAAAAATCAAATTCAGGATAATTGAATAGTTCACTTGCATGTATAGAAGGATCCTTAAATATGCATTTGATTTATCAAGTGTGTTTAACTATGGCAAATGTTTTGCTGAAAGTGGAGCAATTCAACTTTGCCCATTAATACAATTCCAGGTAATGATAGTGGTGTGGATTTTGCCAGAGGAGAGGGAAACATTGTAAGTAGTTCTAGTAGTGAGGATGAAGATGATACGGATATAGAAGATGAAGATGATCAACAAGATGATTCTAGTAAGTGATCTGTTAAAGGAACATGTAGACTATAAGTCTAATGGTTTACAGTTCTACAGTCCAAATACTGAATAGTTTAGTAGATAAGTTGTCCAGAAGATAATGCTGCTATGTATTTTAAAATATAATGTATTAAGAGTAAACTGTAAAAATGGTATTTCCATCAATGCATTTTAAATATTTAGGTGCGTTTTGACTTTAAATCAGATTTGTCAGGTGTAACTTATACTTCCCAACTCTTAAACTTCATCTGTTAAAACTCTACTCACATAAGAAAGTTAGAATATTATTTGGAGGTTTGCTCAAACATTCAGAGTTTGATCAAATTTGATCCTGTTTTCTGTAGAATTTGATCATGGCTGGGGTGATGGTGATACAAACATTATAGCACTGGATGAGGCGACATGTAGACTGGCAGTTTGTAACATGGACTGGGACAGAATGAAAGCTAAGGACATATTTGTACTTCTGAATTCATTCAAGCCAAGTGATGGTATCATAAAATCTGTCAAGGTATTTGTAATATCTGATTTATTTCTGCCTTTGTCTGTTTTCACTTTCATTCTGGATTTTTTTTTCACTGGAGTTTAGCATCACATCAACTGCCACAATCATTTGGCAATTTTCCAGACTTAACAGTGGAGGTGGACCTGAGGCTTACACCTGGGTAGCACTATTGACCTTCTGTAAGCTAGCTGGGCAGTTTCCTCTTACAGGAATTTATGCTCAAATTTCTGAAAAAAATTGTAGAATACTGAAAGAATAGTATCAACTGTTGTGTGCTATTCCATTTACTTTTGCTGTAGTATTGTTTATAAAAATATTGTAAATGCTCTTGAAAATGTAATGGAAGAAAAGTTTACAGAAATGGTGAACAAGTTACTCTCTAGAACTTGTAATACAATGTAGTATTTGTTTTTATTAATTACAGGTATACCCGTCAGAGTATGGGAAAGAACGTATGGCAGAGGAAACAAAACATGGTCCTAGAGAACTGAAAGAGATGACAATTGATGAAGATGGAGTTTCTGAAACAGTCGAAGGTATAAAACCTACAACTTAATGTTAAAGATAGTTTTATGGGTATTTAAATGTCTGATGATGTACCATCTTCAAGATTGGTAACTTCTGATGAAGAAAAACAATATATCTGTTTTTCTTAAAGCAAAGCCAATGACTGTTTGGAGAACTCAACCTGTGTCTGTAGTTCTTTTAATTATCACACCAGACCCCCATCTAACAGTTCATTTTCTTGTTTTAGGCTTTAACTCATAATTTACTTATTTGGTATTTATGAATGTGGTGATTGGAACAAATTTATAAATTCAGTCAGTGACATCAAAATTATGAATTTGTTGCTGAAATCAATCAATCAATCAATCAATCTCTGTCTCTTATTTTTTTTTCATTGTTTAAAGAAATCATGTTGATTTCAATTGGTTCAAGTTTTAGGGTGCAGCTATCAGAAAATTTTGAGTAGATAATCATTAATTCATTGTTGCAGGTACAAGTTACCATAGGGAGAAATTACGTGAGTATCAGTTGAACAGATTGAAGTATTTTTATGCTGTAGTTGAATGTGACTCTGTACAAACAGCTGATGGTATATACAAGGAATGTGATGGTATGGAGTATGAGTCCAGTGCAACAAAATTAGATCTTAGGTAATATTCAGTTGAATAGTTGAATGGAGAAATATTACATGTATAGTCTTAACCTGCTCAGGGCATTCACTTGACCTTAAAACAGCATTTTGACTCTTGAAATCAGTAAAATAAAGCTTTTGACTCTTGAGAATTTGTAACACAAGGTCAAATTTACAGTGAAATTAGAAGGAAATTTTGTTGACTCTTCGAATTATCATCAGCCAATGGTCATTTTTCACCCTCAACTATTAATGTCTAGTGAAAACCCTGCTGTTTCATAAACCTTTCTAGAATCAAATGATGCAGTTTTTCAATTAGTCTCTTTTCTAAAGCCCAGTAATAAAAATTGTTTCAGCAGAAATTTTATAATTATATGTAGCAAGGTTAGCTACATTAAATGTACATTTGGTTTGTGCCATTTCAAAAAAACTATGAGATATGTGTGTATAAGAATTTTTGTGCAGCCTTTGAAATGAGTCACAAACATATTTTTGCCATACATTAGTTACTGTATTTGTAGGGGTTTGTTTAGTTTATTTGTTTATTTTTTCATATATTTGCAGGTTTATTCCAGATGAGGAAACATTTGAAGAGAGTGATGTGAAGTCAGTGTGTACACAAATACCAAGCAACTATAAACCTCAGTATTTTTTGAATGCAGCACTAACACAAACTAAGGTAAACTATTACTATGATAAGGTTATTTCACTTTTCATATACCACCACATTCACTCAGTTGTAATGTACTATCTCTGAATCATACTTCAAATAGGGAGTTTTGGGTTGTATATGAAGGAATAGTCCAGAACAGTTAAGTATACCAGGAGTAATGATTAGGTCAAATTGTATCATATCAATTATGTCATTATTAAACAGAATAAACAGTACACATGTAGTTTTTTTTTATGAATTATTAGTTAAAAATCTGCTTGTAGTGAAAGCGTCTAAAATCATTAGGGCAAGTATGTTAGAAAATGTTAGTTTTTCTCATCTATATTGAATGGAACAAGTCCTAACATATGATAGGCAAGTTGATCATTAGATTATCATGTACAGTCAAAATTCATAGACTTTACTTTTATCCAATTCCTGCTTATGTTAAATTAAAAGTTAAATCTTAAATTTTATATTTCTTGGTGTATATTTAAAATGTTGTAGGTTGAGCTGACTTGGGATGAAACTGACCATGAACGAGTTAATCTAACTAGTCAACAATTTATTGGTAATGGTGAAGATATAGAAGATGAAGATCTGAAAGCTTATCTTGCATCAAGTTCTGACGAGGAAGGTAAGAACATTTGAAATAAGTCATTTTTAGTTCATCTGTTTCAAAGAAAAAGTTGAACTAATATGATCGCTGCAGCATTGTTGTTGTTGTGCATATGCCTTAATGTAGCTCATCATTCAAAAGGTGAATGTTGTTTTAACAGTCCTAAACACCATGTGACTTGTATAATTAATGTCTATCTCTGTGATTATTGAAGAAAATCAATACAATACTCTGATCAGAATGTGATAGACAGTATTGAAAATATTCTGTCTAGTATTATTTATCAGAAAAACCTGGATCTGACCTTAATTTGTCACTGTGGATATTTCAGCTTTTGCCAAAATAAAATATATTATAGGTCCAGATTACAGTGCATTACTTGGTGCTGCTGATGATGAAGATGATGATGATGAAAGTGATGAAGATGATGTTGCTGATAAGAAAATTAATAAGTACAAACAACTTCTCACCAGTATAGAATCTGAAGAGAAAAAGAAAAAGGGCAATGTTGAAATGGAAATAAGTTGGGAACCAGGTATGTAATACTGTGTGCTGGGAACCAGTAACTTGTACAAAACATAGATTGAAGTTAGAATTGCATATGACTTGTCTGGAGAAATATACTGGCTCTACTTCTCAGCTTAGTGATATGGTGACCATGTTGTTATGAATACGGCTGTTGTATCATATAATGTATGAACAATGGCTGATTTGTTTGCTTGTTAAAGTTCTACTGTTAACAAATGTGAAATAAAATGACGAGAAAAATGATTTATATCTTAGGTTTTGCTCACTATATTTCGCACATAGTTGGAATCTTTTATAAAATTCCTGGATTAATAATTTATGTAAGATATGAGGACTTGTTTTTGCTATGTTATAAAATTTTGTGTTACAGGTTTGAGAGAAGCAACAGAAAATCTGGTGAAGAAGAAAAAACATGGAAAAAATAAAACAGTTTGGGAGGATTATTTGGAGAGAAAGAAAGAAAAGAAACGACAGAAAGTGGAAGAAAGAAAGAAGAAAAAAGACAGGAGAGTTACACATAGTGAAAGTGATGAGGATAATAATCAGGTATGATTCATTGAATTACCACTAGGGTATTTTTATTCTTGTATTCCAGATAAGTATGATGAAGACTCAGGGATTTATAATATACATATAGATCAAATCAACAGTATGTAGATAAACTGGTTGAAATCTTGTTTTTTCAACCTGGGTCTTTTGGCAAGTCTCCAGCTTTAATGAAGGAGGAAGACCCTAGGCTTACACCTGGAAAAAACTATCAACCTTTTGTAAGGTAGCTGGGCAGCTTCCTCACTTGTTAAATTTGCCACCAGGAACTCACAGCAGTTGATACTTAGTGATTACTACTCAGAGACCATTATGCTTAAGTCATGGAGGCCCCTTGAAATCTAAATATCCTATCGTTTGCCATGGATATTTCTAGGTTATGCTAGTATATGCTGTTCATTACCCATATTTATTTGTCATATGTAGTTTATGAGATAGACAGCTGTATTCAATACTGATTGAAAGCCTTTCAATTTGGGAAGCACAGATGTTGTACATTTATGGTTTGTTAAAAAAAATCTTTATACCTTTATTTCATTCAACAGAATAAAAAAGGGTTGCAGTATGTTCTAAGTACTGTTTGTGTTGCTACAATTTACATTTTTTTATCATATTTCCATTATTGATTCCCACCATCATGCAAATTATAGTACATGTTATACATTTTTATTGGTGATTAGGGGAAAGATGGAGATGACTTGCAAGCTTTCAGTGATGATGATGTTAATGTTGATGAAGACATGGCTGCATTTATGGCCGAAGAATTGGATGAACCAAAAAAGAAGAAAAACAAAAGTAAATCAGGTATGTACAGATAAATTGGGGATATAGACTGTATAATGTTGAGACCTTATTATTAATCAAGGCTTGCTTTTACACTGATCTGGAATATAGATGAATAATATTAATTTCTGCTTTCATCTTACCTTGAAGTCCATTTTCTATTCAGCTGTCATCAGCATTTGTCTTAATACTCCAGTGATCTGATTTATTGTCTGATCAGAATTTTTACTTCAACAAAATCTAGTTCAGGATTGCATTTCAGATTTTAAGATCTCTTTTGATGTGTCTGATGAATTCTTACTGACTTGAATAATTCTTTAGTTTAGCAGATTTCTTATGGATGGCCTGTTCATAGGCTTGGACGGTTTGTTCTCCAAGCTGTTATGGTAACTTACGTCTTATTGTTATGCTGATTTAATAATAGCTAGTTGTACAGTCCTCAAAACTATTAGATATCTTTAATACATTTTGTAGACAAGAAGAAGAAAAAGAAGAAGCGAGGTAATGAAGAAACTCTTGAATCTTCAAAAGAAAAGGTGAGGTTATATTTTTTTATTGGTTTTAACGCCACACCCACAGCTAGGGTCATTTGGTGACTTTTCCAGTTGTAACGGTGGCAGTACATGTACCTCTTAGGCTTACTTCTGGGTAGAACCACTGACCTTCTGTAAGCTAGCTAGACACGTTCCTCACATGTGAAATTTGGTCTTGATGGGATTCAAACTTGCAGCAGTGGGAGGGTTAGTAATTACCAGTCAGAGGCAATAACCACTTAACCAGAGAGTTCTTGTGAAATTATAATAATATAACAAATTTTCTTTATGAAGATTTGCATTGTATTCAGTGTATTTCCATTGAATAAGCTATTTTGTTGCATTATCTGAATGAATGGTCAGAAATTTTTGTGTTCAATTTTTAAATGAAATAGTTTAACTCTTGCTACTTCATTAGCCTTCTTAGCTCACCTGAGCATGTAGTGCTCGGTGTGCTATAGTGATCAGTCAGTCTACTCCGGCGTCCGTTGTCCGTCATCGGGTGTCCACACCGGGGGGGTTGTTAATGCTCTAGTGATCACACTTTTTTAGTGAATCTTCATCAGACCTGTTTGTCTCAATGATATCTTGGACGAGTTGGAACATGGGTCGTCTGGGGTCAAAAACTAGGTCACCAGGTCAAATAGAATGGAAATTTTGTTAACACTCTAAAAATCACAGATTTGATTGGATCTTCATGAAACTTTTTTGGAATGTTTGTATTAATGATCTTTTAAAATTGTGCAAGTATGGGTTAAGTCCGGTCAAAAACTAGGTCACTAGGTCATCACACCAGAAAACCTTGTTAATGCTCTAGAGATTGCAATTTTGATCTTCATCAAACTTTGTCAGAACGTTTGTTTTAATAATATCTTGGACAAGTTCGAACATGGGTTATCTAGGGTTAACCACTAGGTCACCTGGTCAAATCATTGAAAAACCTTGGTCAGAATGTTGTATGTATGATATCATGAACTGGTTTGAATATGAGCTATAGTGATCAGTCAGTCTACTCCGGCGTCCGTTGTCCACGCTTGGGGGTTGTTAATGCTCTAGTGGTCACACTTTTGAGCGAATCTTCATCAGACCTGGTCAGAATGTTCGTCTTAATGATATCTTGGGCAAGTGCGAACATGGGTCATCTGGGGTCAAAAACTAGGTCTCCAGGTCAAATAGAGTAGAAATTTTGTTAACACTCTAGAAATCACAGATTTTGACCAGGTCAAATCCCAGGAAAACCATAGAAATTGCAATCTTTACTCAGGTGAGCAAAAAGGTCCATCTTGGCCCTATTGTTTTGCTTAGATTTGTGTTTCATTATCCAAACTGTGTAAGAAATCAATAATTAGGTGTAATCTTGCTGTGGGCTCAATGAAAATCAAGGAATTTTTAGAAAATTTTTCCTGAAGTGAAGGATGAGTATATTAGTGAGCTTGTTTCAAATGTTTGTTTGATGTGTATTTTTGTATTTACAGGCTGAGTTAGCTTTGTTGATGATGGATGAAGAAGAAAACAAGAAACATTTCAATTTACGTGATCTCGTGCAAGAAGATGGAAAGAAGAAAAAGAAGAAGAAAGAACAAAAGAAAACAACAACAACAGCAGAGGAGGAGGATTTTAAGGTAATATAGATATAGATCAGGATCAAGGTAGTTTGCATGTATGAACATTTTCAGGTTTGTTAAGTTAGATATCTGGAGACTATTACATCACATGTTGTTTTAGTTCAGTGATATTAGAGAATGCTAGATGCTTTGTTAATTATAATTGTCAGTACTTCACTGGTGCTTTAGGAGACTTGTTATTTCTGTTTTCTGACTGTTAGTGAAATGATTCAGAAATATTTCACCTTTATGGCTGTATAAAAGTTATTGTCATATTTGGTTAGATCTGTTTTGAAATGTTTTAATCTATTTGTTTTGATTTCCTTTTCAGATCAATGTTGATGATCCAAGATTCTCAGCTGTATTTGATTCTCATTTGTACAATATTGACCCCTCAGCCCCTGAATATCGTAAAACAAAGGGGACTGAAGCAATGATATCAGAAAAGATAAAACGCAGTAGTCATAAAAATAAACAAAAACGTTCTGATCCTAGTGTTGGTGTTCATGCTGCGAAAAAACAGAAATTAGACGAAAAACAACCCAGAAAAGATGAAAGTTTGGCAACTTTAATAAAATCTGTTAAAAGTAAAACTGCTCATTTCCATGGCAACAAGTCGAAAAGATAGTGATTGTGTTACATATGTTATGTTTTAAATACTACCTTCTAATTTGCTGTAAATGAATTTGATGTTAGTTGCCTAATTGATTAAATTAGTAGTTTTTTGATACACTGTAAACATTGTGTACCAGTAACAGATAACACATGGACTTTCATTTTGTGTTCATTTTTATTTTTGAGTTGCCTCCCTTTGACTGGTGAAATTTTAAATTTAGCAAAATACAACAGTTTTAGATTACATAAAATATGGGTTAAACTGCTATAGCTGATTTATTTTCTGTATTTAAATTAAATAAAAGTCTTGCTTGCAACATGTACCTGAACTTTTATGTAGTGGTCAGTATAACAGTTATTCATTTGTTACTGTATTGAATTTATTAATATGTGTAAGATGTGGAATTTATTGGGGTTTTTTTGTACATGGAATTTTGATATAACACATTTTAAGTACTGCATCTTAATGATATAAATGTTCCATTTTCTGTTTATAATAGTGACATCTGTATTGATCGTGTGGGTGTTTAAAGTCCATAGAAATATGTTTTATATTTCTGCACTTATTCAGGTTGATAGTAGTAATTTTATTATGCATTCTGTTGATAGTTAAATGATGACCAGTTTGTTGTTAATAATGAATAACATAAAAATAAAACAACTTATGGATGGAATGACTTACCTTGTTTTGTTTATTCTATCATGAGATGTGTTTATTTATGTATAATAGTTGTCTTTGGAATTTATGAGGTTGATGACTTTTAATGACTAACCAATGTTTTCGCAAAATTTTGGTATTAGGCTGGAAGAAAGATAGTCATGTTTATGGATACGTGACAAAATATAGGTACAGTCAGGTAACTATTTTTCTTGTCGTAGTGTGTCAGCTATGAGTTGGTTGACTTTGTTCTTCAAATAAATAATTGTAGTGGTACCAGTAGTAGTAGTGTGGAAAATCCAGTATACATGTTCCTCCTAGGAATTAGTACAATTTTTTATGTTAACCATGGTTCAAAATGGTATTTACTGAAGATGGACTGCATGCAGGGGTTACAATTCATTGAATGTTTCAACTGGAAGTAACATAACTTGTTCACGGAGTCAGATGGTTTATATTCACTTGAGGGGACAGCTTGAACTATTGTTGTTACAACAGCTTTTCAGCAATCATGCCCCAGTTTCATCTAACCTTGATGTCAATTATAGTTATATCTTCGCTCATCTGTTTCAGACCTTCTATACTTAGGATGAAAACTATTCAAATGCATGCGTATAAAATATGCAAACATACGTAATTACTCCACTATACGGAAGGACGCTCATCCTTCTGAATAAAATATGTACAAAACTGCTTGAATTTGCATTTTAATACAATATCTTAATAATTACCATATATTTTGAAAACAAAAGATATTATTTACATAGTTTTTTGTTTCGAAACATTAAGTTTACTTCGCAATTAAATGCAAATGATGTAGTCGAATTAATTAACATTAAGCATAGACAATAGTATCCAGTGAAAAGGCAGTTTTATAGACTAAAGAATCCAAACCTCCGGGCTATCCAGCTCGGTGATCATATGTCAACTAATGCTACATCATATCAAACTTGTCACGATTTACGGCTTATTTATTCAATATACTGTTTTATTCTGGTCGTAAAAATAATATTTAGGTCACTAATGTGGCTCATTAGTAATGGTTCGGTGGCGATAGAAACCGTTAACCGAATGTCCACACCTACATTGTACTTACACGACATAATAATAAAGAAAATGAACGCTGATTAATTAGCTAAACCCATCATAAAAAGTTTTTTTGTTTTCGATATTTTCTGAATAACATAGGCTTGAAATAATTTATTGTTTTTACCGTGTCACAAAAATGCGTGCTTATACATCGATGAATATGAATAAATTATGAACAAACAATAAACTATTGAAACGTGTATCCGAAAACTGATCTATTTCGCAAAATATGTGAATGTTGAAATGGTGCATTAAAGGCAATTGAGAGTTGGGAAAGTTTTAATGTAACACTAAAAGACTACAGTAACACAATCCTAACTGCCAAGTTTACTGAATTAATACATATACAGTCTAACATGTGTTTGGGGCCACCTCCACCATGTGAATAATGGCCATTCTTTGAAAAACCTTCATTGATTATTCAGAACGAATTCCGACTAAAGGCAACATTTCAATAAAGGCCACATTTTGTCTTTCCCAAGGATGGCCTTAGTTCACAGTTAGTTTTACTTTAGTGTGTGTTTAGATTTTCAATGATTTGTAAAAAAATACTATAAATAGAACACGTGAAAGAGCCATAATGTTCTGCTTTTTACCAATATAAAGTAAGACTTACGTGTTGCCCATGAAAGTACGAATAAAAAACCCACAATTTTACCTTTAATGCGTACAAGTATGTATGAATGATCGTTCAGTCTTGTGAAATAATCATGTGTATTCACATACAGCCACGTATATGAGCATTTCTTTGATTACACGTACCCATACACACGTGTTTGACTGTAGACATTATGTATTGTTTACGTATACATGTTTATATAGATTTATACGAATGTAGTTGTTTACTATGTGTTTATGAATGATTCACATTTGTGCTTCAAACGTTTATCCACGCTCCATTATGCTGGCGTGAAACGGCTTTCATTTGAACGTTTGTTATGTCTTGCCATAAATATGCCGAAATGGATGATAATTCATAACGTTACACTGTCATGCCGACCATATTTTGGTTTAATCGTCGCTTCTCGGATCATATTGTGGGGCTCTCTAAAAAACAGGACACGCTTACGCAGCGTTACACAATAGTAAATAACAAAACATGGCATTTGGCTCGCCATACATTTGAAATATTGTCTCATTTGTACATTATTAGTGTCATACGGAGAAACAAGCCTATACCCAATAATTATCCAGGCTGAGCATTGCCCTTTTCAATCTAATTTGCATACATAATTACCCGGATTTTCGTGTCACGGGAGCCGTCGCACCTCGTGTATGTGAGATTTATGTACACTAACTATATATTATGCAAATTAGGCAATTTGTTTCTTTTCACGAAGCGTAATATGTCATATGAGAAGGTATAGATTGGTGTGCTGGTGGTTTGGATTTTCCTGCCATGTTTTTTTCTTGAATGCGAAGCAGTAATTCTATACACTTTCATTAATTGTAAAACCTCGTAGGTGACAAAATAGCCAACTGCCGTGTGAAGCTTGTGAAGTGCTTGTTTTATAGGTTTGTGACGTTGAGTTACGATGAAGAATGCATGCAGTGTGTCGGCGTGATTTCGTACACGGAACAATCAATTCGTCTCATTCAATAAATGCTACAGTCAGCATGTCGGTATTCGGTTGTGGCTCATCAGCGGCGCGGGGGAGATGTTGCGTCGGTAATAATTTCGGGTATGGCACCGCCGGTTAATTCTGCTATGTTAACTTCTTTGAATTGGTTCTATAATCAATTGGTACAATTCCTATATTTTTTTCTACGCCATTTCATTAAATATTGAAAAAGAAATTGCATACTTGGATTGTAACAAAAATAAGTTAAACGCTATTGATAAGACCAAATTGCAAAGTCCAATTTACCATCACCAAAATATAATATCCGTTCAATACGTTACACAATATAATGTATGTATTTCAGATATTTGACTGAGTGCCTTTGGCCATTTATCAGTACACGTCATATGATTGTAATACATTATATGTAAAAGGTGAACGTATGCGTCGGTGGTGTAAAGGTTAGCATGGTTGCCTTCCAAGCAGTCGATCCGGGTTCGATTCCCGGCCGACGCACTTATACTTTTATTTTCCATCATAAATGTACTTACATTCTTTTTGAATCATTTTTGTTTCTCAATAAAATTGATATCCAGTCACAACGATGTGTTCATGCGATTGAGCTTGAGTTGATTTTTTTTTTTACTTTTTAACTACAATGTAAACAGTAAAGGAAATCAGTTGCACATAGATATGACCACCGATCTGTCTGCACCATGTTAGCAGTGTTGATGTATTTGTCAGATATTAAACTAAATAACGCACTTAAATACCATAATTATTCATCATTACCGATTCAAGCGGTAGAACAAATCACAGTTTCTCCGGAAGAGATAATTACTTCACACTATTCCAAATAGATCATTTGAAAATGGTACAATATTATCACCATACTTATTTTAAATCAACGATAAACAAATCTGGACGAGCAAAAACAATACCCCGCTATTGATTACAATATGAGCTTATATTGTGAAACACATTCAGTTTAAAAAAGTATTCTGAACCCGAAGAATTGAATGGACCCTTAAAATTCAGCTTCTTATACATGCTGTGAGATTGACGGTGTAAGTCGTGGGACTTAGTTTATGACGAAATACTAACTTCCTAGTGCCTATCTTCTTTCACGAGCCTAATCACGTGAAATTCTTGTAAACATAGATACTCATAGTAGACGTATTTTCTATGTGTTTTTCTGTATCATACACGTGCAAAATCGCTCAGATGGGCAGGATCGGTATTGCTAATAAGCCATCAAAAACGACAGTATTTACATTCTATAAGATTATGGGAGACTTTGCCGCGAAATAATATGTTGATTTTTTCGCGTTTCCACGAATGTTAGCGCCTCAAAGTAGGTATGAGAAAATAACAGGGAAATCTTGAAATGAGGCACGTACTTCTAGTATGCCACTACTTGTTCAACGACAAACAAAGAATGCTGAATGAGATTTCCTCACCGAGACATTAACATTGTTACATTGTGAACATATATCTCTTTAAGTACCTCTTTCATAGTCTCGTCAGTCGGTACCGTCCCGACGAGAGACAGCGAGATTATAGTTTCTGTTTTTACTCGGATTTCATCGTAGTTACCAGGAAGAGAAATTTTATTTAAGCTTTCACTAAAACCTACTGTTACATGGTCTTGGTCCATAAAGGCGATTCATGTATACAATTAAACATTTCCGAGTTCTATCGAATTGTCTGAAGACATCTGCATAAACCATTGTACATCAACATTGTGAACTTTTTAGATGTACAGCATGTATTTCTTTTTGAAGAAAGCGCACAATTGTTAAATTCGATTTTAATGTTATATTGATAGAAAGCGTACAATTACTAAATTCGATTTAAATCTGTAATATTAAAAGAAAGCGTACCGTAGCTTTATTGCTTTACATCAGCGATTTTATTTTGGACGTCTCAAAATACATGCTTTTGTGAACAAACCTTACAATGAACAATGAATAGATGGTACACCTTTCTGGACTTCTTACTGACTATCAGAACCAAGTATGTCCGAGGCTTTTATCCAAACAGATAGAAATACGATTCAAGAAGTATACTACATGTTTTTCATAAAGTTTGCAAACAGAATACTGTAATAATGCAATACTCAAATTGGTCGTGATCATGGTCAATGTGAACCTCTTTGTTGGGTTCTAATAAGCTTTGAGCATAGAACCGATAAAGGTTACTGACATCCGCTTCTAGATCTTGGTTCAATGTAATCAGGGTTATTGGTAAGATTAGAAACGATGATCCAACCGGACAACATTGGTAGACAGAAACTTTGAGTAATGGGAGCAAATCAAATTAAAATAATGTTCATCGACAATGACATATTTGCAGTCGGGAAGTCACCAATATCTTATTCATGTGAAATGAAGACGTAAGTCCTTTAAAATGGTAATGCGCACTTCAAGCAAAATTGAAGTCCCGAATGCACTTTGAGACTAGTTTAAAATGATGACACTCATAAAATATTTCCAAAGCTGGGTTTTAAAGTTTGGTTATTCTTCCTATTCTCAAAGATTTTATCAAGTCTGTCTAGGTGGAAAATGGAAAAAAGTTGCTTTTCTGAAACTGCTCATCAATGATGGTGTTAAAGGATTGCAATATCTGTAATTCGATCATTCACTTTTCCTGATGAATTTTCATCTCTACCGTCCTATGATAATTCTATGTATGTGAAATAATCATAAAATTGAAATAAAGTCTCTTAGGCGGCAGATAGTAAACTTTAAAAAATCCTATTCCATATACTTAAACTTTTAAGGTAACGTATATAATGTAATTAAATGTCAAAATATGCAGACAATGGGACCGCGGTTAATGATATATGAACGTAGTTAGCAATTTCAGAACTAAGCTGAATTCCACAGTTTACTGGTACGTTGCGTGCTATTTCTATTTTCGGAGGTAATTTAAACTAACCCAGACTGGCTTTTGTCCACGTATATTTTGTTTGGACCTTCGGCATGTTGATTTAGGTCTTCAGACTCGGTTAGACTAAGTGGAAGTGATAATAGACCTAGTGCCACATGAGGTTTATTTTCAATTCCTCACGTTTCAACTTCAATTATCCACACTACCACTGTGATCCACGATTGAATTTAAATGTTTAATTACTTTAAAACTGTTTCGACGTTATTTTCGTGTCTGAATACTTCCCTCGTGTCTAAAATTGTTCGACATGTCAATAATAGTTTTCTCCACTCGGCGATATAGGACCTATCTATGTTCTTAATTCGAACTAAATAGATTAAACATGGTGGGTTTTCTTGAAAACGGTTGCTAAGCTATAATTTGTTGCCTTTCCTCGTTGTCCAGGTTTCCAGTTGCTCATGGTAATAATTGAAGATTTATTGTGGCAAAATGTGTCACTGTTTTATGTGTTTTGGCTTCTGTCATTGAACAGCGGGAATGTCGCTATTTTTGCCAGCAGGTCACAGTATGGCTCCCGAGTCCTTCACGCCTAATTAGGATAACTCTGGGTCGAGACCATCGCCAAAGGACGTTAATAATACAGTAGTAAGAACCTAAAATGTAATGTTTCAGACATTTAAGCAATTTGCACATCATTTTGACAAATACAAACCCTGACACTTAGATTCGAATGTCTACATCCAGAAACTGATGGTATGGTTAGTTTGTTCTAAACTATTTCTTAGTAAAATCCATACAGGATAATATTTTATAAGAAAAGCAAACAAAGAACTAAAGTACATTTGTACAAAATTACTGATCTGACATACGTAGGACCGAAACAGACATTTGGTTATGTTATGTTAGAACTCCGATATTAAGAAATAAAAATCTAATTCATTCGAGCAGTAATTGCACAATTCCTAGATTCAATCGAACCGTGGTTTCAATCACTTTACTCCCATATTCTTTTTTTTCTCGTATGTAATCAAATACATGACCTCATTCAATAGCTTTAACTTCAATTTTCATCTTGCAGACGGTATAATTCAGTTACTCTTCAAAACGAAGTCAAGAACGCTCGTCATATTCTAGACAAATACAGAACAAACCAATTCTAATTTGAGATCAAACGATAAAAAGGTGTTTTGTAGAGGATAATCAAATTGCAAAGCATTTGTCACACACGTCATATAGGCAACAACAAACACCAGGGCCCGAACTGACGACATTTCGTCCACATTTCATCCATTAACTCGACAAAGATTAGACTCAAGGGATCCCAATGTAACCTAAAGTATCATCATGAAGCAGAAAGTTTGAATCGTCGCCAAAAGGTGTATATCTACCAGACTAAATTTCAACACGTTCTATGGACAATGACGTACTGCTGTGTGATTTCAAAGAATGCAAACAGTATGTCATCCGGGTCACACTATAAACATAGACCCACACGTTCTTCATTATACACGTATGGTGGAGTCGATGATGCAGTTATAGCACCATACTTAACAAAAACAATCTATCAAACATTTCACTGATATATTTGCAATATAATGTACATGTAGGTTCAATTTATATTGTTTATCTGTCGGATCAATGCAAGCATTACAACATTTATTTTCCAGGGTGATATATTTATATAGATAGACCAAACATGCAGACAAACAATGTAATTGGTTGTTTCTTACAAGTTCAGACGAATTTTACAATTTGTCGAAAGAAAATCTTCACTGACTTTTGGATTAGTCTGCTGAATGCATGGTTGGATAATGATGGCATCCTGTACCACCGATGTTTTACTTGTAGATATTGACAAATTGGTTAATGAATGTTCATTTATTGTCCATATTACAACGTTCTTCCTCTCAACTACCGCCGGAGAACGTATGAGCAGAATCATGTATGTTCATATGTTAATTTCACTTTTTTATATATACAGTACATGTACACATTTTTGTAGATTGACAAATGGATGTATGATATACTTGCATAAAAACTAAACGTCAGATTAGAATACAGCTGTATGTATATACATCTGTAAGTGATGTCAGAAAAATACCTGGGATGAACAGTTTTTATTTCATCATCATAAAAGCTAAAAAATGGGTATAGATAAAGTTGTACATTGACGAATTTTAACTTTTATATTTTACTAATGTGAAATCTTGACGACATCGGAAATAGCATGGAATCAAATTATTAGGACAAACGAGAACATATATGAAGGAACCATTGATTCTTAAACATTACATGTCAGTGAAATATGCACGTGGAGTGACCGAGAATGTTATGAGTTTGTAAAGTATTATCATATGGAATGGCGAGAAATGAAGCATTGTCATTGTATCTTAAAAACGCTTCAGCTCATTATGACAAACGGATAACCACCAACAGACTAGCGGTTTTTTTGAGTCCAAATCTTCTGGCGTGATTAAGTAGCCACTATATCTTAGTTGTCTGTTAATGCCGTGTATTACATGTATAAGTTGACATCGACATGCAATGTTAAGGATAGGCTGTCTGGTGGAGATAAAGGTGTGTCACTCACTCGATTGAAAAAAAATCAAAATAATTAATTGATTGGAGACTAGAATTTACTCTCTGTGACTATTTTACTCGCTAGTCGGTCTTGCTGTCTAGTTTTGGTCAAACCAGTTGCAGTTTTTTGTTCGATTTAGATGTACATCTATTAGTCAAAAGAACGTGTGTAGTTTTAGAGTTAAATAGGAATGAAACAAATTAATTATATTGCTCAGTAGTTGGTACAATTTACATGGGAAAATAATTTAAATAATGAACATCTGTAACTAGAGATAACTGGGTTGCTTTATTGTTTACATTATACAATTAGAGTTTGTTTGGTATTCCCAAACTTGTATGAGTTGTTTCCCTTAGAGCTTGTAAAATCATTTTGAGCTTGTCGCTCTCTTGTTATGCTGAGTAATGTCGTTTTAATTAAACTTCTAATTCCAAGTGTAAATCAAAGGCTTTTAGATATTTAGAATATAAAAATAACCGATTGCATTAAGCATTAGAACTCTTCAATAGTATTTTCTGATAAACTTTATTTTTTGTCATTATGGGACTGCCGTGAACAGAAGGTAGAGTACGCATGATTTAGACACGTTGTATAGTACTGACTTATGTAGTAATATGTTCTTACTGGTTAAAATTTACTTTAATTTTGAGATTCTAAGTTTAAATAGCTCATTATCTCCAGCATGATTTAAACAGTTCTACGGAAGATTTTTCCGTCCCTTCGGAATCGTAGGTTCTGATGCAGCCTGTGGCAGACTTGCTCAACTAAGTCTAGATTTTTTTGCTCCAAGTAGTTTAGAATTCCCATAGAACCCGGAGAGTCAGATGAGCTCGTACCTGTGTTTTCCTACAAGTATTTTTTCGAAACGTCCACGGAGTTACTTTGCCGCCCTTCTTTTCACCATATTGAAATCATCATGAAATGACAAATCCCCGAAAGTTGTGGTTCTCACCGTTATATTTGCACGCAACTGACAGAAATCATCATTTCCAACAGTTCCATATAATCATGGTTTAAAAAGGTACACGATTATTATGGCACTTTAACATAATTACTGTACTTCTGATTATTGGGTATCATTGTGGTACCTTATTATTGTCCATCATTGTGGTACCTTATCATTGTTCATAATTGTGGTTACTTATTAATGTTCATAATTGTGGTACATTATTATTGTTCATAATTGTGGTACCTTATTATTGTTAATAATTGTGGTTACTTATTAATGTTCATAATTGTGGTGCATTATTATTATTCATAATTGTTGTACCTTATTATTGTTCATAATTGTTGTACCTTATTATTGTTCATAATTGTTGTACCCTATTATTGTTCATACTTGTTGTACCATAATATTGTTCATAATTGTTGTACATTATTATCGTTCATAATTGTGGTACATTATTATTGTTGTTCATAATTGTTGTACCCTATTATTGTTCATAATTGTTGTACCATAATATTGTTCATAATTGTTGTGCATTATTATCGTTCATAATTGTGGTACATTATTATTGTTGTTCATAATTGTTGTACCTTATTATTGTTCATAATTGTGTACCTTATTATTGTTCATAATTGTGGTACATTATTATTGTTCATAATTGTTGTACCTTATTAATGTTCATCATTGAGGTACCTTATTATTGTTCATAATTGTGGTACATTATTATTGTTCATAATTGTTGTACCTTATTATTGTTCATAATTGTTGTACCTAATTATTGTTCATAATTGTTGTACCTTATTATTGTTCAGCATTGTTGAACCTTATTATTGTTCATCATTGTGGTACCTTATTATTGTTCATCATTGTGGTACCTTATTATTGTTCACCATTGTGGTACCTTATTATTGTTCATTATTGTGGTACCTTATTATTGTTCATCATTGTGGTACCTTATTATTGTTCATCATTGTGGTACCTTATTATTGTTCATCATTGTGGTACCTTATTATTGTTCATCATTGTGGTACCTTATTATTGTTCACCATTGTGGTACCTTATTATTGGGCATCATTGTGGTACCTTATTATTGTTCACCATTGTGGTACCTTATTATCGTTCACCATTGTAGTACCTTATTATTGTGCTTTATTGTAGCATCTGATTATTGTGTGTTGTTTCAGAGAATTTTTTGCCAAAGAAATCTTCTCTTTAAAGTATCATTATTGTGTATCAATGTCAGTTGTCAGTATTTTGTAAAATCATGCAGACATATAAATAAGTGTGACAGTGTAGGACTATAAAAAGGACAAAACCAATTCATATTTGTATTTTAACATACAAAAATTAAAGTTTATTCTCTGTTCATGTCCACAAAAGTCAATTCTATACATTCAAACCAATCATGTGACCAATATTAACACAAGCAGACAGACAAATAAACAGACATACACAAATATGCTCCGTTGGAATAGTGACAATGTTATACAATGAACCTGTGAAACAATAAAACAATATTTTGACATTTTTCAGAATATGTTTGCTTTCACATTCATTTATAGTATGATATACATGAATATAACAGCTTATCAGGTAGTAACCTTTGTAGATTGGTAAGAAATTTAATATGGCTGTGTTATCAGAGTAATAAACTAATGCCAGACCATTTACAGTAATTTATCAAGTCATACCTGTTTAAAATAATATACATATAAAACGTATGTCTTTGAGTTTTACATGATATTCAACATATGGAAATATAATATTGAATTCAAAATATATTTAAAGGATAAAGGTTGACAAGAACTGTAATTTGCATTATGAGAAAGAAACAAGCAGAAAATATTTCAAGTTGCCCACAAAAATATGTTCACTCAATAAAATGGCATCTGATAAATAAAACTTTACCCTTTTTCTGAAATAAATATTGTAAATGTTTTAACGAAAACTGCAAGCATAGTCTTGATTAGAAAAAAGCATGAATTTAGAATTTTACTGGTCCAAGTGCTTATTGACAAGGTAGATTTAGATATTTTACCCTTTAAATACTGGAAACAATAAATAAAATACTGAATCCATGTTACAATAGTGTTTCATAGTGTTTTGTAAACTGGCCGTAAAAATGAAACAAAACAGAAAAAATAGAATCTTCTCATTTATGTCATCTATAATAGTTGCTACATGAAGGGCTTATGATGACATGTAATGAACAGTTTATTAAGAATATAAACAACCTTCTGTTGTCATGGTAATTATAACTTGAAATTTTCTTTACTTTTCCTCCCTCAAAAATATAAAATGCATATTCATAATGAGTGATAGCAAACTGAGAAATTCTTTATAGTTAATACTTTTTAGTATCATAGATAATTTATATATTTTTTCGTAATCTGGTTATACACCTTTAATTAACTAAATTGGAAATATTCCTTTAATGGGACATTAAAAAAGTTCAGAATGATAGGAGCCACCTACCTCTTGTTGATTGATTGGTTGTCAAAATTATGTTTTTATGAAAATGTCAATTACGCATTAATGAACATTCATAAAAAACAACAGTAATTTACAATATTAAAATCACATTTAAATCTTCGCTTAAATATGCTAATTACCCAATGCTGAAACAATTAATTCATGTGAGAAAGGAATATATAATATCTAAATTGTTAATTACTGTCTTGAAATGGGGCTTAAAGTAATATTTCATCTTATTTCCTCATAGAAACATTGTGTTGAAACAGCTCATCTGCCTAAAAAAGTACTTTTTAGGAGTTATTAATATTCTGTTTGGATTTAAACCAACCAATTTTTTATTTCCTTTGTCAAGTACCAGCTTGTGCATATGAGATGCCTGTATTTAATAACCATAGCACAACAAAATAGTACCAACAGATTTTGATTTAATATGGAAGAAATTATTTCAGTATAAGATGACTGATACCGAAAAGTTACACAGTTCATTTCATATAGACTAACAATCAACTCGTGAACTTCTGTTTGATTTTAAATTTTCATATGGAAGACATTATTTTAACTAACTTGAAACAGGGGAAAAGATAAGCCATCTTTATTCAAAACCTCTTGTCAATGATTGTCCATTAATTAATTAAAAATGTTAGGAGCACATTCAAAGTTTTCAAGCAGAAAAACACAGTTATTGCTAAAAGACAAAGGAACATTTTATGTATCTTCAAGACAATATAACCTTGATTTAAAAATAGATATTTATAACATTACGAATGATATTGTATTCTTTTTCAATCTGATGGAGATATGGTAATATATATTATGATTTGACATGAATTAAAAATTTCACATTATTTTTTTTTAAACTGTTAAATGTTTTATCACTTTTTTGTAAAATAGGGTGCAGTCTGATGGTAGTGCAGTGTTGTCATGCATGAGTTTGTTTCAATATAAAGGATTTCCATCAATACAGGTATTAAAGTAATTCTTTGGTGTATAAACAAAACAAACATACTTCGATGCAAATTATGGTTAAAAATTTACATACAAATTTCTCCAATATTTTAATGGCATTCTGCTGTTTTCAATGTATTTCTCTGATAGCTTATCTTTCTGGCACTTTTATTATAACTGTATCTCAGATGTCAATCAAAGTTTAAAGTAAGAACACACTTTTATATTCAGCAGAAAATGTAAATCTGTACCCAATGGATCCATTTTTTCACCAGATATTATGTAATAAAATACAAACAAATAATTCAAAACACTGGAAAACATTCATTTTCCTTGATAAAGGAATCTTATATCTATATAATCTTCAATTAACTGCATCCAGGCATACAAGAAAACGTGTAATTAAGTTTTTTTTGTGAATCAACCTTTTTGCACTGATAAATGATTTTTTTCAAACAATGTTAATTAATCATAATTAAGAAATGTTATTTACATAATACGGATAAACACAGTTACGTACTGCAATTTTTTAAACAAATTTAACATCAAAATTGTGAAGAGCCACAATTAACCATAATTTGTGAATGACGTGACGAACAAATAATACTGATTTTGTGTTTACATATATTTTGATATGTATTCAACAGCAGTGAAGCAAACCAAATAATAATAATAATAAAAAAAACAAGAAAAAATTATTACTTTCACATATTAGAAACATTGCTTTTTGGCAACCACTGGTAAGAAAAAATATGCAGTTATTTCACAATATGTAAGAATCTTAAGTTTTGTAAAATATGGTGAGACATTCATCACGATATAACAGTAGTTTTTACAACCAATAAAACTCGCTAATTAACAAAGAACAGTGTAGACATTGATCCTCAAAATGTGAACATTTTTTTTCTTTTAATTATTTTTTTTCACAGAAATTCGACATTGTAACATAAAATTAATTAACCAGACAGGTAATAATATCAGTCTAAAAGGCTTTTTCTGCTAAGTACTTGATTTGAACATGTAACAGTTGTTAATATAGCTAAAATTCAACATATTAAGGTAAAACTGATTGAATGATATATTTGTTGTACATGTATAACATTTACTACTCAGCATTTTACATGAAAGCAATATTACTGTGAGAAATCAATGTGTGTAGTCACAATATTATTTAATTAACAAATTTCAAAAGCAAAAAAAAGTTGGACTGCCAATCTAGAGGGTGTTTTTATACTAACACAGAGACCATAATAAACTCCCCATCAATGAGTCTTGATACCACACGATAACAAAATATTCAGAATATATTATATATTGTTAGCATTTTTTCAAGACGGGGAAAAAAAGGTAGTTTTGACACATGAATAAATTTTAATTATCAATTACAACGACTGAATAGAAAACGTATACAGGTTGAAGTATCTGGACATATCTTCGTGATAAGGTGGAACAAGGTGTATACACATGTTAATGAGAAGGCATCAGGAGATTCTCATCAGATTTGAATAATTTCATGACCTTTTGTGATTTTATGATTATAAATTCAGACATTATTATCTTACAGTGGTGTAATTTATTCACGGTATTTGATGGAAAGATGGTGGAACAATGTTTTATGTACGTATGTATTATATAAAAAGTCATTTACCCTAGAAAGTCTGTGTCAATGTTTATAATGAATTTGGTTTATATGCGATATCTAGATATTAATACTTTAATCACATGTGTTTCGAATATCATACCATAGTATACTGTTTCTTGTTTTTCAAATAGAACATTTATCATATTTTTGTGTACTTCTCAGTGAAAGAAGAAATTTAAAAGATTTCTAGTTGATGCATCTGGTAAATTTAGACAAATCAGTTTGATGGGTTATGTCAAAAATAGATGATTTCACATTAAAATATGTCTATGTACGCTTAAACATTTCTCCTCAGTGTAAGTTATGTATTAAATAGAAAAAATCAATCATAACTTAGCAGTGGAGTATCACTGCTTCAGACAGACATGGTACGGACTCCATTGATGTTTTTTTTATGCATAATTACGGTATAACAAAAAAATTAGAGGAGAAGGTTATAATAAACAATCTCAGGTATATACCTTAGTCTATCAAGGTGATATATATATGTATATATATATATATAAAGTAAACAAAACAATACAATACTGTTCATTCAATAATTTGTAGTTTCTGATGGGACATTAACAACGTTAGAAAGGAATACATACATACAAAAAAATTCATTCATACAAAAAAAATTGGCAGCTTCGAGCCATTTTCAGATCTTTTGTAACAAAACATAAAAACACATCAATTATGCATGCACCAGTATGGTAGATGGACTTCAACAAGTTGTGAGTAATCCAGCTATTTTTTATCATATTTATTTACATTAAACTCACAGCTCCTTCAAGTTCACCTCACAAAATATTTACCGGAACACGTAGCAGGTACAACTGTATTTGTTTATTAACACTAAATATATACATTACAGACAATTGTACCCGGTACGAGTGCCATACATGAATGTATATGGTGACTTAAGTAACATTTACTTTGTATGGAACTGTTAAAGGTTTTAACTGCTATTTGTAACTATGGAGTTCCATCCTAGATACTTAAACATAAGTCTTCTTACTACTTACAAATTTGTACAACAGTGTAAAGGCCTACATATCTAAATATTACTAATACTACACAGTAATTTATGAATAATTGGAATTATATATAACACTGCACCAATTTATGTACCATATTGTAAAATAATACACTTCTTTCATTTTGATTACCAATTGAAACATCAATTCATTAAACATAAACGCATTCTCAAATCAACGCTAGCATAGACAATAATTTGTTCCATTTCAAAACTTAGGTGGCCATCTTTTTTCATTGAAATTAAAGATAGCAACTGAGATATATAAACATTATTGCTATAGGAACTTCAATCTGCCATATTTTAACTTCACAATATTGGGAAACAGCCCCAAGTTTGATCAGATTCAAAGTTTATTCCGATATTGAGTTTTAAAAACAAAAACAAAATGGCCACCACAAAAAATGCCAAGTAACGATTACAAAATAACCAATGAAAACAAGCAGCATCATTTTGGTTGCATGCCATAATTAAATCAATAAGTTTTCTTGATTTGGCAAAAATAGTTTTCCCCAAAGATAATGGCTATGTTTTATGCATAAAAAGTTCATGCTCATCATTTTAGTGAAATGAACACTTACAGTTTCAATAAAAACAATTAAAAAGTTTTATTGTAAATAAGTTTTCGAATATTTTATCTGAAAATAACAAAAATAGTACAGAAAAAATAGTACTCAAGAAAATTAATAATCTTTTGACTGAAAAATTTCTTTATTGCTGTGATAAAAACATTAACATAATACAGAAATGTCAATAATACTTTTATCCATTCTGTATCAATTATTGCTATGCAGATAAAAAGAAAAACATGGTGAATATTCTTTTTATTTATAAAGTACTTGACACAACAACATGTGGAATGCTAGCGTAGCTATATCAAGTACACAGTCATTGGAAAATAAAAAATAAAACAAAAAAATCACGGCATAATAATACAACAGTAACATACTTTCATCATTTTATTATAAAATGTCAAGGAAAAATCAATGAAAAATGAGGTAACATATTGTCTTCAGCAAACAGGTCATTCTCCATAAAGAGACAGAAATAAAATAGTGACAAAATTTTATACAAAGACTTCAACGTAAATGTATGTGAAAAAAGAGTTAATGTAAATATAAACATGTTTCAAAAAAAAAATCTAATACGTTAAGTTATAACCGACCAAATTATCTTTACATTTAAATTTAGTTACTTCTTTTTATCCAGTTTTGCAGTAAGAAAAAAAAGGTTCATTCCTAATTTTCAGCCAGATTGCTTAATTTCAAATTGTTCTTTACTACCTGGTAGCAAATATTTTAATGTAGTAACTTCAATTTGCATCTAAACACATAGTGTTCACCTACATTAACCCAACAAAGTCAGCTGTAACCATGAAACAAGTTTTACAGATTGGCACATTATAAGTTCAGTGAATGAAAGGTATGAGTAAAAAATTTGAAAACAAAAATAAAAACAGCACATAAAAACTTGAAAGCCAAGACTTCAAAAAGCACACAAAGAGGAAATCAAACAAAAAAAGTCAGCTGTACGTAAGACTAGTAAATACTGGAAATAAATGAATGTAACAAACAAACTTTACTCACAGACTCTGTAGAATAATGAGTAACAAAGGGGCATTAACTCAACAGCAAGAATAAAAGTACAACAAAGAGAAATGTATAGCAAAAAACAGTTAAATTTTGTCATTCCAGCATAACATCAGCATATCCATTTTTCTCTCTAAATGACTAGTTCTGGCTGAAGCAGACAGACTTTATGTTGGGAGATGTACATACAAGTCCTTAGTGTATGTAAATGGTATTCCTCCTCCATCTCTCCACACAATGTGCTGCTCCTTCCTGCACCAATTGTACTATCAGCTGAATATGCAGCTTCATGACCTTTGACCCAAATGCTTAGCATTATGGGAAACATGTCTCATTTTCTGCCTAATATTTTAGGAGTCAGGGGAATTTAATTCCCTGAAGTTCCCCACTTAGTCGTTAACGCTATAAAACGCTAGTTGCAGAACCCTTGGATGGGATTCGTGCGAACCCTGTGTATTTATCAGCAGTACTAGTGATTTTCTTCATATATATTGCTTACTGTTAATCACCGCTATTTCACATAACAGTCTTTTACTAAAAAAAGAAGATAAATATTCACCCGTATTATGATGAATGTATATTTGTGCAGAAAAAGCGTAAGCATTGCTCTTTCTAGGATCTGTTCCATGTATGTAACACTTTTACCAATTCCATGTCCACAGATTGTAAAATCTGCATTTAAGGTAATAATACTTTTGATATAGTAATACATAAGTTTTTTTCACCCTGTTCACAACACTATGTAGTGGTTATACATCCACTGTGTACATCATATTGTATACTATTATAAAAACCGTCTTTGCTATACAAAAATGCTTGGTTAACCCGCATGAATATCTTGTATGTGACCCATGGAATCCATACTACTATGAAGTGGTGGGCTTTGTGTAGAGCCCATGGACATTCCATGAGGGCTCATAGCATGGGCACCATGAGCACCCATCATCATGTGATGTGGATGCCCGGGTATGAGCATAGAGTTTGTTCCATGACCGCGTAACTGCGACATTTGTGAGTATGAACTACTAACGGGAGGTGCTCCATACATATCTGCTCCATGCATGCCTAACATATCGTAACGCTGGGAACCGTCCATATGAGGATAACCAGCTTTCATTGGGTCATACATCTCACTTCCTGGCATACCTGGTACCCCTGAAATCATCAAATATTATACAAGTTAAAACAACTGGTCTAAATGATTAATTAAACTGATTTATGCTCATTTTACAACTTAAACTTTATTGTATTTATAGTCGCTATATTAACTATAGTAAAACTGAAAATTGACTGTGAGTGAATCTTGTGTGGCATTCTCTTCAAATAGAGAGTAAAGTACATTATGAAATGATTAATTTTTGTCATGATAGCTGAAACACTTGAAATTTTCATTGCATTACCGAAATCAAAGTAAGTTCACAAAAGTAGCATATCGCTTCTTCCTTCATGACTTTAATTATCTCAGGTATTTCGTTAGATGTATATTCTTACAAGAATGAAATTATGTATGAGTAGTGTTCTTAACAAACACTAAAGAAACAATAGGATCTATGTAATATAGTGATGAAAAGACGATAAACTGGGCTTATTATATAACAATGCCTGTTTTTTGAATAATTCTGATAGAATTTCAAGTATCACTTCAATGAACCAGACTTAACAGCAGTGAAGTGTCGTAATAGCTATGAAAATTAGTTTTGTATACATATCCATTATTATTACTTGTACTTTTTGTCTTAATACTCGCTAAAAAGCTGATGCTATTAACAAAACTCAGATAAATGCCGTATTTTATCTAATAAGTACTGCCTGTACAATGCCTGATTACAACAAATTTAGTTAATTGAAAAAAGACAAGTGCTTACCATGTTCATTTATCATACAGAATCATTCAAGATTTGTGAATAATTTATAAGTTTAGCTATTCCTTTGATAAATGGATAAAATGATCTTAAACTACTTGTTATATACTGTCTGTTTATTAGAGACAAATCCATTACCATGGTAACCATTTCTCAAAGATGTAGTACAATTGTTATTTTGTTAAATTCAAGTTTTTTAGTACATTTATACTAATTATAGCTTGACTCAGTTGGATATGAGAGTTTCTTGAATAGTTTTGTACTTCAACAATTATTTCAAATAGATTGTGTTTAACTACCCAAGCAATGTACATTTCATACTTCTAGCAATCCAATCTAATATTTATTAACTTTCTAATTGAACAAATATATTAATATTCTTGCAAAACCTAAATCATCAGTACATAGTAAATTCTAATTTTCTCCGGTATGCAGAACTGATTGGACATATTTTACAATTTAAGGGCCAACACTTTTTGAAGTTTTCATGTATGTAATGGAAGAGAATGATTATTGACTGGTTTGATACTAACTACAACATATTTTCATCTCATAATTTGTTGAATATATCCACAGATAGATTAAAGTGCATGCTGCCCCAATTAAGGTATAAAACAGCATTGTTTTTTGAAAATTGCAAAAAACCAAGCAGAGGCACACAGAATGTTATACATACTTGGCTACATACTTTAATTATCTTTGATGAAACTGTTCATTACTTACAAGATCTAAACCATTCACTACTACATTGATTATTACACTGTTTCTCAGAGTAAAAAAAGCACTATTGCAATTTTGCAATATCTAAATTGGTTAAAGTCTATTACTTTAAGTAGGGTACTTTTAGATTTAATTATTATAATGGAAATATAAAGTATATGCTTTATTGGCATATGTTGAAGTTACACACATTGGGCTGGTTATCAACTCTGCCCTCCCAGGTGTTACCGCTCAACCATAAATTCAAGTCAATTATGTGCAGTTTCAAAAATGGCTTCATGATTTATGAAGATCTGAGAAGAAAGTTTTCAGTAATATATCATTGAGTTTTGTGTGATGTTGAGGGGTGTATTAAATGTAATCATGAGATCTTTTCCTCAAACTATTATTCAGTAGCTCGTTTACCTCACACTATGATTTTATGATTACCAGTTCTAATGTTGGTTGGGTACCAAGCTATTCCAAAAGGTTAATAGGGTCAAAATGGGTTTCTTATTGTAATATGAGGTGTTTTAAATGTCACAAATATAATTTAATGAGTGTTTGTTCAATAAATTCATGCGCCATAATTGTTAATTGGTGATTTTCTCATACAAGCCACCTCATACATTTACTTTCTTGTTTTTGCTTTGAAGACAGACAGCCAAACAGTCAATATTTGTTAAGGTCACAGTTAGTGGTCAGTGTTAAAATAGTGCCAAATTTTTAACATAAATGATTTTATTTAAGTCAGACACTGACAATGATAAAGTGAAATAAATTCTGAGTGGTGGCCAATTTTATAAATTTAAATTCTTAGAAGCAATGAATTGTGGGTAATGATAATCTACTTACTGTACATGCCATGAGCACCCATTTGCATATGTTGGTTCTCCCAGGCAAGAGATCCATCTGGATTGTACCCTGCATGAGCTCCTGGAGCTAAAAATAGATAAATTATGTCAAATTGCAAATTATTGCAATATCATGTATGCACAAAAACATGGCTCTTTGTCACCACTGTGGCAAATATATTCAAATTAATAGAAGCCGCAAGCTCAATAGATTCTAAAATGATCAGAAGGTTTCATGTTTTACAATTCATTCCCTACACTTAGAAGTAATTATTTGTTTGACATTTTGATTGGAATTCATCATGGCCTCCATCATCATGTAATAAACATATTGCCATGTAATAAACACACCATGAAAATCACTAGAAGACTCTGATAAGACAGCTGATTTGAAATTCCTTTTTCATTGGAAGAAGCTGACAGATACAATCTCATTTATTAGTGATAGGTCATAGTTGTCATCTCATAAAAAATGAAATTATTAAAAAAAAAGTTTTTTGATGATAATAAGACAGTGCTGAACTTGAAAAGTTCCATTAGTAAGTTTGGAATTGGTAATTAGGAGCAATTGAAAATCAAGTTATATTCAATGAATATTTTCATGCATAGATGAAGCCACCTCGGTACTGCTCATCAAAGTACGCCTTTTAATATTATGGTGGTCCATTGTACGCAACAAGTTTTTTTACAAGTATCATTAAGTTTGTTTTGCTGTCGTATGAATATTGAAAAGAATCAATTCAGATTTTCGAGCGATAAAATTACAATCTATGCATAGGTTATGAATATCATAAATTCACAGAGTATTGGCTGTTGCATTCAGCAAATTAGAGACGATTTTTTGCATAGTTGATATTCTCATCCGAATATACATCCTGATGGCATTTTCCACTTAATAGTATACTTTGAAATCAATTCATAATGAGTATTTGTAAAAACATTAATGTTTAATCGTTATTGTTCCAGAGAAAATGACAAAATAGGCCCCTTGACTGTGTTTCTAATGTGACACTCAAATGAGGATCATTTATTATTCATGTAAATTACGTTTTCTAATTGTCTGAAAAGATTGAGTACGTTCGAAGGCTATTGTTAGTTTGTAATGTATGCTTCACCTTTGTGTGTTAAAACATTTAGGCAAATTGACAATCTAAAACTCTGTTTAAATTCCGAGCTATGAGGCATTGGGTTTTTTATACGCGCCTGGCAGCTTGATTCATTTTAGAAAATACATAAAACATAGTTATCTAATGAGGCTCTAAATGTTTGTGAAAACTAACTTCAAGTCCCATGATGGATCACAAAAACTTCCTTGCCAAAACCTCTCTTACTCAAATGAGTGAATTTTATATCAAAACAATGGGACAAAAACGAAATAAAGCGTATTGAGACAATAAAGGATGAGAAAATTGCACTGAAATATTGACATTGATAGTGTTTGTGCGCAATATTGATGTTAGCTTTTGTCATGTTGACAGGATCAAGTTAGGAGGTAAATCGAACCCTGATTAAAGGTGGATGTTTCTGTTCAATGATAATGATACTAAATTTAAGATATGAGGGTGATCCAGAGTGTATTGATAATAGCGGCAGTAATCACCATTTTGTAATATTGTCCAACTGAACACATTGAACAGTATTTGCATACATATTGCAGGGCAAAATATTAGCTTTTGAGATGAATTATTAGAATCTAGATAATCGGGTGCTAAATTAACATCTAGAAATTAGAATGTTTAAAAGGTTCGTTAAACAGACTCATTTAGGGACATTGTATCCATATGCCATAAATAATTGGGTAACATTTGATTTCGTGAAGCTATTATCACTAACACCTTTTTCCTAATTGAACCAGAAATGTTTTTCCATAATTGCACAAGAAATGGAATTTTAGTTAAGTGTAGCAGGGATAATTGTTAGTTTTTAACCTATTATAAGTAGCATGTAAGAAATTCTATTACATTTCTAGACAAATGAAAAACATTCTTCCATTCCAACAGAATATTTATTCATTCCATCAACTAAGTGACTGGAAAGAAATGGATTTCAAACTATTTAAAAACTAAATGTCTACAAGGACCTTCATAAAATATTAAATGTTCCATTTGGTGTCACTAATCTTTCAATCAAGATGACAAGTGTTAACATTTTCTACCTAATTAAAAGTGCCCGCATAAAAGGTCAGACGATTAATGGTATTGATTGACTGAACTCTGTTCTTCAGTTGAATGTATACCAAAAACTTTTGTAAAATGTAAAATTACTAACAAGTTAACTCAGCATTAACATTATGTGCAAAACAGTGAATAGTTTTTTTCATAATAAAGAAGTGAATAGTTCTTTCAGAAAAGATGGTGAATAGTTCTTTATTATAATAGTAGTGAAAAGTCATAATCCTCACCAACACTCTTTACCTCAGTCTGATTTGCATCATAGAAATGACTTTTTACTCAAATGACAGAAAATTAATGAGAAAATAAATCTGCATTTTAATGAGTGCTTTATTGATTACAGCAAATACATATGTGGTGTTTAAGAAAACAAGATCCGCTAAAATCCTGATTATTACATTGATTAGCATAACATTGCAATTTTAAACAAGACTAATCAATGCAGAATACATTACAATCATTTATACATTTATCATTTAGCTAAAGGGACTCCTAAGGATAATTGATATCTTGTAGTGAAAATGTATGAAACTTTAATAGCAAATTAAATTTGCATTTTTCATAGCTTCTGCTCGTATTTCACAACAATACTATACATCTTGCAGCGTTCATATTACCTAAGATAAAGACTGAAGACACATTTAGAGTGATTAGTAAATTTGATTTAGAGAGATTGTGTCTGATCAAGTTTCTGAACTACTGAATAACACAAATGCATTCCTTCCATTGTTTTTTTTATTGTAAGACAGTAATGCCAGACCTTGTGTCAGGATTTGATAGTTATACATTTATCTAATCCAAAGAAACTGAGAAAGAGAAAAGGAAGTAATAAAGGAGCTTTTTTAATTTTTTAAAAAATGGCAGGTGTTATAAGGTACAAAGTAATTATGGGTACACAAAGATGTACAACTACACATAGACAATTGCCTTACTTGAATTATTCACCATTTTAACTTGCATAATATATCAAATATAACTAAAACACATCAAAACTGGTTCAAAAAAGAAAGAAAAAACTTGTGATATAGAACTTGTTAAAACCCCTTTCTGGCCAACATGATTATGTAAAAATCTCAGTTTTTGCGTTACAGAAAGTCAGACACAATAAGAACTTTTACTTCCAATTTGGACAGAATGTTATTATGTTTGTACATCTAACAAAAAATACAGAATTTGATAATAACCCAACATTTGTTCTAACAATGAATTCAGAGACAGATTTCAGAGGCATGACAATTTATTGCGTTTCATTTTAATCATGATGTATTGAATATTTAATAACAGCCATTGAGATGTAGACTATAAAATGAGTGTTTGCAATAATTATGAAGTTTGTTGTTAGCATTTCATTGTGATTGAAAATGTATCTGCTAGCATCAAGTACCCATAGATCGTCTAACATTCATAATTCATGCATGATCACATAAATGGTTCTTTGCTCGTGCGCACGTTGCATTTGTCATTATCATAGTTTATTTTCAGCTTTATTTCAAGTCACTTATAAATAAAGTAAGAGCTGCCATTTGTGCGTGAAGTAAGAATACACATTGACAGATTTTATTTTAGTTTTATGTTTCAGTATAACATTCTCGCTGAGAGTTAATCAACGAATGCCAGAAAGTTGCAAAACAAACTAGAACGAGCTGCCATGTTGGATTTACGATGTAAAACTGACATACAAGTATTTCCACCAAGTGCCAAAAAAATCGTAACAGGACATGCTTCAGAGCTAGGTAAGAAAAAAAATGTACATAAAAAATAATAATTTTGGATTTTAGCACTTTTTTCATCCACAGGAACATTGCGTGGAAAAACATTTCTCCCCCCCGTCGCTATGTATACATAATGAGACTGAAAAGGCTAAATACCCCTTCTCTGGTATGGCATTAAACTTTAATTTTCCAATGTATAGAATGAATATCTAAGCTGCTTTGCTAATTACTCTCTCATAAACAGAACTCATATTTATTAATGAGTCTGCAATTTTCCTCATTTTGTGGCCCCATATAATAAAGTTTACGGCTAAAGCTCAAATCAAATAAAATTGCATTTTATAGCCATGTAAAAACAAATCTCGACTCCTGGGAGTTCATCAAGTGATTTCCTGACAAAATTTTCACTGCATTTTTTAAGGATGCAAATTGGATTCTGAATAATTATTATTTCACCACATCTCACTGTGTAGTGATATTTATTCCATTTTTATGGTAATAAAATAAATACGTATCCATTAGCACAACAATGAAAGTGTCATTCAGACCCGCAAAAAACATTCAATGCGTGTTCTAGTGTGCCTTGTGTAAGAAAAATCTTATTTCAAAGTGGCAAAATTTACACTTTACTCTGAGAATGATCATACTAATTGATTCATAAAACAAGTCTTGCACCTATGAAACAATTAATACCTTACAGTTTATTTAGGTTAAATATTTACATAATATGCACTTCAAGACTACAGATATTTAAGAGTAAGACTTGTGTCAATTGGAGCACATGTTTGTACATCACTGTTACAGTCATCATGGAATAGTCAAACTTTGTATCAAATCTTATTGATTAGGGTAATGGCAGATAAAACAGTGAATAATAATCATATGATTATCAATCTATTTGTATAATTATATTTATTATAGCTGCTGAAGCATTCAGTGAAAAATTGGATAATCCAAAATGTGAAGTTTTACAAACATAAGTTTTTTTTGTATCCTAATTATTCAAAATCCTACCTGCTCTGTTTGACTGGTCTATCATTGGTTGAACTATTCTTCTACGAGCATTAATAAACCTGAAAATATATAAGAACAACATAAATAATGTAGTCTTTGAAAAAATCCTAAAGATAAAAGAAGCCCAACAAATAGCCCACAAGCCCAATAAATAGCCCACAATTAAACCCAATAAATAGCCCACAAGCCCAACAAATAGCCCAAAGCCCAACAAATCCACAAAAAGCCCATCAAATAGCCCACAAGCCCAACAAATAACACAAAAGCCCAACAAATAGCCCACAAAGCCAACAAATAACACAAAAGCCCGACAAAATAGTCCACAAGCCCAACAAATAACCCACAAGCCAGAAGTTTTAAGTTGTCAAGGTTAAATAAATTAATATTTTGAACAATCTCATGAACATTTTGAACCTGAGCACAAATCATTCAGTGTTCAGTTTAAGAAATCATACAAAAAGAATTAAACTTAATGAAACCATAAAAAACATTTTAAACTTTTGGTGTGATAAATATACAACCATATGTATTTAGTCTTAATTAAATTTATGTAAATCAAATTATGAAATTACTAAATTCCAATTAGAGGTATAAGTTACAGACAATGATTGAAAAGCTGGTGCAATTATCTATGTGATTTTTTTTCTTTTTCATTAAGGGGAACTAAATCTTTAAAAAAAGTTAAAATTTAGTTGAAGTGAACAATTTGAGTTTTATTTCAATTGATGTGGTTTGCAATAATGAATAGGAATGTGTAACTGTAGTAATATATATCATAGTGAAATCAATTTTCATTCTTGCACACTGAAGATAAAACTTAATTTTATTTTTTCAAAGGTGGTTAAATTCTAGTTAATCTAAATCATTTACCAGGAAAACTACAAAGATCCCTTACTTATAATCAAAGAATTTTATTTATCATAGAAATTATGGTTACATAGAATTAACAAACCTCAAGTCATAATTCACAAAAAGGCATAAAATCTTTGAGCGTAAATTACATATAAATCTACCATAATATGTGCACTATTTGTTTGCAATTCAAGGAAATTTTTTCATAAGGTGCTAATGTTGAACGTAAATCGGGAATCATTACAATTGATGTACTGAACCAGTGTAAATATTTAGAATTTTTTCTACCTAAAAGTATCTCATAACATTAGATATTACTTAACAATATACGTTTAAAATTGGTCATAATTGAACAAAAACCTTTGATAATAAGTGAAAATGAGAATATAATAAGTAAATACATACTAACTTCTGGCTGCATTTCTTGCATGTAGAGTAATTCACTGAGGAAGCAATGTGCGTAAAAAACAGTAATAATAAAACCATTATCACGGCAGAAAATGTCAGCTTTTGAAATAGACATCTATCAATTTTGACAAGGCATACTCATTTGGGTCTCATTGTAGCCATGTTTTCCAGTGGTGAAAGTGTGAAGCATAATATTTACCATGAAACAATGAGTAAATAATGGAGCGTGTTTGCGAGCTTTTTATGCGGATCATAAGCAACACCCAATTAAAATTACATTTCCTGGTTTCCTCTCCGGAACATTTGATCTTAGCATATCTTTTTACCATACCTGAAAATGACCAGCTAAGCAACCACAGACAGGTTGAAGAATTCTAGGAATTTTATGATATGATTCACAAAAGGAAACACATTCTCCCCTTGGGATATCCAGCAAATTACTGGGCATGGGAACTCGAGTTGTTAAAGCATTTTCAAGATGGTTTAATTCATAAAATGACACTATTATCTTTTACTGTTTTAAAGCAGCTAATAATTGCAGAGTTTTGAAACAGGACCAAGTTGTCGATAGAATACTGGATAATATTTTGAGTGCATTAAGGCGTAATGCAAATTGATAACCTGATGAACATATTGTATATTAAATAACATTTCTCCAGTTATCTCATTTTAAACAAATGTTTTTTTGAAAATGTGTACAATTACTTCTGAATTATGATGGTTTTTAACCCATATACTTTCACAATGATCCGAAATTCAATCTCACTGACATGGCTGAATCCCGGAGTATTTGTGTCTATCTGCATGAAAGCTATGCATACTTTGTATCTGATAAGCAAATAGGCTTTCTATGATATGAGGGACCAGTTCTTGCAACTGTCTCATCTAATTAAGATCCCCATAATTTTCAAGCAGATTCTTGCTGGATTGGTAATGTTAAGAATGCTATCAATAGCGACAAATCTTCATTACCGGACTATCTTCCCATCAAGGTATGTAGCAGTTGTCATTGTTAGATCAGATGCGGGTGTTTGAGCTGTATAAACCTCCCTCTGTACTACGATTACTTTTTTCAATGGTAAGCAGTTCTTTTGCAAAAGTAAAATAAAAAGCTTGGACACAGAAGATCAGACGTTATTACACTCACATTTCAGTCAATCACTGTTTCTGGTAGCAAATAATACCAATTAGGCTTCAATGAAATGCATACAGTTTTTTAGTTCTAGTTCATTATAATCAGACATTTAAGAATCAAAATTTCATTTCACATGAGTTAATTTTATTCTAATATACCTCCCATGTGAAGAGTAGCAGAAGTAAAGGATAAAGAAGCATCTTATTGGTGTCAGTGAATGAATTTGATTTAAAAGAATTAAATTGAATTAAGACTAATCAGTTTAAAAGGTTTATCACTGTACGCCTAAATTGAAAGGCTGCGAGCCACGTGACACTAAATGTACTTCTAATTTGAAGAGCAACTGATTTTAAATGATTTATAATTCGTTTTTGATTGTTGATAAATGCCATTAATTGCAGCTTGTGCAGTGATGTACATTATTTTATCATTAGCAAACTGTTACAGTGTTGTTCTTTTTATGCCTGATAGCAAACCTCTGACATTATCTGCGCTCAGATTAATCAGTTTTTGTAGATTTGCTGGGCTTTTAAATTTGTGTTTTAGTTGAAAACAAACACAAGCCATTTTTACTTGAATGAAAGAAATGAATATGAGACAAAAACAAACAGCTCTTTTCAAAACGTGTTTGATATTCCCAGTAGAAATTGAAAGTTCACACCCTATGATCCAAGCACTTTTCAAATTTTCAAAATTAGAGTTAATTTCACAGCAGGTTTTAGTATGCTGGGTGGCAAACTATTTGTTTTCTCTGCAAATTTGTGGTAGATATTTTATCTTCCACTACAAACTAGTTGTTCCACATTTATCTGCACATATGAAACTAATGTTTGGTTAAGCAGCAATATAAATGTTATTTTTGTGTTTTTCTTCTGATACAGATCTTGAGGGTCCCTGGCCAAATTACCCCCTCTCTTGGCATGAGTGGAATTCAGATACGGCCTATGATAAGAAGGCAAGGCAACTACCTCGCAAACTATTTTATCAGTCACATAAATATACCTGGCAAAATAGTTTCATTTTCCCCATTGGCTTTCATGGTGCTAAACTTGAGTTCTACATATCTGCTTGGCATTTCTATTTTTGTAGAAACTTATGATAAGAACTGCAATATCTGCCACATTGCGCTGAAACAAAACAGTTCTGAGCTTAGCCCACCGGATTTCCTCAAAATTTGAAATCTAGATTTCCATTGATTAGCATTCTCACGAAAAACTGTATTCATTTACATCTTGTTTATCAAATATGACTAAATGTCAATAAATTAAGCAGAAATAAAATTTCTAGAGAGAAGTGCTGTCAAAATGATGGATTTAAACAAACAGCAGGGTCACAAAAAGGGGAGTGAACTCCTGACTATTTGCTGAAATACTGTTAATATGATTGATCTCTCTTAGTTACAGCAACGCATCTAACACTGCAGCGTGGAAATATATTCATAAAATATTGTACTAGCCTTAGGATTGATCTAATAACTGTAGAAATAGGACTTTAGTGGGAATAATTTCATTTTTAGCATAACCTATTGCTTGGCTATAAAATGCACCATTCAGTTCAATAGCGGAATATGATGATGAATCTTTCATATTCTGCCAAGTCTGTTCCTATTGTGAGCATACTGTCACAGAGAATTCCAGATGATTGATTACGCGTCTTGTAATCTGGCGCCACATTATTACATTTTTCCCAACCAATAATAGTGAGTCGAAGATTGCACTGGAGTTTTGTCATCCTCCTAACAAAAGACAGCTCGTCATAATGGACTGACCCAATAATAAATTGCGGCGATATTTCGCTTCACTCATTAAAAACTGGGGTGAGTTTTACTGTCTGAAAATATGTTAGAGAAATTGCATTTATTAAAACAGACAGAGGACATATCAATAGTATGGTGAACTTTCTGTCTATTTAGTAAATTATGTTCTAGGAATTACTTGACCTTTTCTCTCAATTATTTATGTCTTCTGTGTATCTACAGAAAGACACAACTGTAGAACTATGGAATGTTGAGTGGTGTGTGAGGGGGGGTAGTGTAATTGGGGGGCCAAACCAGACACAGGTCTCTACAGCATCAACACAACATAAACCATTCTATCTTGTTT
Source organism: Lutraria rhynchaena (assembly GCA_008271625.1). NCBI lineage: Eukaryota > Metazoa > Mollusca > Bivalvia > Venerida > Mactridae > Lutraria > Lutraria rhynchaena. The sequence continues at coordinate 153,961 of VIBL01000292.1, forward strand.
TATGAATTTACAGGGGTAAATAGGAGACTGTTAATGAACATGACTCACTACTTTCATATTGACATTTTATTGCATAACAGTAACTCACTTCTGCAATTTTTCATTCAGGTAACAGCAATAAAATGTGCCTTGTGAAGTTCACTTATAATTTTATGATATGTTTTATAACCAAGTTCATAATGTGGGGTACTCTTTAGAAACAGATTAAACCTGGCACATTTTTGTTAGACATCTTACAGGAAGAAAATGACAGTCTCCAGAGCATGATTATGTTTCCACATGAGGAGTGGAATTTGTCAAGATGGCTGTTCCTCTATAAATGACCATTGCTGGACAAATTACTTCTTCACACTCATTAAAAGTGAACGGAAGGGATTGAATTTCAGACATGTAGTGCTCTTAAGGCTTTTCCATGGTAATGGGGACAGGAAGTGCACGGTATAGAGGGAGAAATTCTATAGATTGGGCGATAATGAGACGTGGCAGAATGTTGGCTTCATGTTTTTGATCTTTATACATAGTTAAGTATTTCAAGCTGTGCATTAAAATGGACCAGAAAGTAACTTTAATTTATTGTGTCTGTAAATAATAGCGGAGAAATGACACGTCTTCTGAAGCATGCCAGCATGCATATTATTGTTTGCAATTGACGATAAGATTGCTTTTTCTTTGCCAACGTTTCTTATGATGCCTTTGGCGGGGGAGTAAATTGAAACTGCTGATGGTAAGTTCTAAGCGTAAAATAGATTAAAACATTTCAAATTCCCTGATGCTCCTGCTGTCAGAGATAGAAATATATTGAAGGAATGACTTTTATTTGATTGAAATAACGATTAAAATTTGGAGTTTAATGGGCTTGAAGGATTCATTTTAGGGAGTAAGTGACTGATTCCTGAGACATTAATTTCTTGGTAATGATATGAATGAATTCCACCCGTCATAGTTTACCCCACAGAAACTAGATCGAAGTATATGAGCATAAAGGTGTGAATGTAAGTCCCCTCTGGGGTGGGGTAATGGATTTATGTAAGACTCCAAGATGATTTTCAATTAACCCAGACTCACAACCTAATAATTATATAGTGACAAAACATCTTACAATACAAAACATCAGCGTGTGTAGAAGGGATTTATCTGAGTTTTATAATGGCTCTCAAACATCTAGCATGTCAAAATTACACCGTCAGGTTTTGTTTCTGAAACTTACACGGAAATGTGGTTATATTTATTGAGATCATAAAACCTTTGACACAAGCTCATCAGCTGTGTTCAAGATTGCGAACTAATCATCTGTGCGCCTGTTGCCACAATTGCCCTCCAGTAATTGCTATTTGACCTTGCCTGTAATTACAACATTATCTCCCTTGTCATAATTCTCCACCTTTTTCTAGTACTCTTCTGAGATAAGTTCATTCCTTGAAATAATCTGTATGATAATAAAACAATTAAGAGGGCACTCTCCTTGTCTTAATTGTAGAATTACTGACTGATATCTTGTTCCTTAATTTACTTTATTGGCCAATGTGCATGTACCAGGACACAGCATGGTCAACATTTGACTTAAAAATCACCACTTAATTAAACAATGAAAATGTATTTGTAGTAACTCTCAGACACATAAATAAACTACAATCAAGTAAATTAATTGTTTTCATAGCCCAATCACATTTTGTAATGTGGCATTCTATCCAGTATCCTGTTCTAAGCAAATCTGGAAATAAATATGAAATAATAATAACTTCCTCTGTCACATTATCCATAACAATTTGTTGATTCATTCTATTTTTTAACAAATAACAGACAGTTCATTATCTTAACCCATGCAGATTTCATTCAAGTTGTTGGTTATCACCCACTGGCTGAAGTGGAATGATCAAGATTTCTACTTCTTCAAGATAATTTACTTACGACACTTGTTAGCGAAGGTGTGTAATATCATACCATACTATATCTATAAGGATACCCGATCAGACAAGTTCTAATAACTAACTGACATTTACTGACAGTATAAGAGACCAACATCTGAGGCAACTCTAATATAAAATGTAGACCTACAGGCCATCAAAATTATTCGGGCTGATTGAGATTGATTTATACAATCAGTTTTCATGACAACTGCCAGCAGAGAGATGCCTCATCAACATCATAAAGAATCATAATACCTTCTCATCACACCTGACTATGGATAAACATAGGTACCAGAGGTTTAGTTACAGATTTATACTGCACTACTTGAAGCAACAGAAGCCATAGCTTAGGCAAGAAAAAAGAGTCATGTTTATGGTAAATGGACCAAACAAATTAAGGTGAGGAGGTTGAAAGACGTCTACTTTTTTTTTTCTGACCATACCTATCATGGATGTACAATTAATCACGGATATTTTATACTATGCATTTTGCTGTTAAGAGTCTTGCCTTGGTGAAAAAGAACATGGTCAGTCTGGTAAGCAAATTAATGTCTTTCCTGGCCTTATGAAAATATGAAAGAAAGTTACCAGAGGCATCTAGACTTGGAATAGCCCTACTTAAGCAAAGTTTTGAAAGAAATATAGAAGAAATATTGATACCTTATCTATACTGGGTAATGATTATTAATGTTGTTTACAATTAAATTTGGTCCTGTCTGAATGATTAGTCACATTAAATATACTTAGTATCAAATTTGATTAATTCAGTTACAGTCCAAATTAATGATCAACACACATTACCATTGATAAAGAACACTTGTTCATCATCAAATATAATGTACAGATGATTTTTATGTTTACAACTTCAAACTTGGTTAACTTTGTATTGGCAGCAAAACCCCAACATGAGACAGACCTTCTGTTGAAACACATAAAGAAGATATAATAAGTTTCTAATCTTACATGAAACTCTTCTTAGCAAACACATGGTTTGACTTCATTAGGAGTGTACACTGTATTTTCAAACTCATTAAAATCGTTTCTAAGTGGAACCAGCGCTAGTAGTAAATTGTTTTTTAAATTGAGTCACAGCTAGTTTAGGTTATCGGAGATGGCATTTTTATCATTTACCAGTCTCTCCGCCATCGCGCTATCATCAGCAATCATTCAGCTCATCATCATTATCGCTGTGCTTATCTCTTCACACGACCAAATTCATCCTCTGCATACTTTTATTATCACAAGCTAGATCTGCTACACTTAATGGGTTTTCTCTTAAATTGTCGATTCTTGTTTTTTTGGCATATCGTCTCCCACCAAACATGTTTTTTTGCTTCTCTGAAATTCTTACCCCTTTATCTACTTTCACTTATACATTCCTTTAAATCAGTTCAGATTCAAAATTTTGGAGATAGTTTCGTAAATTCAATTAGATGATCCCTTGTCAATTAAAATGCTGTAGGCTTTTTATCACACAGTCTGACTATTTCTGTTCAATTCATTCATAGCAAACAGGTCTCATGCATCAATCTTTTTAATTCCTATTATCTCTACCAAGTAACCATCTTTCGTCACCAGCTGGTCTTGAAAACTCCAAAAATAAAATTAAAAAATTTAAAAAAGTTTTCTTGAAGGCATTCCTTTCTTGTTCAGATACATTTAATCTGGCAAATAGTACATTGTTACTGATAGTTTTAATTATATATTTATCTACTGGCCGCAAATTCTCCACATGTTTCTTTTTTGATCTTAAAAAGTGGCATACCTGAAACATGCCATACATTGTACTCATAGGATGATGGCAGAAAAATTCAAATTAAGCAATTGCTTTTAGCATTGTGTTATTAGCTTACACAGCACTGAATTTATGGTAAAACAAAACACCTAAATCTTATGTTTTACAGAGAAATATTGCTGTAATACTGCAAACGTTAGCTTACCATTTTCTTTGTAAAAGCTTAAAAACCATGTTTAAATCGTAACTCATATTTATTTTTACATACCTCAATACTTATATCAGAGCTTAGGAACAAGTTGGCATGGAAATGTAGCTGTAAGTATAACCTTGTATATCAAAAGTTGAAATTTATGGCAGGTAAAGCATTCCAAATATCACCCAAACTGTAATTATTTGGTTTAAACATAATTTGGAAACCCGTACATTAAGCGCTTGCATACAAGCCATAACCACATGCTACCCATTTATGGCATATCTCCATAGACGGAGTCTATGCAGTATAATATAGAGATATTATTCATAATCTATATAATTCGCCATCTTTTCTCTGAAGTTGGCCATATATTTACTTCATCATGAGCCGTTGTGATTATTGACAAAGTAATCAAACCATTTCAGAATGTCCTATATTTACAAGAAAATCATGATCATTTACTAGAGCGGAGATGCCACGAGACATGCGAACATTCTAGAATTCCCAAACCCATCATTTTCTACATTGATCTTTAAGCAGGAAAAAGTATATTGTTCTCGAAACACATCTAGTTTCATGCCCAACTCCCCAAATAGTCCAATGGCTCTTCTTTAAACACATAAAACAGTAATAATGTACATTAACAGTCTTCCATGTGAACCAAGTAAGTATTGCTCTCAGGAATCTGCAGTTGAGGGAAAAAATTGTGATAATGACGGCACTAAAAAATGACATTCTTGAGACGAAACAAGTGTCATCTCTCATACTGATAGTTCCTTTGTTTCTTTGAGACAATAATATTAACAGTCCAAACAATGTCCCGGGACAGAATCATTTCTTTAGAGAAAGTGGGAAGAAAAATCATGACTTAAAAACAGGTATGTTTTTTTCTACCATTTATATCATTATAATTATTACAAGATGGCTTGAACATAAAAAAATGTCAATGTAACTGATACTGTTTTTCTAATTTAATGTAATTACAGCTGAACTAAAATGTTTTGTTTAGAAGGTTAATCACTGATTAGATAGTAAAGGTGTTACACTAACGTGACAGTCATCTGTCAGAAGACCCAACCTTTTTTGTGTGGACAGACATTTTTTTTCAAATTTCAGATAATGTTAGTAAACTGATATGTCTATAATTTAAAAGTTTTAAAAGAGACAGAGATGATTAGGTTATACTGTGTCACCAGGAATGAATTATGATGGTATCATATCACAAAGGAGGTCCATTGGTGGCTATCATAGTGTTAATTCTATGCCAGGTACCATTTACAGGTGTTGCAGAGATCTACGCTACTATGAATGTTTTATGAGGTAAAATATCAAATTGAACAAAATTATAAAGGTGAATCATGTTTGTGCTGCATTGTTTAGCCCTGAGTAACTTACTTGTGTATTTTTATTATCTTATTTGTCATTAAACATATATAAAAGGAGTGAAACAGTTGCATCATAACTTGTGTTTTTGCTAATGAGGCAGTGATTCAAACCTCATAATCTTCAAGTTCAATGCACTGTCATTATGTGTCCACATAATTATAAAACAATTCATTTGTTACCTTATGCTTTGTTCAGACGAGTATCAGTGAAATGCACTGATTTACTGCATATTTATCTAAAACAACTTAAACGTTTAATGTTTTTATGACACTGAATGCTAAGACTTCTGTGTGACTTATAAGTTTTTATGTTGATTAAATGAACTACTTTGCTTTTAAAGGATCATTAAGAAACAAGTGAATGATGGGTAATTATGGGTGATGGCATGAGTCCCTATCTACATTCTTAAAATTCTACTAGAGGTGTACGCCTCAAGTTCAGAAAGTTGATATTAATTGGTGATTAAACTTAGTGAAGTGGATATGCAACAGTTTTAAAACAGAAGTGAATCTGTTGAACTTGATTGTATGTTCATTTCTATCTTAAAATCTTAATTCAACTATCATCATTTGATTTTAACAGATTAGCAAATCCAGTTTAAAAATTAGCATGGTACTCTGTTTCGTAAGTAATAGTTTATTGAGCATATTGGTGTTGACAAGGTGGATAATCGGTACAACACGGTTCAATGGTATAATGTGCTGCACCTCAGTTGTTACAAAAACCAGAGCAGTGCTGAAGGCTCGGGGAAAAACAGAACATATCTTGTTATTGCTCACGGCTTATGATACCTGAGGAAAGCCATCCTCTGGTTCATTTGTACCGACAGATTAACGGCAATGTAATATGCCATCATGTTACTGAAGCATATTTTATATCCCGTAAATTAAAAAAAATGAAACTTTTGAAAATAAAACCACAGACTAAAACAAACCTGCCATCTTTCTATTGAATAGTTCAGAATACACTCAGCTTTCACTGTAGATTCAAACTGTACACAAATCTTGAACAAAAAATATTCTCTATTGAATGAAAAAATCGGTTATAATCAGGTCTATTTTCAGAGAATCCTGGAGAAGTCACTGATTTTTGTGAAAAAGAAAAAGTTGTCAGCTTTAGCACCGAGATCTCTGTGTGACCAAGCAAAGCTATTTACTAGATAAAACTATCTCCATTACAAGCTGATAATCGTGGCAGGAAAGAAAACCCATTTGGTACCAGTTGTATGGATCCTCCCAGGGATTTCTACAATGTCTCCTCTTTCAGTTTCTATAAAAGACTTGATTAATTAAGAACACATTAACTGCAAGGACAACGCTGTCATAATGTTTCATAGAAGTCTCGGTGTGCTCATTTATGTAGATTTTTGTGTAAATTAGTTATAAGTAATCTTTGCCTACTTTTACGTTTGGTAATGGTGATTTCTCTTAATGGAAGAATTTATTATGGTCCTTCTTTGCTATATTTGGGGTCATCAGTGGCTGAAAGGTCTAGAATATAATCGCGAACCCTTTATATGGGATTTCAGCAGTAAATACTGAAGGTGAGTGGTATCCAGGGACCAAGTTTACATCTTTTCAGAGAAATATTGAACAGTTAATGTGTAATGAGTGGATAGTTTCTCTCACATTTGTCTGTGATGATAGACATTGACTAGCCAGTACCCATGAGGCTCATAACACAATGTAGTTAGCTTGAATGTATCAGTATGAAATAAAAGAATGTTGGACTGGTATGTTGTTCACTGGCCCCTTTAATGAGTAGAATAGGTCTATAAATTCCCCAAATCAGCTTCATTTCCATAATGAATTCACTTTTTTATTGTACAGCTTCAAGTACCAGTACATCATACGAACTTGATAAAAGTAAGTATAGAGTGAAAATTTTAAAACATGGCTGTTTTAAGTTGTCCTCAAGACGTTTGCATTAATGTGACCTAAAAATGATCCTGGTGTCATTATCTGCTTTAACAGTGAGTAACTGAGTGCATATTACTGAAATAAATGGTGCATGTTTTTTTTTCTTTGGTGTACTAAAACATACTACAGGTTTATAATTACATATAATTGTATATCTTTCCAGCAATAATCCAATAATTCATCAGTTTGACAGTTCAAATCACCTATCTAATCACAAGTTTAGATTTTTATGTCATTTAAGTATCTCAAAAAAATCATTGAAGTCCCTGAGTCACACTTTTATAGACATGACTGTCATAAAGTGAGTGTTGCTCTCAAATCGTACATCAAAGATTATTAATTTCTCAAATTTTAATGTTTTAACACTAAGTTCTTATCAGTGAAAAAAAATTGCTCTTGTATCATCCTTAATGTTTCTTCATTTACAAAATCATACAAGAATTAATATCCATCATATTGTATACACTATTAATGCTGAATTAATATTCCAATTTATCTCTTCCTAGTAGAACTCAAAAAATTATTATTTACTATAGTAACGATGAACTTTTATTTACTTTAGGACGAGACAAGAGACAGAGAACTTGAATTTTTGTTCTCCTGTCAACCTTAGTTAAAATGGACGTTCAACGGAATGATTTGGGAACCGTTATGAAGGTATATTGCGTTTTCAGCATTTTCAATTGTTTTGTAAAACACAAAATGAGCCCTCAAGGGTTTTGATATCAGCATGCAACTGCATGTTTTTACATCCGCAAGAAGAGCATTAATTCTGGTATTACAGCATAATCATGCTAATGTATTTTGAGTTATACTTTATAGGTGGTACGTAGGAAACATAATAAATGTTTTCATCCCAGTATGCTATAATGGTAGATATCGCCCGAGTGGAGGACGCCTCTACCTCGTGGAGTGTAGCCACTTAAAGAGTACGATCTCGCCCAAGTGGAAACAAGTAGGAATACGTAAAATCTCTATGGAAAGAATTTGGGAAGTAATTTGGCTGTATTTTATGATGATAATAAAATACTTAGTATTCAGAATGTATCTAGAATAGCAATATTTAGTACATGTTTTATGTTGTTGAAGAGCTTTTGGTATAAATGCTTATTAAAAACACCAGGGTTTCACAATTGCTAGTATAGTTTGTTATTAGCAGCCGATTAAGTCTGACCTGAGAAACCCTGGTTAGTTGTTTTCAAAACATTGATACAGGTTGGTACTGATAATGCGGTCAAAAATGTTTGTTAAGTACATGGAAATTTCTGTTTTTATTGCTGATGAACATTCAGTATACAAATTGTCTTGCATTTTGTAGAGCTAATCATCTATATAGTGTCATTATGTTGTAATAATTCACCAGACTTCCTGACTCCAGCATGATTTTCCTCCTCTTTACTAGGAAACTTTTTACCATCCTGAGTATCTTCACCTGAGTTCATCCGGGACATTTAAACCTGCGGTATTTGCTGCTTTCTCTGTCCACTATGGGCAGTTAAGTGGTAGAATAGAGAGCTTTGTTAGACGAAAACACATGAACCCACTTTAAACATAGCACCAAGAATAATTTAAGACTATTGTTTGGGAAAAGGTAGGTAATTGAGTTAATATTAATGATATTTCTGATCTTTCCACATTGTAGAATCAGGCTGTTATTGATTTAATGATGGCAGTTAAAAGGTACAAATAATAATTGTAGAGACTGGACAATTACTGGAGAAAGACTTACTGGAATCTTATTCAATTCAAGCCACAGATGACAATGGCATCATCCCAATAAATCATGGTAAGGATTTTTAACGTCAATACCATAATGCAATGTCTTATAGTGTGTTTGCTGTCTGCTTGATGTGCAGTGTCCCAAACGTTTAACAACTCTTTTGCAGCATATATGATCTTCATTCAGCCTCCATATTCTGTAGTAATTCTATTATCCACTTCTGTGCCCTCAGCACTCTTAAATCTTTATGATTTCTCTGGGCAAATAACACAAACCTTTTATATGAACAAATAACAGTTCTAAAGAGACAATATTGGCCATTTTATGCCATTTGTTAGGATGCTAGAGGCTGTAAACCCACTTGTCCATTCCGCCTTTATTTGGATGATACACAAAACAGGATTTCTGGCAATAAATTGATAATCGGAATGAATTGATCCCCTGCCTGGTATTCTCACTGATTTTCCTACCATTTTGGAGATAGGATTTTCTGAATTGGAACATGTTAAATTATGTGATACCGACCTATGGGACCAACAACGCTTTTGTAAACCAAATTTATTTAACAACCTTTTCTGATTTTTTTCTTATGCGCTTGCTTTTAACAACCAGGGCTTATACTCATTGATTCTGGTATTGCCAACAAAAAGGTATGATGCACTGAAACAGTTAAAGAGGATTTATTCTGACATAGCCATGTTTCATACATCATAAAACCAATTGCTTGCTGACTTTTGAATGACTGTTAGGTGTTTCAACGTGGTGAATTGTCAGTTTTGTTGTTTTTCTACTTACGAAATTTGTTTGACTTGGCGTAAGTATGATAGAAAGAAGAAGCTTAAAACACAAGTGTAAAACCATGCAATGGTTACTATAACTTACTGCTTCTTATGTGTTAACTCAAAAAACTTTAAAAGTGTTCAGAAAAGTAAAATTTCCCTGAATTAATTCTTTAGCTCAGGGTTATTTTATCGAGTCAGAATTAAGAAACACTGCATTGATAAAGAATGCCCATTTGTTGTCAATGCTTTATTCTTAAGTGTGATTATATTGTTATGCTGTTTAAAAAGAACAACATCTAATAAAGACATATCCAGAGGTCCTATTCATAAATGACTAAAAAAAGACATCAATAGAACTCATTATGAAACATTATTTCCACCCTTTAACATTACACAAACCACAGGGACCCAACAGCATCCCCCTACCTATCCCATTCACAAATATGGATCTCTCAATAAAGCTGGTTGCATGACAATAGCTGTTGTTAGCACTATAGTACCAGTATTATTATCACTCCAGTATGATTCCTTTGTCTCTCAATTATCCCAACTGCTCCCTTAATCTCATCAATGGCTATTGAAATTAAGCTCTGCATACACATATTGAATGGGAAACTCAGGACAATATTGATTCAGCACAAGCTGAACAAGAGCCAAATGCAGAAAATTGAAAAAATCTTACAGTAATTTTATTATTGACCAATGATACTGATTCTGTTTGTGAGAAATTGGCTTTCAGATTGATATCTGAATACAACAGGTTTATGTTGTATATTGTCAATTAGGAATAAGTAAGACTACTTGTTTGCAACCACGGTGATGACAAGTGCCCGGTGGTTACAGGAAGTTGTGTCTCGGAAATAGCCATCAGGAAAACATTCTTGCAAGTCTGGCTGAGTCTGAAGGAGGAATATGGAGCATTTACATTTAAATAACACAAATTGTCCAGACTCATAAACAATGTAGACTATTAAGTCACAAACTGTTGTCCTAACCACGAAAATGTGAACAATTCGTTCCAATTTGTTCAAACCAGACTGTCGTAGATATGAACTTTATTGGATGGATATATACCAAAGAGCCTTAGGGTGCACATATTTCCATTACTGTCTCCCAAGTTTCCTATTGCCTATCATTTCCATTCTATGCTAAATGGTACATGTTCAGGAAATGACTTGTCAAAAACAGGCTATCCTGTGATTGTAGAAAGAGTCTGCTATCAAGTTAGCAATTCTCATTTATTCTGACTGGAACCATTCCTTTATGCAGAGCTGGTAATTAACAATACTGTAAATAGTCAACTTTTTTAACACTATCCTAACATGATGCTAACAAGTGTCTGTCTTTTTATAATAAATCCAGCCTACTGTACATAATTTTGTTAAATTTAGCAATATATATCACTTACAAGCATTTAACATAAATTTTTGCTATCCCTTTCTATTCTAAATTTCACTAATTTGTCTCATTTGTGTCGCTTTCCTGACAGAGCTGACGAGTATAATGTACCATTATGTCCAATTCATTAAACTGTTACATTTGTATAATATGCAGCATTAAAACCTACAATTAACAATTACACACAATGTGGTAGTATAATTTAGAAATTGAAAACTAAAATCTCACCAAAAAAATGTAAGTTTACAAACATTTGTTTAAGCAGCTTTGTCAGAATGTTTGTTTAGGAGTGGGTGATTATAATTACATGTATCAGCTTTCCAAAATGTTGACATTCCAGGTGGAAGCTATCAAAGAGCATACCCTGGAGCCATTAACTAACAACATGTAATTTTATTGGTGTAATGAAATACGTTCAAATGAGCAACATTGCTAAATCTTGACTAGCACCGATCACCCAAGTATTTAGAAGGATCATATGTATTTTATTGATGGGATTTCTAGCTAACCCAGTTCATATTTTATTTTATGTTCTAAATTTAAGTTTTATTACCAACTTGGGAGTTTTATGAGCGAATAAAATAATAATAACAGCAGGTTTTCAAATTACAAGTTTTATATCTTTTCACATCTGCAAATGTTATTTAACGTTGTGCACACATATTCAAGGAATATGACTTCTTGTATGAAGAATGGTTTTATTCTTACATAGACTTCATGCTAAATGAGTAATCTAGCAGTCAAAAACGCTAAGAATGTTTTATTGCTACTGATGCGGAATTATTTATTCTTTTTCCTATTGGGTAAGTTTATTTTTCATGTTGTTCTTCAGCTACTTAGACTATCATAAAATACAATTTAAATCAGCTGGAATTTGAACATATTTGATTGGACATTAAATATCTTGAATAACAATAGTTAAACATCCCACTCCTTCAAAATCCTCTTGAAACAATCTGACATGTTAATGATCATGTTATAGGCCCTCCACAGAAATTTGAACAGAACTTTATTTTCATATTGTTCATTAAATAAACATGGAGAGAATCTTCATGTTTTATTTTATGCTGATTCAAGAGGAGTGAACTTCATGCTTCTATCAAGGTCAAGGTCACATGCTAAATGATTCTGCATTTTCATTGCATGCCAAAATGTCTCAGAAACAAATGGCTGTTTATGAGCAGACAGTGTGAAAGACCATCACAGACAACCCAAATTATTCCTCTAATGAGAAAATGTTGATGTTTGAAATCTATCTGGTAACAGAACTCTTCATTATAGAGGTAGTTCCGACTTCCTGTGTTAATTTTCTCCACCCTGAAACAGTAAATTATTTCACTTGGCACCTTCATCCTAACTTTCTTCATTTTGTTACCATGGTAACTCAAATTAAAATTCTGATAAGGGCTGAAAACAACATTAAACTGAAATTTGATCATCCCACATGAGGCTGGTGGAGAGGAAAATTGTGACCCCAACAAAAACCTACTTCCAAATTTCCAATTTGTCTCAACCATATGTGTTGGTGATTAGTTTTGCCGGAAAACTATCAGCTGTTGCCATGTTATTGTGTAAAAATATTGGAATCTCCCAAAAAGTAGGTGTAAAATGTCATTTGATTCCTAAAAAAATGTGAAATATGTACTGTTGGCTCTCATTGTTAGCGCTTAGAAAGAAATGAAGTCTTTCTTACAATCTAATAAAAAATACACCACAAGTACAAAGTGTCTCAAATAGTTGCTGATCCAGTATTTTCTCCACTAATTGGTAAACATTACTGCCATCCAGTATCTGTAGTCTTACTCTAAAATTCTAAGCTTCAAATTAGACTTTAAATTTCATTGTATTACAAGGATGAAACAAACTTGTTTAAAATCTGTGATCTTAACTCTCTCAATGCTCAATTTCTGTTTTCTTTCAGGGTTTTGGTGCATAGCAAATTTGGCCAAGGTTGTGATTGCCTGGTATTTGTAGCTCCGCTGGCCCCTATTGTGACAATGAAGACCCCTTAAATGAGCAACAGTGGGATCAGGTAGTTTTGAAAGAAGTTTAGCGACATGATGGAACCTTACAAAGGCCAGGTAATGAGATAATGTGTCTAGACCGTGGTAGGCGGGTCATACAAAGAAATTAGTGGACAAATGGACACCGGGTGGACAGCAAACCCTTGAAAGTGAACAAAAAGTAAAAGAAGTTCATGATAGGGGGGTTATTATAAACCCATCAGGCATGAAAGATGTTGACCAAGCATCATTTAGTTAGCGACACAACACTAAAGATTGTCAGTTTCTATTACATTGCGATGACAAAAGGCTCAAACATGCAGTCAAAATTTGGTAATGATTTTCATTTAAATTGTCGAGGATGTTAGAATGGAAAATTGAAAGATAGTTGTCACTGAATAATGATTCCTGAAGTAAATTTGTCTTTCATGTGGAGCAGAGACCAGGTATCTATGCCAAGATCAACAGGAAATGCATTTATTTGACATTTTTGTCACTTTCAAGAAGGTCATTTGAAAGTTCAATTTAGATTTGTTAGGATTGTGATACAATTTCAGACATTAGCTGACTAGATTTTCATTTCTCAACAGAGATAAGTTAACTGGGGAATGTTTCCAGTAAATGACAAATGGCAGTCAGTCAAAAACGCACTCTTTCGTAAATTGGATATTTTTTATTGCATTTCAAAGAAGTGCTGTAGATTATTTTTTCTGTAGTTGGTTATTTCATAAAATAATTGAGATTTGAATTCTTTTTTGAGTACCAGCACGTAAGGAAAAGTGATTTTAAGTCAATCTCTGAACTATCTAACATCAAAATTTATTCGATAATTAAAGCTACTTCACCTGGGTCCATGCTAATTAGTAAATCCTCGATGACCAGTCTCATATTGCAGACATGCAATTGGTCAATAAGACAGCATGAGAAACAGCCAATCAGATACTCTGTTTTAGTGAGACCTCAAGAATACTATGTAGTGCACACAAGCACTTGTTTACCTTACGTACAATTGCAGTGTGCTCCTAATTTTTTGCTGCAGACATAGATTCTGATTCATTTTTACAGGTTCAAATTGTTTTGATACATGCATGCTATCATTAAAATTTTCTCATTACATGCTTTCTTTAAACTTGTTATAAAGTTGCCTGCTTACTTTACTTTGGGGATTATGTTTATGTTATGGCTTGGTAATTTACTTCATTTATTTATAAATGTCTAAGATCTTAAGGTACATATCACTCTTGCTGACAGATACAGGTCTTAGGTCACAAATGATGTCATTTCCTGTCTCTCAATAGCCAATCAGATGGCAGGATAGCATAGTGTGGACTGGTTTCAGTTACAGCATATGTTTACCATTGTGTGTATCAGTTTCAACAGAGAACCGATCCAGAACAATATGGCTGTCACTCACTACCTTACTCAATATATCTGACACATGCAAAGCATACATGCTTGATTTACCTCTAATTGTGTTTTGAAATTTAAGGCCGAGTGTAATTAATTCCATTGTCAGGCTCCCTTCACTCATAGCTGTATCACTTGAGTATTAATTGAATTATGCTGTCAACTGATTATAAAATAATCCAAGTCATTACCCATGACTTGTTAATTGTTACTAATTAATTTGACACCAGCTTTATTGGTCAGTGATGAAAGCTTGCCATATCTCTCAGAAAAAAGTACTGTGCAACTCATAATAAGACTTCAAAGTAGTTGTACTTCACTAATGAAAAGTAGCGACGATTTATTGCATCAAAAATGAAGGATAAAATTTCTAAAACTGCAGAAACAATTAACTCCTAAGTCTCAAAACATTCTGCATTGTGATGTAATTTCTTAGCTAGATCTGTTGGTAATTCAAGACTTCATGATAAATCATTGTTAAATGTATGACAGAAATATTACATAAAATAAGAATTTAAAGATCCTACATTTTGTATTATTGTTTATTCGCTGAGTATTCGATATATGAAGTCCCACGACGATTATATCAAGATAGAATTGTTCTTCTCGATAATGTATTTTATCTAAAATATGATCCTGATGTCGTATTGTTTTCCACATATTTCTGACTTTAACAAGATGGGTGATGTGCCAAATTTGAACTTATCTGACTACTCTTTTGTGTAGCGTCCATAGAAACTCTAACGAGGTGAACAGCATGGTCTAAAAGGCTATAGTACTATTTGACTATCTGTAATGAAGTACAACTTTTATATTCACATGCAGTCATAAAGTATAATATATTCAGACAAGGTTTTGATTTATCTAAATCTATATGATAGCATACTTAACTATCTATCAGTTAAAATCTAATAAAAAATGTACCTTTAAGATATAAAATCAGTATTCAATATTTCACAAAAATGAAGTAAAAAATTTCAATATCAAAGTTATTTGTTACTAAAAAAGTATCAATGACATAGCACATTTAATAAAATAGTAATATGACTTCACGCAGAATTTATAATATTTCTTTTTCAGTAATTAACAGAACCCAATCCTTAAACAATTTTGTAATTACATACTTCTAAGACCCAGCAATGTATAATCTATTTAGTGTTAGCGATATAATGACCAAAAATCAAAGTGTTTAAGTTATAATGTACAATTTATAAGGTGAAAACATGAACAGGTATCAATGCATAGTTGATCAGTTAATGAGGTATTTGCGTGTGACTTGATCACCGCTATATAAACCTATTACACGTTCACCTATGCTGGGTGTGAAATACTTGCATTCACCTTCCATAATGAAAAAGTAACCGCGACATGTTATGGTTGTATTATGTTTTTGTCATTATTAAACTATTGGGAATATTCTTATTATACCATTGAATATTAAAACTTTTTTTACATCCCCCGTGACTGGCAAATGTTATATGCTTTCAAGTTAGAATAAAGTGCCCCACCTTACTCAAGTATATAAGAGAATGTACTTATTTAAAATGACGGTAGAAGAATTCAAATTTCCATGATGGACTGCATACATCTTAGTTTTATGTAATATGAATCAAATGAAAGCACTTGCTGTTACAAAACTATTGAAACAATTCAAAATCACATACATATGAGAAACCACTCAAAACAAACAATTCATTAAATAAACATATAAATTTAAGTCCTACAATTAATCTAATTAGTAAACAGATCATGCTAATAATCAATAATGTTTGAGATGCTGAGTATTTAAGAGAGCCTTAAGTATTCACTATTACGTATTTAAGGCATCATACACTGTTTTATTGTTGTGATTTATTTTGTTTTTTTGAAGTTATCTTTTAAATCCTAAAGCCACAGGATGTATACTGACACACACAATTGATTTAATTGTAAAGATAAATTCTATTTGTCATTTTTTGTCATTTGTTAATAACAGCCTACCACCTTTATATTTAAATTTGACAAATTGGGGTAAGATCTTGTCAAATGTACCGAAATCTTAAGGGCAAAATGCAATATTAAGATAAATTCTTGTCTACTTTGTCACTTCAAACACAAAACACTTGAATTTTATCAATTAATTTGTAAATTGATATTTTGCTTTCTAAGGTTAATTTTATTTACATAGTAAATAACAGGCAATAGATCAGACCTGAAGTTTATATGTTTGCAAACTTTTGTATCTATAAATTATGGTGATAAAAGAGTTCCTTTGTTCTTTGTTTTTCTTAACACATTTAATTACTATAAAGCTGTACTCCTGATAACTGGGTGAAAAAAAAGGAAAGTACAAGAGGTTGAGAGGGGAAGAATGAGGGGGAGATATGAGAGGTTCAGAGGGGAGGAATGAGAGGTTCAGAGGGGAGGAATGAGAGGTTCAGAGGGGAGGTAGGTGAGGTTGAGAGGGGGGGGGGTACAAGAGGTTTAGACAGGAGGAAAATACAAGAAGTTGAGAGGGGAAGGTATGACTGGTTTAGAGGGGAGCCTAAGCAAGATTGAGGGTACGAATGATGGTTCTAATCTTCATTCTAATGATCTTGACAAAAAAAAGAAGGCGAAGTTTGGAAGAAAAGCTAAGACAGAGGGAAATAGAAGAAAATTCATTCCCAGCTTCAACCATGTACTAGTATCAGTTTATTTATTTATTTTAGAAATTTGCTAATTTTACGGCTAATTTTTTCATAATACATCCATGATCATATGTTACCAATCCAAGGTAATTTATGGTGATTTATTAGCAAGCTTCCATCAACTTGGAATAAATTGGCAGTGGTCTGTGGATTCCGTGTGAGAAAGTAAACTTGTAAATTGGTAATTCTACTTTATAATCTAGAAACTTGTGTACGTTATCAATATTCAGGGTATAAATTTTGTTTCAAAAATGAGGTAATTATATACAAATAGGTATTGTATGATTTGCTGAGATTTGCCTAAGTTGTCTAACAAGTAATTCACTTTTAATTACAGCTTATTTCATGCATGATTCGATACCATTGGTAATTATTTTTGTAACAATGCTATTTCATTTCATGTTTATGTAAAAATACTCCAAAACAGTTTTCTTCGGTCAATGAATGAAATCCTTGTCACACTATGAAAGAGGTTTGTCAAGTTGGCCTTTTCTGTAATATTGCCTGAAGCCAGTTTGTTTGTACACATGTTTAGGGGTTAGAACCCTTCATTAGATGCCTTTTCATTGACAGAAGGTCTGAATTACATGCCATATTTTGTGCAAAGGGAGTGGGAATGGGTTGAAAGACCCAATTTTGAAAATACAACATTAATAGGACAATCGTGAATAAAGAAAATTACTAGACCACTGAACTATGGGTACCACAATCACTGTTTTATCATTGATATAACATATTTCATTAATGGTATTGTGCATGTGATATTGTCCCAGCCATACCCTCGTGATGAGACACAAGTTTTCTAATTCTAAAATCTCATTAGTGTAGCCTGGATAGAAAATGAAAAGCCGGTTTGCAAGAATAGTATATGTGGAATGAAATACGAAATTGGAATCGTGTAGATGAGGCTAGACTGGTATAAGGAATACGTTAAATTAATACAGACTTTTTCCTGCCAGTCTGGAGCCATTGCTTGCCAAAATAAAATGAAGAAAAGAAACATATAGCATTCTTTTGCAATAGCATGAAAAGACATTATAACTGCTCGGTTACATTCTGTGACGTAATTTTATTTATAAAGTGAATCGAATACCATATTTTTATGATTGTATTTTTGGAAAATTTACTTCAGAGGCACTGTACTGCATAATCACTGATGTCTGTCTTTGATGGGTTACAAATAACATTATGTAGAATCAAATTATCGTCATAAAAATCTAATACTAGATTTAAGTGGTCAATAAATGTTTGGAATACATTTTCATCACCTCTCACAACACCACATAAATCACTGTCACACACGACCAATTATTTTTTAGAGAAATTGCTGATATTTTCAACATTTTAAGGGTATTTCAATCAGATATTTTGATTCCATCTTTTCTACTTGTATGATGTAATTAACATAGAGACGATGAAAAATGAGGCCTGCAGAAAGTTGCTAAACACATTCAACACCATATTCATTTTGTTACATTGATGACACTAGCATGAGAGTGAGAACTGTGAACTTCAATATTCCTAGCAAATGAATGCCCTTATCTATAATTAATACACTGTGATAGTTCCAAAAAAAACTATGAAGTTAATCAAGTCTAGGATAAGAACAGAAAAATCCATATTGATCTGTTCGCTGATAAAACACAGGCTAATTCAAGAAGTTGGATGCATAGGGGGGCTCGGACAATCTTTTTTCCTGTGAATGAATTCCTTTCCAGAATAAATGCGGCCAATATCGCCTATTGTTTATTTGCACTTGGTTAAGCAGTGGTGGAATAAAGATAGCAAGTGGCGTTGAGTTGGTCACCGTGAAAACGATGTGCCTTTGTTTGACTAGTATTGCAGAAAGCAATCATTGGAATTAATTTCATAATCTCGCAAAGGAGAAAATGATCTTTTCCCCAATACATTTCCAAATGATTGCTTTTTTGTCTTGATATTTAGCTATTGACCAAAAAGTCTTCCATTCCGGATGAGGGAATATCTGCCGTAACTTGCATACTAAACTCCGTAAAATAGCCCCGCTGAAGCATTGCAGTTTGAAATGGAAGCATAGTGCTGGTTGAGTTAGCGGAAATTTGTGAAATTGCACACATTTTTTTTCAAATTGGATATTAAATATTAATGAAAGCATATCAGCTCATTTTTTGTAAATAAAGTATCAGATTTTTTGTTAATTCACAGCAATGTTCATCAAGTTAATGAAACATGTATTTTACAATTTGCAACAAATTCAGATGGTAAAAAATGCATAGAAATACTGGTAGGAGAAGGAAATCTCACTTTCTGCAAATATCTTACACACCAGCGCCTTAAGCACTTCTTATAGAATGCTTGTTTAATCAGCGGTAATTTGTAGAACACATTCCCTAATGGCATTGTTCTAACTAATTCTTGAAACAATCAAGAGGAGCCCTTTTCATCTGTATTTCAAGGCGACAAATTAATCAGATTGCCATTGATAAGTTTAGCAGAAATTACCATACACGTCAGTGTGAGCTCCTAACTAATTAGTAGAAGTGATCTTCTTTTCTCTTACAAAAACCTTCTCCCATATAACTTTGTTGTTAATACTCATGAAATCACTTGAAATGTACTTGGTAACAGTACTGTATGGTGCCTACCCTCAGTCATGTTATAACTCTACAGTTAAATTATCATTTAAAAAGATAAGGCACTTTTGAAGTTTGTTTTTTAACTTAAAATGTTATTATCAAAGCCAGACAAAACACAAAAACCTGGCAATAAAGACCACCTTAGTCTTTGTTCAAGATGGTCTTACTCAGGCATTACAATAATTTGTGAATGTCAGGTTGTAAATACCGCTTCTGGTCTAAGAGCCAGGCTGTATCTTTCACAGTTAGTCCCTGTTCATGATATTTTTCGCAGGTGATTCTTAGTACAAGTTTTAACTCCATGGTGAATCAGTGTTCAATGATTGTGCAACACCAGACTCGTGAGACATATATTTGTTTGTTAATATGACTTTTTCAGCTAACTCTGGGTATCTCAACTTTCTAAAACGCAATTTAAGAGAATTAATGTATTCTAAATGGGAAGCCTGCCTTTCCTATAGCACATTATATGATTGGTGGTAAAAATCCTGAAGAAGTTTGCACCAAAATATGCAAAATAAGCCTTTTTACAGTTGAAAACTCAGTCTAAGTACAGGTTTGTACCACTGCATTAGTTCATCAAGAGTATCATGTCATCAGACTATGTTATGATTCATCTACACTTTTCTTTTACAAAAAAGAGACGTTTTGATATTGCATGCAAAAAAATTCAAAGAAGTCCAGATCTAATTTCTGATTAAGACTGATTTCATGCAAAATAATCCTTTCAATAAAAAAAAATATTTCAACAATTCTGTCCCCACATCAGAACACCTCTTACGTTTACTTGCCCTTTGTGTCTCTGTAGGAAACTTTAGATTACCCAGTGTATTGTTACACAGTCTACAGAGGGCTTCAATACCCCTCATTTCTAATTTAATTACGGAACCTACACAATAGATGAATCTGATCAAATCTGGTCGACTTTTCTTCAATTTCCCCATCCTTTTCAACAGTTGGTTTCGTGTCTCCTTCAAAACTTATTCGCAATCATAGCTAATATGCATCGGCTTGCCTGAAGCAATTGGTGCAAACATTAATGAGGGCTAATCACGCAGGTATATCTTAAAGAATCGAGAATCCCGCATGAAATCTGACTATTTAGTCATAATTAGATGTTGAGGCAGATAAAACGCAGTGTAGGTAATATGATAGGTAGTATACCCCATTGAAATGATTGATATCTCTCTATTAATAATTGATGTTCAGCTGAGATAAAGTTTAAAGACCCCTAATAATTATCACAAAGACATTTAAACTACTTTATCATGATTGATTTGTGTATTGGCGCTTTTAAGTTTTACGATGAATTTATTTTTCAATTTCAGGGAATGAAATTGTTACATTAAGATGAGATATATGAAAATGTCAGAATGTGAAACTCAAGCAGTTGATTTTGATAATGAAAATGCAACAAAAATAGATTTAAGTCAATCATAAGATTGCCAATTTAAACAAAAATATTTTTCACTAAAGTTTTTTGTGTATTTAAATTTCAACCCAATAAAATTAGAACACCGGTTATTTTTTACTTATTGGTATGTCGGAATTTAAATGTACCCTGCAATTCAGTGAATGGTTGAATAATTTTTATAATTTATGATAATTAGTATCAAGTTTCGTATAATTTTCTGATTTTATCAGAATATATACAGAATAACCGCCAATTTACTGCCTTTCATATACAGTAGTTGAAAAGAGAAAAAAAACTTTGTACGCGTTTTGGGAAAATGTGCGCAATTCAACAAACCATTATACTTGATGATTTTAAAATTAAAATTTAATTGTATAAGTTGGTTTGACATGTGATTTGACTGGCTTTTTCTTCAATTTTGCATATTTTTCTACACAGACTAGCAGTATCAGCTGAATATTTTGGTTTGTCTCAAAGAAAGAACTGAGCTATTTATTTTTCATTTATCTAATTGACTTAATTGCAAATAGTTATGGTTAAACTGAGATGAATTATCGTTTGTCTAGACTTAATATGAAAAGAATTTCTTCAGACTTATCTGAAGAGGTTTTTTCTAAACATTTATTAATTCCAATATAAAATGGATATTTATACCATTATGAATTATTAAAAATATACATTATTTACAGCATCAATTAAATAAGACAATCGTCAGGATACAACGATTCTTACTTTTCTATTTTGATTTTCAAACAGAAAGCTTGAATTTTTGTTATCACTGATTTAAAGACCAATTTTTGAATAGTTATTGAATTAATGAAAATTCTGGCAAGGTAATTCACATAACCCTTTTACACTTAAGAAAAATTGTCAGATTTTGCTGAATTATTGATTTCTACACTGAAATACTAAGTAATATGTTTAACTGACTGAACCATAAGTCAGCCAATGACAAAAAAATCTTTGAACCCTGGACTTCATTTTAGATTTTCTCAAATGTTTTCCCATTGTAAACTGCATGACAATTGATTGAAGTAAACAATTTTATTACAAGAAAATGGCCACCCAACCTAGCTGTTTTCACGCTTTTGCCTTTAAAACACACTAATTATTTATTTGACTAAACGTTCTTGATATGAACCATATATTAACTTCATTAAGAGCATACTTGTAATTATAATCAAGCCATACATCAAAAAGGTTTATACTTATAAGTCATGCTCCCTTCAAAAAGTGATGCATGTCACACACCATTAAGTCAAAATTGCGCACAACATTTCTTTATAACACATGCGAAAGTACGAACTAACACTGTTATGTTGTTTTTGTTGTTCTGTCGACCAACGACTGAATGGCCCTTCAAAAGGAAATGTCTCAAAGATTTTGTTTAGTTTTAAACTTATTAGTTTGTCTGGAAATGTAAATTTACAGATAAAAATAAATGAAGGATATCAGACAGCTGTTCGAATGTAAGTAAAATATTTGACAAGATTGCATAAACTTTACATGTAAATAATACAAGCAGTCTAGAAACTTACAGCGTGTCATATTTTACATATATGCATAATAAGTATGTAATTTATCTACATTTTAACGAAATACAATGTCGAATAGTTGAAAGAAGACATTAGATGCATATGTGAACACCCTAAGAAATCCACAAATCATGGAAAATAATACTTGATATGGATTAAACAAATCAATTTATTTTCTGTAATCTGAAAATGAAAACCTTTACAAAATGAAAGAAAACATCATTCTAAATGAAGGAACTGGTAAATTCAACACATTTTAGTAATTATTTCCATCATATGGAGGAAAGAAGCCTGTATCAGTTACGTTGAACCACGGTTTATTAAGCAGGGAGCTGCTAACATGGATACTATTGTCGGGAAGGCTTCCTCATTTTTCTTGATTTATTTTTGCTTTATACCAAGTTTTATATCCTTCTAAGGTTTCTAAAATCTAGGATTCACTGTAATTAATTTGTTACATGGTTTCCATTATACAATCTGCATACAAAATTTATCTTTTCTTTCTTGAAATGCTTCAAATGAATTATGTCCCTTTTCTAAATATATTTTATGTTACGAATATAGTGTAATGTGTCATAAATATTCACATGTATGAGTCATAAAACCAGGTATGCAGTACTAGTTATTTTTCAAGAGTGAAGGTTATCCCAGAATCAGCAGCATTTCAAGTAACCTCCCTTTCATCACGTAGAGTTACCTCCCTAAGTGGCAAAAATCTGAGTTAATTCCCCTGTGATTTGTTTCAAAATAAATCATTTGGTGTATTTAGCAAGGGAGGTCAATTGTCATGTACAGGTGATTGTTAGTAAAAATCCTAAACTATTGTATGTATTTCAAGGTACATTTAACACTATGCAGAAATAAGAGCATGAACTAATGTTTAGTATGTTTGTATTTGACATATTGTATTGCATGCCTAATGTAAACAATATGTGAAGTTTTTTTTGTAAAAGGTAACTTGGTATCTTGTCACAGTGAGGGCATATGGGGTTGAAATGCACAATGCACAGAGGCAATTGGTTCATTAATGTCCTAAAGCTAAGTAATAACCATATGTAGCTAATACAGTGTATGAATTCAACTGTATTTAATGTCCTACGTTTATATGTTATGTTCAGCGTTACTAATTCAAGTCAAGATAGAAGCAATGATAATGTTGACTTAACAAAGTCATTATTCTCTGTATGATAAAAGTTTCAAAACAACAGAGTAAGTTATGTATGACACTTTAAAACAAACTATATAACAGAATTGTGCCACCTACAATCAGCTGCTAAGGGACTCATGGTTGTATTTAAATGTGTTAAAGTTTGAATGATGAAGTATTTAAGGAAACAGCCAGTTTTTAGTTCAAATTGGTTGCGTAATTTTTTTAATTTGTGAAGAATGAGAAACAATCTTGTAGTACTCAGATGGTGATTATTAGTACAATTTACACCACAGAGTTAATAATAATAAGAAACAAGAGACTTTTTCTTGACTTATTTCAAACAAGTCTCAATGATACTTTAACAACAATGTTACTCCATTCCAAGTCCACTTTATTTTTATTTTTGTTGAGCTGATTAATGTACAACTACACTAAACTAAATTTATGAGGATTCGTGTCAATATTATTTGTTGATGGTTTCAAGATAAAGTTTTGAATAGCTTCATAGATAGTAAAGCCAATTGTCTGAGTTTAGTCTTGATAAAGCTACTGATGACATAGCTTGACAACCAACATGGCCACTTAGTAACAGGAAGTGGTGCTCTTCAATGTGGAGATTTGTTGAGATGGATCTTTAAATGAAGATGCATATGGTTTGAATTCAGGTAAAAATCTCTACAGGCTTAAGTATTGCGTACTTCAGTTCTGATAATGAAACCAAGACAACTTCTATAGTTTGTTTAATTGCTGGTTGAAAAAACATAAATTATTGGTAAATTGATGAATGTTTCCCGGTATCTTAACTGTTATCAAGAGATCTGCCATGCTTTATTTAAAATATATATTTACTTATTGTTTCACTTTTGATCCTAACAACACAAAAGCAAACCAAATTTCTAATTTCTATGAATGAGCACAGAGCTATTTTCTAAAGTAACATTTTAAGATGAAATGTTTCATCTAAATTTATTTATCATAATCATATTTCCTTAGCTATTCCAGACTTTTATATTGCATTATCTGAAGTGGGGTATGACTGCACTGACTTTTACTGTCATCCTACCGAAGATGTCTGATAGATAGTACTTACCAGTTATTTACTTGTAATATTGTTAAACCTGTATCTTGTGCTAACTGTTTCTTTTGTTCTTCTGACGGATATGGATGCTGAAAATATCAAAAATATTGATAATAATTGTAAAATATGTAATGTAGTGAACAAATGCAAAAAAATGTAAAATATGAGTAAGAAATGGTGAAAATACACGTAAAACTTGGTAAAATATTAGTAAGACATGGTAAAAATATAAGTAAAACTTGGTAAAATATTTGTAAAACTTGGCAAAAATGTTGGGAAACTAAAAATATGAGTAAATATTTTGGTATGACAGAAATTAAAATTTGCATGCATAATTGATGTTGTTAATGATAATAACTTTAACCAAAAATAATCCAAACATACAACTACTATATTTACTTCAATGTTGGATACATTTCTTCATTGTTTTATAAGTGAAAAGTTTATGTTTACAAATCAAATGCCAAGGTAGTATTACATCTAAGTCTTCATACAAACCACAGCACCCCCACATAGTCAGAAGAGGGTATAAATATCAAAACAAACCCAAAAATACAAAATTTTAGTCCAAATTATCTTTTTGCAAGACATTTTTTTAAAAATCAAATTAATATTGCAGATGACAGATTATATATAAATCTTGTTATTAGGATTATGTATGCTTATAGAACAGCTACAACATTATATATCCTATCCAAATGTTCCCAATATTTAGAACTTGGATTTCTCATCAAAACCGTTGCCATGGGTACAAACACCCAATTTTACATAGATTCAAACCCATAGTAGTCTGGACTCTGACTTAAAGTAAACCCATTAAAATGTCTAATATTTAAAAGTTGATCCAAAATTGATCTAAAAGTAGTTGCCATAGTAACAGCTCTTAGAAAATGAGAAATGCATTCTTCTGGAAAGATGAGAATAAGTCAGTGGAAGTCAAAATTGGGAAATCTTCTTATAACAGCATTGTTGAAAGTTGGAATAAATTTAATCAATGATCTCGGAAAATACAAGCATCCTGTTCCATTGGGACGATGGAGTGAGCTAAAACGCTGGCACAATTCAATTAAGAGACAAAATTGATCAGAACCACGTAGAGGCAGACTCACAATCCGGTCAAGTCTTGAAATTTTGTTTTAACTCATTTTGTTTTATTAGGGGTCACTCTTTGTGAAGGTCACACTAAATTCTTTTATTGCTTTGTTTTGGAAAGTTTTTTACTGAGGAAAAAATGCCAGACATTGAGTGTTTATAAACATTCTGATTTAATACATCCATTGTTAAATCAAAAGGTAACAGTATAAAAAATATAATATTCTAATGCAATCATGTGTCTGTGTTTGTGTGTGTGTGGCACTGACATGAAAGAGCAGCTAATTACTGTAAAGTGATAGAAAAGCATGTAATGTCTTCATCAAACTGCATTGTCAGATGGTATAAATAGTTGTGAATTATATCCCTGACAATTATCTATAAAATGTGTGGTCAATTTGCTCAATTTGTGTTATATATTCAAACAAACCACAAAGACCACAACATGTACTGATAGTCCATGTTTGTTTTATGTAAGGCAGATACAAATATTTCTAAATAAGACTAGCAGGAGTGAGCTTTATTTAGATCAAAGAGGGAGACATAGATCAAAGACGGCCTTAATTGTGACAAGCCACCTTCTTCAGTTGTATGAAAATGTCTGGTAGTTTGAAAATTGGTTCAGAAGTTCCTGTTTTATAAACAATGTGTTATAGACAACCTTCTCATGTAAGAAGTGAAGGCATGGATGGATGTCATTAAAAGGAAAGATCAATATTTTAAACAAAAGTCTGGGAAAAATAAATCTTCGTTTAAGCAGTGAAAATCCCTCAGATCTTGTTATTTTAACGATAATGACTGTCTGTCTCTTTCACATTGCGTGCACTGTGCGCATGTATGTAAGAATTTAATTATTTATTTATGATTTTAGGAGTGGAATTCTGTTGTCCCTACTCTTCATTTGGGAGGAGAAAATATCCCTTACCCTTTGATGTCAACCAAGGTGACTGGCTACTGGCTGGCTTTAGCCATGAATTTGCATATGACCTAATTAGTGATTAAAGCAGCTTTAGAAGCCACACAAGTAGACACAGCTTGTTTTGTTATCTCACCAGTGATTGTAAAGTTGTTAGCATTGTTCTTTAATCAAACATCACTACAAATGGCTGAATGAAAAATGTTCCTTTTCATGGAAGCTTAATACTGAATACACTTCAATGATAACAGAAAAAAAAACTTTATATTTCCGTGGCAGTTACATCTTTGATTTATTGAAAATTGATGTCTGTTTCCTCGAAGTTTATCAAGTATTTATGGCTCTAGATCATTTTATTTTTTTTACTGCATGCTATACTATGTTTATTGTTTTTAATTGCCTATTGGGAATGGTATAATGACGTAGAGAAGTTGTCTTCTGAAGATTTATAGTACATCAGGATATTGAACATTTTAATTGTTTTCAAAAGGGAAATTTATGTCTAAAATATTTCTGTGATACAGAATTGCAGGTCTGTAATTATTCTGTATAGTCTTTGGTTCTGAGATCTGCTTGTATGAAATCAATGGATGGAAATGGATATTTTTGACTACTCTGGATCATCAAGGTAATATCGCAGTTATAAAACAGTTAGATTTGTTTGTGACATATTCCCACAACAGAACAATTGTTGTGTGAGGCACAACCATGTCCATGCATGTTTTATAATTGATTACACTAGCAACAGTAGTTGTCTTTGTTGTGATGCAAAAACCTCAACATTTTCCACAATGACTTGTGTTTTTGCATACAAATTTAGCAATAGGAAACATCCATGCATTATGAAGGCTCATTCATGCATTTAGGATTGTCAAACATCTCTTTCTATACAGAAATAATCTTATATTTAACTCTTCTTAATGTACACTTAGGCTTACAATGATGTATAAAAGTTTTTTAAGATAGTGTTAAGCATGACAGATGTAAACAGCTACCAGTATAATTATTCTGGGACAACTTGACTCATTTCATCACTTTTGATTGTATCTTTCAATGTTTTTTGTGCAACCAAGTTCTCCTATTCAATGGTTTAAACAATTATCAATTTTCTTTCAGCAAAAGCTGTAGTTTTTGCTCATTTAGTTCCAATTACTCAATATTGAGGCTAACTATAATAGGCTATGATAAGCTGAGATATGACCAATGGTAAGATGTTTGATTTTCTCTTTCACCGTACAAACATAATTCCTCAGCTTTTAATTGCTCAGGGAGGTATTATTGTATGCTTGTATGCACATTAAGCCATAATTTCGTGCATTATGTGGTGAGGAGAACTAGTCTCTTGTGCTCTGTTGTCCTGTTTATAGACACTTGGTTATGGTATTATGAAGACAGCTTGGAAGGTCCCAGGGGAGAAAGGCTTTATAGATCAACATTGATTAACCCTTCATGAACTGTGTCTAGCTTAGGGCATCCTTCATCAATAGCCTAGAATAATCTAGCATATCTGTCTATAAATTTGTATTAAATCTGTAGGGTTTGTTCTGTATAAATCATATCATAGATATCAATACAGAAGCATGTTGGCTTTGGTGTTTTTTCCATCACAATTTAGAAACATACCCCGAGTGTAAAAAAAAACAGCAAATCTTTCACAAAGTACTTTGTGTGATGTTACTCACAAGAGCATAAAGTCATTATTAAGGTTATCCCTAAAAATATGAGGCAGAATAAACTTTCCCTGATGTTCACAGGAGGCAAAATAATGACTGTGAAATATTGGCAAAATGTTGTTTGGGAAATAGAAACACTGTGGTATCAGTATAATGTTTATCTGGTGCCCCACCCTCTTTTGTTGATGTTAATGATTACCGTCTAGATTTATTCAACCCAATTTCACCTATGGGAATATATTGTAAAATGCCATACATTTTCAGGTTTCTGTTACAAATGATTGGCAATATCTGCAAAGCACCTCGATTATTATGGATTCTATCATCACACCAATTCATGGGTATGTTGTTGTAATATATAACATACTCCGAATGTTCCATCAAGTAAAAAACACAAGTGAAGGAAAGTAATACTGTCATCTGAGTTGATGTGTGAAAAAGGATTTGTTTCGGAGCAAGGCTTTGGAAAAGGGGGACAACTGCCTCATTGGTAATAGAATACCCCGCAGTTAAGGACTGGAAGGGGACAGGAAGGGGACAAATGCTGTTAAAGAAAGATTTTTATGGCATAAAATTACAAAAAGGACCATTTCCATTAAGCACTGGCTTTTATGAACTAGACATAGACCTATGGTCGTCAGAGTCATGCAGATAATGAGGATACAGTTATCAGGATTCTATGTGTTGATTAATATTTGAAATAATGTGTTTTTATCCCATTGACATGACATATAGAATGATCAACGATTTATCATGAATATAATCATGGTGTTATATAGCAAGATCTTATCATTATATCCCATTATTGGATTATAAAAATTAACTACATTGGTTATTATAGTAATATGATGCTATTTATAGACGTCAGACTACAATCGCGCCCTTACTATGTAACGCACATCTAGGGGATTTACCAGAGGTTATTTGTTTCAAGTGGCTGTCATGGAGTTTATCTAGTTAATTAAAAATGTAAAAAATGGAATTACACGTGCAAGTACTACCGTCTGCTAGCCCAAGAATTAATACAACATAGGCCTCTACCATTGAAGACAAAATTGAAAGGAGCCTACAATTTCCAAGCAGCTAATGAAACAATCTTATCATCAAATCACTGCCATCTAGGAGTGAAATAAGATACAGCTGTCAATAATTAAAAACAGCCATTGTTCATTTCTTTCATATTTCCAATAATTTTGCTAACCAAATAACTAAAACTGAGTTTCGTGCTTCATTAACTGATAGGAAATGAAGGGATACAATTTTGAAAATGGATACTCTTGTAGAAGGAGATAGGAATGCTACGTAAAACTCCCATGATGCAAATCTAGAGATGTTAAATAAACACAGTGGTTATAGAGTGTTTGTTTTGTCAATTGAGCTGGTCATTTTGACACTGGTCAGTTAACTGGACATAGATTAACTGCAGATCAGGTGCCAAAGCATGAACATAATGATAGGGGTTGTCAAAGATGGTGATTTTCAATGTCCCACGGGTGAATACCAATGGTCACAGATCCTTGGGTTTATGGGTATTTAAATCAGCATACTATGAACATTATGGCTGTCAGAAGAAGCACTTGATGCATTGGTCACAAATATTCCCCATCCATCAGAATGCTTGAGGAAGCTATAACCATTATGCCTCATCCTGTTTCCCTGTATTGACAGCTGGTTGTCAAAACAGACAAATTCTTGATTACTCCATCTTTTTGACATTTATTTCATTGTGGAATACTTGCAGCTTTCCTGCACATAGCAATTTATCTAATATACTGCTTAGCTGTATTTAATGTTTTCATTGTATCTGCGTTGTATCTTATGTCTGTGAATTTTGAAAATGCACCCAATAAATGATTCTGTTCACATATTTCTAAAGATTATACAAATATAATGCTTATTGTTTTACAAGAACTATGTCTGTTGATAGGAATTTATGTTCTAATGTATATAAATACCCTCAAACAAAAGACAACATTGAGATAACTTAATGTTCAATTTGCCTTTTGTGACCACAAAATGTCAAATGACTCAATCACATAATATGCCCCGTTTCAATTAATTTTCATTTGTTTCCTTGTATTGGAGAAAATGAAATAGTTTACCAAATACATGAATTGCATTTAATTTCTGAATATTTTGCCTTCAACAGGTAAATTTCGAATTGAAAAATTTACATCAAACTTTTGTGATATCTTTTACCTGTTAACAATATCAACGCAATATTTTGTACACCATTTTCTGGCTTTGGTCACAAAGCCAGTAATGAAGTTAAAGTAAACACATGTAAGTCCTTCTCTTAGCTCAGGTGTACATATCTACATCATGTATTGTGTACAAAATCTGTGTTAATAGTCATCAAAGTCATGCTGACTTTTTGTCAACTTACAAGTCCCCAGCAGGTAAAACTACTCTTACCCAACCCTATTAAATTCATGTCCATTTGTTGTGTTCATTCACTGATACTGTCAAAAGGTCAACAACAATTGTCCTGAGTTGATAATAATCATCTATAAACAAGTAGGTATCAAACTGCTTCTCTCAGCTTTAAGTGTTGTCTGACCGCAAGATTAAATTTGAAAGGTACATCGGACGTTCAAATGAATCATTGAAATCAACTTGGCGATAAGATGTTGAGACACGAATACCAAAATGTACAAATTGAAGTCAAACATTGCAAGGCTGTTATATCAGTTGTTATAGTTTTGTATAACTATGTTTAAATATTGTACGACAAGTTGTTGTCACAGTTTTTATTTTAAATATACATTGTATCGCTTGTTAAACTACTTGTATGCATATTTATTGTCAGCTGCCGTACACTAATGATAAGACAATGAATAAATTTCTCCTCACTAAACCATAGTGTCATTTTAATACAATTACGTGAGTTTTGAAATATTCACAAATGCTGCTTCTTCCTTTATTGTTTTCAAAGCTGATATTGGAGAAGAGTAAGCCCTCACTTTCTACTTTTGGAATGAAAAAAGCCCGCATGTTTGCTCAGTGTGAGAAACCACCCTCTGAATTCCAGCAGGTATAACGATGACCATCAATAACTGTCGACAGCGATTCGACAGCTATAGACACTTATTCTCATAGATTTCCATATTTGTCTGACATTTGAAAAGCCAGAAGTCAAGACACTTAAAGGTGTGGTGAAATTTAAATATGCTGAAAGAATAGGATTAAATCAGGCTTGAAGCGGACATCAGAAGTTTGAATGCAGCCTTTCTTCTGGCATTTTAAAGTGTAATTTAGTACAGGCAATTCTGTCCATGGTCCCTAAACGGGTCATCTTGAAAGGGCAGCAATTAGTGCAGGGGCTGTGATGGTTATTGGCATTTAATTGGAATTGTAAGACAATAACTGTCATTTAGGAGGAGGATAATTGGGAAAGTGAATTGTTAATTGTCAAATAATGTACGCACAATGGGATGGTGACTTCAATGTACAATAACTTAGTAGGATTGACCACTCTTCACATTTTTATTGTGACACTGACGTGTCCTTATTACAGCTTAATTAATGAAATTTTAATGAGTACTATATATACAGCTTTTCTGAATATCAACAATTCAATTTTGACTTATTGGATAGTATGAAGGTTTATACTTGGTTGATCACTGGAAGACATATACAAAAGATAGATTGGATAACAAATTAAATATGACCACATGTAGGCAATAAGTTAGATAACTTCTATATTCATGTATATTTATCACAGTTGCTAGAAACAATTTATAAAATTGTTACATAATATGGTTTAAAATATGATTTACAAATGTAGACATTACAATATTTGCAAACTGTTGATTAAGATATTTTTTGTTTTAAAACTACATAAATTATCAGTATAATTTGACACCATTTGGGTAAAAAAATAGTCCCGGCTAAATCAATTATTTTTCATAAAGCAAGAACTTTTTCACGGAAATTTGAGTCTTAAGCCTTTTTTCTTACAATTGTATTATACAAAACAATAACCTTATCATGAGCAGAACATTCAAACGTGTGTGAAATGAAGCCAAACTTACAAGAAAGATGCAATTTCACACTCTTATAAGACTGAGAATGGGAAAAAAATCCCATCTGTTGTCTTCAGACATTTCTAACTGTATTTCTGCAACAGTGTAATCATCATCTGTCAATATTTTGAAATTCAAACACAAGTTTTAAATATGAGAGATTTTCTCAAACTGTATATTACGAACCTCGTGAAATCTGTAGCCCAGAATTGGAGAAATTCAAAACAAAGTATTAATTTGTTGAAAGCTTGTGTTTATTCAGAATTTAATGAAATTTAAAGTCAATGGAAGGGTTAATACCTAAATGTGGAATATGTAAACACAGATATCCCCTTCTAATGAAAATAAAACATTTATTTTTTTCAATAGTCGCAAATTAGACTTCACTGTAAAATTGTGCCATGAGTAATTTTATGAAGATGTTTTAAAAAAGCTCTTGAAATGATCAATTTAAAAACAATATCATAAAGATAGGATATTTTTTATGAAAAATTACAAAAATCCATCAAATTAAGAATGATAAAGTTTGACATAACTGTTATGCAACAAAAATATTTATATTCTGTCTGAATGTTCATTATTATCTCAAACAGAAACTTGAGGATTATTTTATTTATTTATCATTAAAAATTAAATAAAGATTTTTTTCGGTTTATAGGAAATTTAGCTTTCAATTCTCAAGTTTAAAAAAATGCGTTAAAATGTTGCACATACTTGCTAGCCATTATTAAATGAGTTGTCAAATATTTTTTGTCAAGTAAACATAATGAAAGGTTAATGTGTACTTAACACTCAGTATAATATCGAAAACTGAGAATATATTGCATCGTACATGTAGAACAATTTCAAGTGACATTTTATGGTAAATCCGATGACTTGGCAAATTACTAATACATAATAAAACTCGAATGACATTTTGGGGGTTGATATTTAAATATTTGTTTGTTTCAAACGATAAAGAAAGAAGTTTGCAAGTTGGCTAGCAATAAATGTCAACATTAATGGTTCTGTTTGCAGTCTTTTGTCAGGTTTATTAGGAACCTACCACTACAGCCACCATGCAAAACACACACTCTCAACTTCTCCAAGTTTTATTACTTTTTTGTTGAGCTTTTAACCTATCAAGGTGAAATATTCACTGTGTTCTACTGACTTGTTTTTTCCTGCTTGTTTAACAATAGATATTCAGGAAGCCCTATATCTCCTTTTTGAATTTCTGATGTGAGAGATAAAGTGGTAATTTACGTTGGAATGATTTTTTAAAAAGACATGATCTAAATTATATGAAAATTAGGCCATGTAATAGTGGCCAGGGCTATTAACGCTAAATTGACTTAATGATACATAATAATTTTTTTCATACTATATAACCTCTGTATTTAAACTGCAGTTACCTATGTATGACATATTGGTTCTTAAAGGAGAATTATTAGGAAAATAAACAAAACAACTTTCAAAAACATTGGTGAAAAAGTATCAATATCCTAGAAATCAAGCCTTTCAAGTTAAACAAAACTGTTGTTTCCAATTAGAAACGTTACAGTTTCTTTGATAAAAATTTTAAAGATTCCAGAATTTATGAAGCATATCAGTCATTTAGTTTACATCACAAATCAACACAAACAAGCTAAAAAAATTTTAATCAAATGTTGTGAAGTTTTTAACATCAAACATGAAATAGTTTTCTTAAATTTCACGAATGGGCTTTATCTCTGAAAGGTACTTCATTAATTTTAGCTCATCACAAAAATGTGTATTTTCTTTAAGTAAGCAGATAAAAAGAAAACATTCTCCAATTTGTTCATTATTTACATAAATCTTTACGAATTACATTAAAAAAGAGAATGGCTTATTAAAGGATTTGTTCCCTAAATCTGCAGTGAATCCGGGACTGACAGGAAAACAGCGTAGGTCCAGTGTTTCGAGTCATTCTTCAATGCTAAAACGTCAGATATGACCAATACATGACAAATATGATAAAGCCAGTATATTCATATGCAACTCAATAAAGTTTAAAAGATCTTTGATCTTTTGACAAGTTAAGTTTTGCTGTAGAATATAGAAATGGCATTTGATGTAAATGGATAGTCGTAGTATTGTCAACTAAAATCTGTATTGGCGATCACAGTTATTTTATTGACTTAGTCAGCAGGGGAGGTAATCCCATGTTTCGCCAGGTGTCACTAGCTGTATACTGGGGGTAGAGGCGTTATTGACAGCCTATATCTTATTTAAGCTTCACTGTGATACTATACAGGATTATATAAGACAATTTAACTGATTCCCATGTGAAACCTGACAGTATTATTCGTATCAATGATTCATAATATTGCCTGGGTATTACATTTTAAATCATTTGATACTTGGTACAATTAAAGTTTCCAAGATTAAAGCTAATTTGTTCACAAAATTAGCCATGGACCTTTAAAAAGTCAACTGTACAGAAGTAGTGATAAGAAATCCAGTGCTACTTGTTTTTGTTTAATTAATCTGTCAAATCCAGTCAGATTTTCAGAAACTAATTACAACATTGAAGCCTGACCAACGCTGATATGACTGTAGCACAAACATTAGTTGATTTCAGGGTGAGGAGGGGGGGTAACTCGTCTCTTTAGGGCCAACATGTAAGCGTACCTACTGAAAGATGATCATTATAATGTTACTTACAGTTAAATGTTGGAAGAGCCACGCTCTCATGATATTTGTAGCAACTTTTGGAAAAATGCCCCGTTTTTTCTGCCGTTTAGGGTTTCTGTCTTCACAGTCTTCGTCGGCAGTACCCTCTCCTGAACCCACACTGTTGTCTAAACAGTCCCCTGGAAAGTAAAGAAAAAACGACATGTTAAGAGCCTTCAAATGATAAATTGTTAAAGAAAAACTACAAAATCAAAAAAGTTGAATCGCAACAAAATTAATAGGTCTTTCATATGTAAATTCCTTTTCTTGGCAAATTGCATGATAAGATTTAATGTTTTTCAATGAGTTGTCCAGATTCATCATAAGAATAGCAAATGAACTCAACATAACTCATTTCAAATATCATCATATTGAAAACAGATATCTGTACAATGCATATGCAAGTAAAAAATACCACCTCTCATGTATCCTGTTATTATCTCCCTTTATCCAACCAAATAATAAGCTTCCACATTACACAAATTTAAAATCCCATTTCTTATTTATACTTTACAATATGTTGAGAGTTAAAAAGCAATTTTTACAAAAAACATGGAACAAATTTTGGGGGAAAAGAAGTTCCAGTCGGTCGCTGGTGTAAACATAGATGCTGATGTTTTTCTGAGATAAGTTATTTGACTCCGGCTCGGTGATAGAGCAGCTTAGATGTATGCTTGATAGCATGAATCTGTTAGGCTTCGCCAGTGACCTGTTTTCTTACGTCAATAGTTCACATCAACACATTTCTGCCAAGATCACATTTCTAACCCATTAAATTTGATAATTATGATAAAACATGCTGGAATTTAACTATATTTTAAACAGATGCCCATGGCAGTGTTGTAACGAAAACCTCAGGACTACAGTAATGTATGCTTACTTCTATACACTTTATCATATTTCCTGAATACTCGCCAAAATATTTTTTTCAGTTCATTCTTTCGAAAATTATTTAAAGTAAAGTCATAGCATTTAAGATCATTTTCAGCTCATAAAGTTGAAGGTGAACAAAAGGATTGGATCGAGTTACCTACGTGTAGTCGAAGAAACCACTAATACTATGAAAACTTACACTAATTCACGTTTAATGACAAGATTTAGTTTAATATGATATGTATCACTATGTGTCCCAGCCAAATGTGACAGTCTGACGAACCCCAAATGTCTACTGGGATATGAAAACAAATGACAAGTTTATTTTTAAATACTTTTTGTGTCAAAGATTTTTGTTCCTGCTTTAAATTTGTTTTTAGTCAATGTGATGCGGAGTATGATTAGTGATTTCAATGAATACTAACTAGCAAGTGTAATGAAAATTAGACTTTGTGATGGATGAGTTAATGATGTCATAATAATATTTTTCCGATCATTCTAAGAATTCAATTTACCCGACATAATTGGCCAGAACCAATCGCAAATTAATTACTGTTTTCTAACAGGATTGCTTCTCCCTCTGGTGCTACAAGTTGGCTCAGAGAAACAGCTCCAAAATGAAAGAGGAAAAAAAGATGTGTTTCCTTTTACGGTCAATATTTCCAAGTCTGGTAAAAATCCAACGCTTACATCGACTCGTCTGCGCAAGAGTTCGCAAACTTGACGAAAATTTAAAATTGGGCGTAAGTGAATTGGTGTAATTCAGATCTTGTTGTTGATTAGAGAGAGGGTAATGTAATTACGAGCGGTTCCAATTGTATAGTGTCTATATTCCTAACAGCAGGTGTGCAATGCAGCAATGCTGAATGTCGATTTTTACCATATAAGGTGAGTTTAATTATGATTGCCTAGAACTGTTATTGAGTTTGGCATATGTTTGCTCCAGCCATATGTTATTAATCTTACACTAACATAGTATTTAATTTGCAAATTTACTATGTGCTGTTTGTTCTCTCATTGATGAGTTGCAGCAAACTTGTTTTTTTTATTTTCTTAAAGAAGTAAAGATGAAAAAGGATGGGAAGCGATGTTGCAAAAAACACCAACGTGTACCTTTACCTTAATCGCCTTATTTTCTGAGCATGAAATATAATTACATAAATTGAAAACGCTTTAAAGGGCCTATGATGAAAGCCAACGATGCATATAAATGATTCAATTGAGCACCAATAATTAAACATGATTTTCTTAAATCATACCTTATTTAGTGTAATGTTTAATTTGCAACTTTGATAAACATGGTCGGGCTGTTTGGTGAGGGACACTGCACAACGCCTGCTGCGAATAACACATGTCTGCTCTAACCGACACAGCAGCGGAAGAATATGAATCAAAATACTGAATGGTTCTGTTGTGAATTGAGGTTAAATATTTTGCACTGGATGCAACATAATTAACAGTTTTTTTATACTAATATTTATTCATTAAAAGTTTTCTCATGCCTACTTAACTTCAAACAAAGATAGTTTTTATTAATTTATGAAGATGTTTCATGCTGCAATAAATTCATGTAATACCCTGTAAAAAACCTTAATGAAACATACCAAAGAATTTAACGAAATCAAGTCTGGCCATATTTCATCATTTGCATTTACCAATCAATTAATTTAGGTTAGAGATTATAGCTAGCTCTAAGATTTCCTAGTTCAAACAAACGATTGCAAGAGAGTGATGCTTCGTTTACATTCGTATTGAGTTTGTTAATCCCTCGTTAACCAGAGCCTGCCCAAAGACACAACACATGAAAAACACATATTTCAAAGAAGAAAAAACTCACACTTTTTAAACACAGACAATTTTCCAGTTGACAAACCAAACAGAGGCACAAAGCTCAAATACTAAGATATTTCCTGTGATGAGTTTGTGCGAAGTGTGCATCTAGCTCCGAGGTATTTAGACATTTTAACAGTTACTCTCTATGCACTGAAATCTGCTTGTCGTTTTAATTGAAGCATGTATGTTCATTAGTAATTATGTTAGTTGAAAATTACTTCACAAATGACTGCTTGTGGCCAAACCAGAACTACTGAGGTATACAAGCATTTGAAACATAATTAAAATTTGTATTTGGTTGAATTTAGTGTTTCAGGTTTGAAAACATGCAATTTGAATGTCTTGTAGACAAAACTGTACACATCACATTTTAATAAATTTCCACATTGACCATTTTTTCAACCAGTTATAGTGACATCTACTCAATGAATCAGCTGAAGACATCTCTCATATTGTTTCTTACAGTATACTCCAACTTTTCATGTATTTTGATGCTTTGAACATTTACTCCAAACTAATCATTTTTACCATCCAACATAATTCAGTCCCTCAACTCCTACATATGCTAACAGTAGCTATTTGTCTATATTTTGACAGCATAATCATTTATAAGAAATGACAACTCGGAACATTTTTTTCTGAAATTGAACAATTTCATCATTTTATATAAAAAAGCATTAAACCAGTCAGACAGCATTGCTTTGAATGATTCTATTTTGTTCTTGATAGAAAAAAAAGATAAATACCTCTTTCTAGTTCAACTAACTCCATTTTGATGGTAGATCTACTTGTCATGTTTGCAACAGTATGAATCACTTAATAAATCAAAAGAACTATGACTGTTATTCTTAATAGATACTATGACAGAATAGAGCAGATATTGTCTCAGATAATAATCAAATTCTATATACAGGCTGTTAATGATGTAATTATGAAACACAATGGAGAACTGGGGGATAGAAACCCTTGTTCATTACTGGCAGTCCCATATTTCACCACTTGAACAGCTCTGGTTTTGACAGGCTCAGCAACCCTCCCATGGGGGTCCCTAAACTGCTACGCACAGCTGACATGTCATTATCTAAGCCCCAGGGGTCCATAGTAAACTATCATACAACATTCCACATATTCATTGGGCGAAGGGTGAAAATATCTGTATGTCGCTGATGTTGTTTTTTTGCATTTGCTCTCTGTTTCTCCAGACTATAGGTTATAAAAGTTAAGAATTTCAGAAATTTGAAAATTGACTGGTTACCTGCAGTCAAATTGCACTGAGGCATGCTGGGTAATTACACATCAATTTTGATTGGTTGAATCTGCCAATGAATTTTTCTAATTTTCTGAACTGCACCAAAAAATATGCATTGAAAATGTAAACTTGACCGTTTGTGTAACTGGTGTTTATAGCTGAATATCATGTAGTCAGAAAGTAATAGATCCTGAAGGTGAACAATGAATTTTGCTATAATTGGATATTGATCTTCCAAATAAATGGCTGTCAGGGGGCCTGGCAAAACTTCTCACCCTATGACAGAATAAACATTGTCCAAAACAATTTGAATGGTCATTTTTGGTGGGAAATCAACACTTTCTGATGAGATTTGTCCATGTTTCCCCCATCCCCTGTGGATTCAGAATCGCATCATGGAGCCATAGTATGCTATTATATCAAACTTACAAAATTGATTTTAAGGTCTTATTTGGAAGATGCCTAAGACAAAAATGGTGGAAATTATTACTCTTTTCCCAACCTAGATTGGCCTTTTGGAAAAAAACTGATGTCTGAGTTAATTTAAAGATTTTTAGGCTGAGTATTTCTTAGCATGTAGCGATTAAATTGTCATTGTTTTTATGAAAATAAGAGGGTGTCAAACCTGATTGATGAGAAATTTCTTCATTGACATGTAATTATTTCTGCCTTTTTACCAATAGGGGGTGAATCTTAACTCATTATTAATTCCCAGACTGAAAAAATTGGGCTTGTTTTGAAAATCGTTTATGTCATGGTAATTACTTGTGTTGTCCATTGGTTTTTGTCTATACATAGATGTCTGTATCATTTCATGATTATTTGTCAATCTACAAAAATATCAAAATGAATTCATGAGGCCGAAATCAATTATTCATGGAACATATAGCCATTACCCCACCCACTCAGGAATGCATACAGTCAGACTGAGTGAATTAAAGTCAATTAGTTTATTTATAAAACCAGTTTATTTTAAGTTGTTGTAATATTCGTTTACCAAGTATATACTAATCATATCCTTTCCTTTCAAGTTGTAGAATTTATTTTTTTACATTTTCAAAGCAAACACTAGACGATGAAATGTAACACAACTGATAGTTTACTCGGGGAATTCGTTTGAAGCAATGATTTGTTTTAAGAAACTTGCACAATTTGAAATAAGGTAATTAACTTTCAATTACACGATATTCTATGAGGCAGGTTTTTTTTCCACTGCTTCATCATTTCCTGTAAGGAAATTTGTCTGTTTTTTTTTTACTTCTAAATTGTTGAAATTTCTGGTTAATTCTGTAAAATTCTTAAATATTTCAGTTTCAATTATATACATTTACAGAGTATTTATATTCTTTTCCACGATAGGAATGACATTTTATGTATGCATACGCATATCGGCAGACATTGTTTTCTACATTTTCATGTGAGGAACTACGAATGCATTTAACTATATATATATTTATAATAATGAATGTGCCGAAAAAATCTCCCATGAAATTAGTCTATACCATTTTCATTAACTGCAGTACGGAGATGTGGTTAATTTCAGGAATATTCTATGATTAAGTAAATTATCTTTTTTTGTAAGTGTGTTTTTTGTTCAGCAAACTATTTCTACTTTATGAGAATTTCTTATTTTTTGCTCACAGAAATTTTCCCATAATTTTTTTTATTACACATATCACTTAGTATTTAACAAGTTTTATTTGGGATTCTTCTATTTCTCTAAATGTCAATTTCATGTCATCGGATACAAAACACAATGAGAATAGTACATTTCCGTGTGAAGAAATGTACACATTCTAGAAATGTCTATACGAATGATTTATTTATTTAGATTTAGTTTCAAGTCACTGATAACATTTTAAATATCAGGACAAGGACTATAAATCTACTAGTTAATTTATTAACATGTTCACTTCACAATTATATCATATAATTAATCAACAAATAACTGAAGAATACAGAATATCTAGCTGGCAGGCGGGTATGGGTTAAAACCTCACTGAATGTCAGCCAAATAAAAATGGAGAGACGTGTCATGGAAGGGAACGAGAGATGTCTTGTATCAAGTGTTGCTGGTGCAGCTAGTATCACATAGGATAAGATTTGTCATTGTAATGATGGAACTATGCGACATTATAATCTGTCTTCGTTGACAATATGTTGCAAACTCATAGCTTTCTAGCATCAAGTAAGGTGATTGAAGGCTTGTCACTTGTGAACGTAACATCGTCAGGATTTGAATCTATCTGTGATAAAATAGATGTTGAATCATTTTATCATTCACTTTTAACCACAATTTCATGTCATACAACAAACTATATATGACAAAAGATATTTTATTTCTGTATTTAAGCAATTTTCAATTGAAATGCAACATAATTCTGAAATTTTTGGGCAAGAATTTTTTATGTGTAGATAAAACAGGCCTAATGAATAGTGCTCTTGTATGAATGTAAAGAAGTTACACATTTACAGTATAAATAAACACAACATTCACACATCCCCCTTGTTACTTTAATATGTTGAGCCTTCTGTAGGAATCTAGGATTACCAGGATAAAATTGTTTGAAATCTGAGAGAAACTCTACATTCCATATATCATCATAGAATATTCCATAATTTTCTCAAAATGAAACTGTCTGAGGATGGTTGCTAACATATCAAAATATAATTATGGTAACTTAATATAGAAGCAGACTACATGTATATACGTCTGCCTCTCCTCTTCTCCTACAATGAACATCTATTTGGAATATGATGAAATACTCATTTTGTTAGTATCATTGGTGAAAGTTTGTCTGAGGTTTTTAGGTCTGAATTGATCCCTTGGTAGAAGATTTGAATCCCGCCAGTCATAAAAAAGCTAATATCAGAAAACATAACGACTTCGCTTTTTTGCCTATCAAAGAATTGTATTAACAGCTATGTGCTTAAAGTTTGACTGAATTTGAAAAAAAAAAATCCATTCAATAACATTCAAGTCTGAGTATGCGTCAAAGTGTCAATGTACTTTAATCAACTTTCTATAGTGTTGTTGTTGTTATAAATAATACTGTAGACTGATTTATGTGGTTGTTATTTGGTTAACAAAGAAAAACAACAGTCATTTTGATGGATGTAACTTTGTCCAAGCTTTTCATTCAGATCATTAATTTGATGGATACTTAAAACATTATTTCTTTAAGACTTCAGAATCATGGTGCATTTTATAGAGGAATATGTTCTGATTTACATTTTTGAAAATGTAGTTTTCAATCAAATGTTCCCACTGATATCATGCACATTGTGTGCATAACTTTTTTCATTTTATTGTGGCCTTTGAATATGTATTGCGAGAGTACTGTTAAGTAACGCTGTAGAAACAGTCAAAAGCAATTCACAAGCTCTAACTGTAGGCCCTGATAAAATGAATAAACATGGCTATATCACAAACATGATTCTTCTTTGACATGTAAATCTTATCCTACATATTATCAACTGACTTTTCTGGGTCTCAAAAATAAACAACAAATCCATTTGACAAATATGGGAGAGTGAGCTGGTTTCCAGTTAAAAGCTACTTATAGTATTCTGATAGGAGAATGCTAGAGAAATATGCACCATAGAGTAATTGTACTGATTTCCGGGCCACATATTCTCACAATTGATTCCTGTCAATGACAGCCTTTATGTTCACATTGGAACATTTAGTGTCGCACTTAGCGATAACAAATCTTAAATCAATCTGGTAAAAAATCTTTCATAGGAGTAGTTTTCAACAATGAACTTTTTTGATGCTGTTTTTACTTCCAGACATTTGCTTTTTTCTCAAGATTTATGGACAGTGAATCTGGGTCGTAATCATCAATATTTTTGCACTGACGTCAATATTAAATAAACATAAAATAATATGAAAATGAAGCTCGAGTAGAAAGCAGAGAGAAAGAAATTTTCATACATTAGTCAGCAATCATGCATAGTGTATGACCAAGACATGCACACAATATTTCTTTCTTATGATTATAAATTCAAATGCTACCAAAATAAAACATATTTTTAGATACACGATTTGGTCAGCCCTAATTATTTCAGAAATTTAACAATATTCAGTATTGATTTGGAGAAATTACTTTAAATTTTGTGTATGTTTTCCATGTAAATATATAAATAGACAGCAGTCACTTTGAGTTAAGTATAGTCTTGCACATGAAAAAATGCATGCTTGTTAATTTGT
The DNA here is from genome assembly GCA_008271625.1 of Lutraria rhynchaena. Taxonomy (NCBI): domain Eukaryota; kingdom Metazoa; phylum Mollusca; class Bivalvia; order Venerida; family Mactridae; genus Lutraria; species Lutraria rhynchaena. The sequence continues at coordinate 197,425 of VIBL01000292.1, forward strand.
AACTGTCAAATGTTTTTCAGGTTATAACATAATTATTTTGGTGCAAACTATTTTTCCCAAGGCCATGTAGCTGATACTATGGTTACTTCACAATGTTAACAATGACAAAATAGTAGTAAGCATTTCTAACAAACAAACAACATTTTCACATAATGTCATTCTTACTAATTTAATATGGACCACTGAATATAAGAATGCCATATATTTATTTCAAATTCAACATCTTAGTGTTTTGTAACATCTGTTCATAATAGGGGACCAATCAATTCAGGAATAGGTTCAACCTGGGACCCTTTACAAAAATGACAAAGGGCCACTCATCCTCCTACCAATAAATTGTTGTGGAAAAAATGTCTTGAATGATATCTTAGAATCAGCCTACTATATTGATTAGATCTGAGGTTGTTAAATGCACAACTTGATTTCTTTTCGCTCAGTAAAGTTTTACTGCAAATCAATTCATCACTGGCCATTTATCATAGAAATTTAATTATATGACGGCTAATATAGATTTATTAGAATGAAATTTTATCGTAGTTATGTAATTCAATAATATATATTGCACTATTACGCCACATGTAAAGAAATACTGGTAAATAACTTGCAATTAAGCACTCCAGAGGACTATGAAAAACAATTTACCTCAACACGTCAACATGTTATGAGCTCGAAACTGCCTTGCATGGCATATTTAGATGTCACTAACTCAAAATTTGCCTACCATCGTGATTTATATGTACAGTACTCTCATTAAAATGGAACACACACATTAGTCGAGTCCTTGCTAATCGATTAAATAGCTCCCTGACTTGTATTTTACTGTCGTTCGCAAGACAAAATTCTGCAGAATTGTGCATTATTCAATTAGTTCGTTATAAGGATATCAAAATGTGCAAATGAAACATAACCTAATTATTTTACTTAAATATCACAAGAGAAATTACATTTGTGAACAAAATCATCAAACAAAAAAATCTTGCGTCAGTGACATTGATTATTTTCATGTTTAATTCCCACTGTTTATGAACGCACCTTTTTTCAAAATTAGGGCAGTTTGAAATGATTTTGGTTAGATAAAAAAATTAGCCTCAAATTGTTCACGACTGAATATTATTTTGAAAAGCTGTTATTTTATTCACACAAGTCATGAAATAAGCTCTTGAACAATGTTTTAATTTTTTAATGTAATTTTAATAGTAATTCAGTCCATCTTTTTTTCAAATCAAAGTGTTGTCCAAATGAATGTGGGAAAGCCTGGAGAAAAGAATTATTCAAAAATTTATCAGATAATCTTTGTTAGACTAAATACAGATGTGTCTGTCTTTAAAAAAAATAAAACACTTCAAAAAATTTAATTATGTATCGTATTACCAATATTAAAAAAATGTTCAAAAAGGGACACTTAATGTGTATTTCACTAGCTGGAACACGAAGGTTAGGCATTGGCGGTCTATGATGAGTTTCAATTAGTTATGAATACGCTTACTATCTTTAAATCTTGTAAAGTAATTAATATGCATTCATATATATTAAAATCTATAAAGCTCACACAAAGCCTTGGATTTTCTTGATATGAATTATCGGTACTTAATAATGTATTTATTTAAAAATTGATTTTATCTTGATAAGTAGTCTAGTTTAATAAACTATAAACCGACAACTAGCTGTTCCAACATTCATATAAAGATGATGTATTGTAAAACTTTTAAGCGAAATGATTTGCATTACCTTACTTTTTGTCCACACAATACAATAAAGCATTCATTGACATGGACAAGTTATCAGCAGGACAGATAATTAACTTTCTCTTTTTATACAATTACTTATGCATTAATTATACCACAATGTATAAGGAAACAATCGAAGACACTTTTGCTGCATGTTATTTTTTTACATAAATTTCAACTTAATTACTTAAGCGTAACCTTTTTTTTGAAATATTTTGACAGTTTTATAGCTCAGCTCCAAATGACACTAAATATTCCAGTTTAACCGAATATATCGTGAAGGTTTTCTATTTTTATGATGTTTCTTTGTTTCGGTTCATTTTTTCAACGATTCAAAAATTGGCAAAATGTAAAACCTAAGCTTCAATGTATGTGTTTATCTTGTTAAACAATCAGCTAATAATGGCACAAAAATTTTAAATGGATAAATGACAACTTCCAGTTTCCAAGCTATTTGAGTAACTCAGTACTTGGTTGAAAACTGTTTTTGCTTCTAAACATCACAAACTGCGGTAGTTTTAATGCCTGTAAAAACCTCGAACAAACTGAAACTTGTGAGTTTATGTTGCAAAGTATTTTATTGCTGAGTTGTTATTGTTTATCCTGCATCTGAACAAAATAAACACTCATAGGAAATTTTAATCAACTAAGCATAGATTTTAATTAGATAATAAATATAAATTTTAGTAAGAATTTTTTTTTTAAATTGATAAGAGACAAAGGTATTTGTAAAAACTCTGCAATCTCTGAATAACTTAATATGTGGAAGAAAAACACTGTATGTTACACTATGAGTAACAAATTCAATCTTAATAAAAAGTAATTGGTTAAAAAAAACTTAAGTCCATCAACCATTAGATTCAAAAAGAAATAAATGAGGCACAAAGAATTCCTCATCATTTTTCGAGACATTGCTTATCAGGCGACTGGTCCCCCACTTATCAAAAAGTCTGGTTCCTAGCACTTAACGCAGGTTTTCCCATTTATCAATCCAATAAAACTCAGCTAGTTATGGCATGAAATATATGGTTCTCTTATCCTTTATCTATAAAATTAATTATGCCAACTTCAGAAACCTTATATATTTCAAGAAACAATAATAATATCACAAGAATACACCCTACTGTGAGTCATATGGCCAAATGTATCATTTCATGGAAGCCATTGGCCAACAATCTACTTGTTTTAGGCTCCTGAGGTGTTATGTTACTAATTATAGAATGGGATGTTTTACATGATAAATCCAATTACTAACTGGATCAATTCTGTCTGTAGGTTATGATAAAATGAAACCAACCACACCTGCAGTAAGTTTAAAAACTTGATTTATCAGTTTAACATGCTAATTATTTTTTTAATTAACAATTGCACCAAGACATGCAATGTTTTCATATTTTCTGTTGATGTTTACATGAAAATTAACTAGAAATGAATGCTTTTATCTTTATGCATAGAATATATTTATACCTGCTTGCACTCGTTAATTTTAGATTTATAATTATGTAAAAAGCATGTTTAGTATATTCCATGGGTGCAAAGGTTTATTTTTGAGGTTTTGAGTTGAAAATTAGAAATTAGGTAAGCAACTTCATAGCAACTTATTTTATTTTTTTTTAAATTATTTCAAAATATAATCACAGCACAATTAAGGAATATGAATGCAGTGTTGTATCATATGCTAAAAATGAATTAACAGAATAAATAATCCAATCTCATTCCTGTTCATCCCACCCCTGCAGGTGAAATTACAATACAGCTGAATACGGATTCGCACAATGCTATAAGATATCTAATGATTATTTATCCATACACAATCACACAAAACATATTAATCAAATACCATTCTCTGAAGAATAAAAATAATATCAGGTGAAAAATGTATATTAGGTAAAAATTGATTTTTATTAATTAATGGTTGATAAAAAGATAAAAGAGGCCAATTTCTGGGAAACTGATTTATTTTTACATGTTGCCCAACATTTCATGGTCTGAACTTTTTTATCCTAATTAATCAACACGTCAATGATAAAGGTTAATTAAAAACAATCAAGGTGTAAATGAATTTATGCAAATAAATTGACTCCCAAATAATTGGTTTGTTGAATGTTGATGGGAAAGGGGCTAATTGACCCCTGACTGTTTATAACCAGTTTTTGTTAAATTATCCCTACTGATCCCCTGCCTCGTTTTGAATACCTAGGGTTCTTGTTGGTCATTAAAGAGTAATGGACACCACTTCCGTAGGTCATGACCTACATGAAATCTGAAAAACGGCTGATAATTACAGATTGGCAAACTACACATAATAAACTGCATTCATTTTCAACTTATTCAGTGAATATATCAAGGTTTGAATTGAAATACAGAGAATTGTCCTAAAATAAACAATAATGTTTTGAAATTAATAATTTTATTAAAAAAATCAAAGGGTCATTGCCATATTACCATTACCATATAATACTGGGTTGCTGCTCAAAATCTAGCCTAAACACATGCAATTCTTACAGTATGATCATTATAACTAGTCTTGGTAAAAGTTAATTCAAACTTAATACGTAGGAAATTAGGTACCAGAATTCATTACTATTAGGTATATAACATGTCTTTCTTCATGTTTCATTAACACCAATATTATTAGCATAAAATGAGATTGAACTGTTTTTAGAAATGGATTATGTCCCTTGTTCCACCTATCTACATCTCCTAATGGTGCCAAATGGTTAGAAAAAATGATTTTTCTGACAGGTTAAATTTATGAGACGTAGGAAACTTTTGACAGCTTCCTAAATGCCTACCCATTTCCAGTTTAATGGTGTTAAGTAATATAATATGTATTGCAGCACGTTTCAGTATATTACCATAGAGAATTTCATCTGACATTCTCCTAACACTCTTAGAAATAATGTCATAATACAATCTGATATAATGAGTCAATGGGGGCGGCTCGGAAATATACTTTATCCATAGCTGTCACTTTCATAACCTAAAATACTTTATGTGAGTTATAAATATATTTTTGTGCATTTTCACACAGTGGTAGCTATAACCATTGCAAATCTTACACATTACAATCATTATAATTATCAACCATATTTTCCCCAACAGCTTTCTGAAGTGCTTCCAATTTACTATCAGACATTAACTTATGGAATGGGTTTTCTAACAATTGTCTAAAATTTATGACTTTAGCTAAAACCAGTCTATTTTTGCGTGTCTACTGTAAGAGACTTTAAACCATAGCAGTTGCATATTCGTCGAGATGTTTTTTTTTTATTTAGAACTGTGTTTTTTCCAAACATGGCTTTCTTGTTAAGAGCATCAATTCCCAGACTGAACATAAAAGCCGTCAGTCAAAATATACATCTTTCATATTATTACATTTTGTTGTATTTTGAATATTTCTGTTGTTGATACTAAAATAGAATCACAAATCTATTTTAATGAAGTTCAATGCACTAGGTATTAATTATTTTGTTCCTTTAGGTTTTGTCTAACAAACTTATACATTTCTCACCTACAATACCTCTTAGTTATGGTATACTAACAGATACAATGTCTTTATAAACCATGAAAAATATTTGAGAAAACATTTGTTTTAGTCTTGATTGCTTGACTCAGCCAGCATTTGAGATAATATCAATTAGCAATTAAAATTTATATCACAGGTAACTCAAAAAGATTTTTTTCAAGTACACTAAACTCCCCTGATGATTTTTATACATCACTGATAATTTTGTTAAGATTAAGGAAGTGTCTTCTTAATCAACATCTAAAAATATTTAAACAATTTCCACTGATCAGATTTTCTTACAGGGCATAAAATAAAGTTCCTGGTTTCCTCTACCCTATTTACTTCTGCCTACCCTGAATGTTTTTTTGGTCTTGGTCAATATTTTTTCTTGCTAATATTTTCTTATGAGCTTAAAAAAAATATTTGAAAATAATAGTTCTGCCGACCCACTGACTATATTTTGGGGGATGTTTGAGGACAACACATGGTGGCTTTTATTCACCTAAGTGTGTTGTACATTGATCAACTGAACCTGTCAAATTGTTTTTTTTTGTTGTTTTTATTTTGGGGGAGAGAAGCATTTTCACTTACTCCTCTGGAAATTTCTCAACTCTGTCCAACCAACATGCATAAATAATCAAATGGTATGCTGAAACTACCAAATCAATATCATTAGTTTAATTAATATGCGTTTCTTCAGTTTTTGCTTCATTATGTATATGTTCCTCACCATTTTATCTCTTTCCAGAATCTCCGTACCAATAGATGTGTGTACTTTTTGATGTGTCAAGTGTTAAGCCCCTGTCCATTAGGTTAAAGAATCGAGTTCTCTTAGAGGTTCTTTTCAAGGGTTACATAAATATTTTACCATTTACTAAAAAAAGCCAGTTCAGAACCCATTCAAACATGCATTTTTTATCACCATAGCATTTAGCTGGGAGTACAGAAAAATTTCACCAAGCTGAAATGGGTTTGGTATTGACTGTTAAGTCTGCCATGTTGATTTTTTTTATAATTGTAGTTATTAAGTGTCTTAACATCTTCCTAACATAAAACTGTCAGAACTCAAGGATTTGGAAATTTCATTTCAGATGTGGCAGATTTTAGGGGTTTTTCACGCAAGAACAGCCAAAATGGATCCTTAACGAGAATCATACTGTTTTATTTACGCCTGTTTTTCTGTTTGAGATAAGACAGTTAAACATTCAACTTGACCAACTTACTGCTCACCCTTTGGTTCAATTAACATTTTTTTAAATATAAACCTCAGGGAAATTATATGCCGGAGATAAAATTGTATATTTTAACAAATAACGGAGCCGCAGAAGAATTAGTAAACACAAGCAAATTTTTCTGTAATAAAGTTTCCGTTTCTTAAGACACAAAACTTCAAAAACATATTTCTTACACAAAGAAAAACATATGAATTTCCTTATCTACAGATGAATTCTATATTTTTAAAAGAAAACAGCCTGCTTTAGTTTGTTTTGAAGTCATTTAAAGTTTAATGCATTCGTAAAGCCGTTGATTTTTCTGTAGGAAGGTAGTGTAAACATTGCTAATTCGAAATCTTACTCTTGTATTGATATCTAAGATCCCCGGGATATCGCACCTTATTATCTGCAACGCCCATTAATGGACTAGCGACTCTTGGATATTAAAATTATCTTACTTCAAAGTTAAATAAATACCAGTATCTTTTTCATAATAATTATAGTGTGCCATGTCACTTTTTGAACGAATTCTCCACTAATCTTCTTAAAAGTATGTATTTAATACAGGTTCTTGCATAAACCATTTATACAAGTTGAATAAATATTATTCTACTCTTTAAAATTATTTATTTATAAGTTATTTAACATGCGTCTTTATTCCGTTTGATAAAATCAACTAACAAAGCCGGGATTTAATTCGGTTCAAGACCCATACCATTAGCAATTATGTGCATCTGAGATTTGTACAAAACGATCCGCGAAATGTTTTGTTCAAATAATGAAATCCCCTCCCCATGTAAATAATGCATTTAGCTTTAAATTGCTTTTACAGAAATTGAAAAATACTCCATTTATATAAAGACGGGTTCTCCATTGAAAAGCTTACTAAATGACTCTAGTGGATATGTGTAAGTGGGGAAATGAATTTTGTGGGCATTTTGCTTTGTTAAATTATCTCTACACCCGACATCTGGTTTTCAGCTTTTGTGAAGGATTGTTCCATCAAAAAAGGCATAAAATGGCTCAGCTGATTGTTCAGTTCTGAATGCTGATGATACTTCAAAATTTGACAATAGGCTATTTAGCATACAGGGCTTGGATCACTGGGCTTGTATAAAAAGGGGGCGCTGCTTGATCCAATATAAAAATTATGCAGTGGTAAAATTCAGACTGATAGTAACCCTGTGTGTTTGATTGGAGAGGTGGGGTATTTATAATTCATTTCATATCATACTGGCTCGTTTTATTCATAAATTAAATCAGCGATATCATCATAATATGAGTTGCCACATCAGAAATGAGTAACCTATTTATTTTTTGTAACCAGTATTTATATAATGTGTCTAATTTATGACATTAAGAAACAATCAACATATATACAGTGTTATTTTAAATAAGACTCCAAAATAACAATAGTACCTTAAACTAATCAATGTAATGAAAATGTCATAGGCTGAATAAACGCCAATAGACAAATAAAAACCTGCAGAAAAACCCTGAGAATGTGAAAACTCAGTACAGCTTAGCAAAGCCTCCTGCGGAAAATACAATCTTATCTCTAGATAGTTTTGCAAAGCTACTGGCCAGGAACATATGCCAAATGTTTTAATATGAAGTAACCGGGACTGCTTATCATTGAAATTGTTTTGTAATCACAGTCCTATCTTACCTTACCAGGGGTATTAAAGTCCTGAGAGATTGTTTTCAATCTCATTGAAAGTTGCTAGGAGTTTCACCTAAGTTCAAGTTTTCCCTATCACTGTGTAAATTTTTCCTGTTAATGGTGCAAGCTATGCAAAAGAACAAGGCCTTATGGGACTGTTTGTTCATTGATAAAAATCCTCTTACAATCTGGTCTCGCCTCGATGTAGAAATTAAAAACTGGGTCAAACTGAAATCTGTGCCTCCTCATAGCTTAAGTGAACCTAAGTTTTCCAAGATTCATCTTGCCATTATATCCCCCTGCTATGTTTCTTTAATGGAATCATCCAAATTTTAGTCTTGGATAAGTCCATTTTATTGTACAGATTAAGACTTTTTTTTACAAAATATTGATAAATAAAAAACAAGTAGGGCGTAATTACTCAAGTAGACACTCTGACAAACCCATGATATTCTGAGGTATTTCAGCTTGTAACTAAAACAAGTTCATTCCCCCTTGGACAAACGTTGTAGGTTTTAAATTACCTCTCTTCATTTGAAAAGTTAACTTGTTGTGTAGTTCAGACATGGATGACAAGTGGTTATTAACCCAATCATTTCTATAAACAATGTACTGAATGCTTGATTTAAAGTAAATTTAAATCTCGTATTGATGTCTACAGCAGGCATTGATGTTTTCTCCGGCCGTTCTCACTTCAAAGTGAGTGCATGTTACCAGTATACACATATAGTACCACTGTAACATCTGACTGATACCTGCGTTTAAGACTTTTTATTTTGAAATTAAGGGAATTTTTTCATGGCCAAACTAATTTTTTTTTCATTTTCAAGAATGCAGAGTTGTTTACATTCCATTTGTGTCAGGTAGAAAGCTTACTGTAAAGTGACTTGTGTTGGATATAAATGGAGGCAACCAGAAAACCTTGAGTTAACTGTAAGTTTACTTCTCCTATCTTGTACTGTTTGTTTATTGGTCAATGATCATTATATGACCTCTCACCTCAGTTGACCTTTGTTTACAGTCGCCTAACTTAGGTTTAGTGGCTGTGTTCTTAGTAAGTTGAGAATCCAAACCTAATTTATTCATTATTTCATACACTGTGTCAGTAACATTGTATTAATAATTAATAATTATTTAAATTGTATTGATTTCTAATCTTCAAGTCTACTGAGAATTTTCTGAATATCTATTTATTATCAATATTTATTTGATACAAAATGGCTGTGATCTAGACTTGACTGTATTCACCAGTCTCTGGTGAGTTATTTCCCTTTACAAATATAGTAGTGATGACAAGGGAAGTAATTCTTATGCCAAATTTATTGTTTCATTTCATCAGCTTTTATGCAAGAAGATCATTCATTATGGAATTTAAGTACCGTGTTTTTAGAGTGCATTTATTAAAATTTCAGTCATGTTTTTCCTGTTAAATGTTTTGGAACAGAAGTCAACTTCACAAAGTGAACTAATTTGACAATCATTCAATGCATGACAACATTATCATATGTTACAGCAGATGCAACATTATTTTATTTTTGTGGCATAATTACGAAACAAAATCAAATTACAAGTTTTCAGTACAAAATTTAAGTTTTCCATTTCAAGACTTTGTATCTTTTTCCATATTAAGTTTATTATAATATGAAGCATTAGCTTCTTGGGTGGCGATGCATGATCTATGGCATTCAATCCATATACAGACAGATTAAATTTATACTTCAAACAGAATCACTAAATAGATGAAATTAGTTGAAGTGATCTTGTAATGCACAACAAAAAACTTATCTTTTGTTATGGCTAATGGTAAAATGGATGCTTTTGAGTTTAATCATATTTAAGAAATCTTCATTTCTAAATTAAAAAAAACGTTTTTTATCAAACACTCTTTCAAGATGATTTAATATCCTTTGGGGTGAATGCATTTACTTTTGTTTCTTTTATCTTCACTTCCTCTTACTAATAATGGAAGGAATTTATTTTTTGTTATGGAAACAACTCTTCTAATCTTAATTATTTCATGGCATCATACAAAAAATTATCAATAAAAATCTAGACAAATATGTATATGGAGAAATGTCTTCCAAACAGTTCATTCGTGATGTTTTCCATTCTATGAACACATTAAAACAAGTATTATATATCCTTAAAAGTGCACTGGAAAATATTGCAATATAATGCCTAAATTATAATAGAATTGTTTACCATAATAATTCATTCACAATGAATGTAACTTGCAACACTGTATTGGTTTTATAGTGGGATGGTTAAACCACCTACAGTGATTAGGGAAATGTTTTAAACAAGAAAATAATGCCAGTTCATAATACATTACTGAAACTTGAAACATGATGACAAATTTATAAACAGGAACTAAGACAGTACCGTAGTACTTCTATTTCCCCCATCCTAAATTAGTAGAAGCAACCATGTGGTAGAGAATGGATGTATGTATGCAGTGTATAATGATTTTACAGAATAGTATGAAAATAAGCCACATTATGATAACAATGTAATACTTTTAAAAAGGTTTATTTTGAACACTGTAAACATACATCAATTTGATCTGTGAAAATTTATAAAGTTTGTTAGACATTTTTTTTTTGTTTCATTATATTATTGTTTACAAAACATTGGAGTCATATTTCAGTCACTTCTGATATAATCTAATGCTGCCATTGGGTCCATAGATTATGCAACCAAGTCCATTCTCAGCAACTTAAATGTTACAGTGCACTATGCTTATCAAATCAGCTGTGATACTGACTACAACTAAATTCATCAATTAAACATTCTGAACTTCAGGCTGGTTGATTAGAAATAATACAGTATGTTTATTTTCCTTTTTGTAACACACTAAATAACCTTGTAAAGAGATCGCATTTAGTGGCTCCGAAATTATTCACATGGTAAAATGTTTAATTACCAACGCTATGATTAATATGTTCCAATTTTAATGACTTAGACTGGATTGTTGAAAATTTAAAAAGGGTCTAGCAATGCCATATAATACAATTTAATCAGTCAATCTATGGTGAATTTTGTTCTTGTTCGATATAATGCCCATCAGAACATTATAAATTAATAATGGCGCTTAAAACACCATGTATCATGTTACTTGGTATTTCATTAGAACTGTTCAGAAAATCAATCTGAATTTCCCTGTACTTATTCTATAATCGATTCCCGCACTATTCAAATTAGAAGCAATCTATTTGGTTTTCATTATATCAGGACCTTTGTTGGCCCATTTAGCAATTAGCAAGTTCCCTTCTCAAATCCTATTGTATCAAAGGTTGATATGTAGCCAGGAGTCCATGCTGTTCCATTGTTCTAACCTTTTGAATTTGTAATTTCAATTTTAAGTAAAATTAATTGTTATTTTTATCCATATTGCAGTATTTCTCTAAGCAATGACAGCTTGTTTTATTAATAATCTTCAAGTCTTTATGTTCACATGTATCAGAACAGTATGTAATTTGATACCTAAGTTTTTAACTGCTATGTCTTTCATCAACAGCAACAATGAATTTTGATTAAAACATTGTTGTAAATGTTCATATACTCTAGAATGAAGAGTTAGTCTATATCATAGCACATTGTTTCATGTTTTAGTAACAGGAGAAAGCCATCGATCTTCATTGGCTACAATTCTTAAGACAGATGTTTGTAACAAATGCAGATACTTATTTGATTTATATATTAGGCCATTTACTTGTTCATGGGGAAATTATAGCAAATCTAAAGACAATACCGGTCATTTGGACAATTCTGAGCAGACAAATACCACAAATCAGTATTAAAAAGACCTTGTCTCAATGACCATAATATGTCTGAATAGCTAGACTTAAGGATATGTAATGTACTCGTCTGATTGGTTAATCAATATCATGTGATGTCATTCAAAGCCGTCTGATTGGTTAATTAGTGACATGTGATGTTATTTTGATATTGGAAAGTATAAATATGATCTCTCACCTGCTTCACTGTTATTATCAGCATTTTGAGATGAGTTTGTATTCGATTGACTAGTAACGGGAGTATCATTGGAGCGTGTCGACTGTGCGTCGTCCGGAGATGAAAACGGAGGTAAATTATTGTTCTGCGATGAAGGTGATCTCTGAAAAAGGAAAAAAAAACTTACATGATTTCCATTGTAAAACATGAGTTCCAGTCACACAGATCATGACAATCAAACACAATGTGCATGAAATTCCAATTTAAGCGCAAGAAGAGAATGCAAGTATATACTACAAAGAATTGAAGTACCTGATTTGAGTTTGTCTATGGCTTTTCACCATAAAGCAGTTCTTGTAATATTAAAACAAATGTTTAGTAGTTAAAAGTCACAGCATTAAACAGACAGAACGTCTGCAGTGGTTGTATAAAGACTGCAACAAAAAGTCGAAGACTTTCAAGAATGAACTCCTAATTACTCATGTTCTGACTATATTCTTGATAAGTTCATAGATATTTTCTTTGATGGCTTAAATAACTTGATCAGTTTATGACTTGCAATCAATTTAATTAATCTTAGGCCTTCTAGGTGCTTAAATGAACAGTGCCTAAGTTATGTAACATATGCAACAAACACATTTGCACAGACAGCTTTTTTCACTTTTTAGTACTGATTCAAACAAAAGCTTACAAACACTCTGTGCCTTCACTTGTTGTGTATAGTCTCAAACAATATGTGAATGCATTACATGGGGGGCCCTAGTATTCCAATCATATAATCTTTGAGAATAAAATATGTATATAATTACCCCTACAATCGTTAACATCAGAAATCATGCAGTGTTATATCTTCCTCAAAGGGGGATCACATTACTTGTTTGTATCTTATAATTAATAAAATCAAATGAAATATAATTTAAGCTTAGGAAAATCTTTAACTGTTTCGCATATCATTACGTTAGTAATATTTCTGCCTAATTAATGATTAATATCTTCAAGTTTAGGTGGTAAATGATAAAGCACCAACATCAAATAAAACTCAAGCTTACTAAATAGAAGCGTTGAAATCGGTGTGTTTTATATGGCGATATAAAAGCCATCAAATATATTAGTGGGTATGAAGAGTGCTTAGAAGATCATATAAATTCTTCGGCTGGCATTTACAGTCTAATAACTGTTGATGCAGTTTGATAAGTTTAATTCTATTTGCACCAGATATTCATTTATTAAAACAGTTAGGACATGTTTATCAGCTTAAGGGAAATTATCAATATATAACTTATTAATAACTAATTTCATTCAAAAAGCATTAGAAGTGATGAGATGAGGTACAAATTTAACCCATCTGTAGCTCAAGTCTGTGATAAACTAAAACTCAATTGAGAATAGTTCAATGAAAAACTAAGTTCTTTATTTGGATTTTTTGTATTAAATGACTTCTGTAAATGTATACTTTTTTTCTTTACAAGATATCAATCCCATTATTTTGGAAAACATTAGAGACTAAAAAAGCCATACAGGATATCAAAAGCATTTTTAAAACAAAACTTATCCTGTGCCAATATTTTTTTTTACAACTTTCTGATGACTGCTCAGGTTAACAAACAAAATATACTTCCTCCTACAGAGCCAGAAAAGCCCAGACTAGATCTTCCCCTAGGTGAAATTCAAACCTACAACTATCTGATCAGGAGTCTGGAATCCTATCACTGAACCGCCCTACCTCCCCCTGTGTCATCATATTCAGGAAAGATCCAGTAACTTACACTTTGACAGAAATCTTGTTTTCATAACTTGATACTGTCATTAAGGTATCATATTTCTGTAATTAAGGAACCCAACAAATATTGGAATTCAATACTGTATAGTGTTCTTTGTTTAATTATTTGTTATATTCAAGGAATGCTTCATTTGTATTCTACCTCAAGTATGGGTCAGTCTTCAACTCTATCCTATCTCAAGCACAGGTCAGTCTTTGTCTTTATTTTATCACAAGCTTGGTTCAGACTACTTGAAATTTTTGGAGTTTTACTATTCAATGTAATTTTATGGACACTTTCAAGCCATCAAGGGTTATTTAAAGCAGTTATTATTGTTTACAGTATGGACAATTTCAAATTTTTTATGGTCCTGTGTGACTACGCTAAGATATTTGTATGTGATTATTATATATTAGAATTTTATGATGACCTTTTGCAAGGTAATTCAGAATGAAAACAGTCTACCTAGCTGAAAATAAAATATTTTCGCATTTATGCGTAAATTATGGTTTCCCGACCCAATAAAAGATGTATACTTGGTCTATAAAATGTGGCAGTGAAACTTAATCGAGCATTTAAATAATAGGAAGGTGACTGTTATTATAGTACTAATGTCAAATAATTTCCACATATATTTTTGCCATAGTAATGATTGAGCATTAATGTGACCATTTTCAAATTTGATGAAAACAGCACTAGGAAACTTGTTATCCATGCATCATACTAAGAAGTGCCACATGCTATATATACCAATTATTCACCAATAAATAATGTACAGAATTTAATGAAATTCATTTTTCAAACTTCTAATATATATTTAGATCTTTAATAGTTAAAACAATATTTGTTCCTAATCATGAAATGATTAATACATAAATATGATAACAATAGGCTTGTGAAAGCCTACAGCAAATATATTATATACTGTTTTAATTAAGTATCAGTGTAGCACATATACTTGATACCAGAAACAAATCATAACTGTACATAAAGCAATCTTCTTAATTATAGCAGACAAGAATATCAATTATTCTGTAAAAAATATATGATTTACTGACATTAACGGATATTGAGATGTATAATTGATAGGGGTTTATGATGGAAAAAAAGTAGCTCTGAATAGTTTCATCTTGAAAATTACAATTAACTCCAGAGATGAAACTGTTCACCTTAATTATGTGGGTTTATATCACATCTACCTGTAGAATATTACATACAAAATTAAACATACATTTGATCAGGATCATTAAATTCAAGCGGGTCTGTGAAAGCCAACCTTTTAGAAATTTTACTCATTCCAATTTAATGAAGGAAATAATTGGATCATTTTTATTTTTTGCTCAGGTTTGATATCATAAACAGGTGATATCTATTGAGCATGAATTTAAAAAAAGATCACGAATCCACTACCTGACATTTTATAAAGGTAAGGACATACTTGTAAATCATTTTTAAAATTGTTTGGACCATTACTCTACCACATTCTAGCAATATGAAGGTGATGTTTTCATCATGTAGGTCTATCACTAAATAACTACATCAAAGACACAAGACCCTCAGGCAAAATTGGGAGAAAAACGGATTTGTTGATAACCATCTTAATGTCGATATTGCTACAGCTTATAATATACTGTGATAAATGTATATGTTGCGTGAAAAATGAGTTTTTGAGTACATATGAAATTCATCTCTTAAGATAGACTATTCTTTCTAAAACCTTGCGTACGGTGTAAGTGATACATAGAAATAATGCATTATTTTCGTCATTTATTTCATCTAAAGAATACTTCTTTACAATAAATTTCGCAGAAAACTGAAGCTTGTATTAAAATGCAAGTCTTAAAGGAGTCGCGAACGAATTTATACCTTTAATTGTGCTTGATTAACTGCATTCATTTAATTGGCAGACTCAGTGCCCCTGTTAACTTGATTGTGTCTAACACAGAACATATTCTACGATTCTAGGAAACTGTGTTTGATTTATATTAAGTTTAATTCCTTCAGGTTAAATAATTGAAAAATATTACCACTCGTTTAATTATTTTCCTGTCACGAGCTTCAAGCCATTTTCAACTAGCAAAATTAAAATGCTGGTATATTTTTTTAACAATTGCCTTTCTTGTTGGAGAGAGCACTAATCAAACAGAATGTTCAAAACCCTATGTAAACAAAACTCTAGTAGAACACTCTAATGACTGTGTAAATTTACATTTAATCTGTGAAAACTGATTTTCCTCTACAGATGCTAACCGATCTCCAATCACTGAAGAGTATCTCAGACGTCTCGATTTTCAAAATGTTATTCGTGTCTTTGTCCTAATTTGTGTACATTTTCTATTACCAGTATCGTACAATAAAATAGTGTGTGCTTAAAACATAGAGTAATTCTTTGACAAATAAATCAGTGCATTCTTCAAACATGATTTCGTCTGGAGTCATTTTGTCTACGGGTTTGTATTGACAGTAAGGCATAAAATGCCTGGTAATGTGATTTGTAAATTAGAATAAGTTTGCTTCGTGTAAGTATTTAGTGTTTTTGTTTGTTTCACATGGAAAACAAATGATCTTATTTTTCATATTAAAGATCATGTATGGTATTTTTCTCAGAATATAAAGCAGACATATTTACGTACATTTACAAGATATAGTATAAGTACAAACAACATGTCTTAGTTCGAAGGTTGCGCCTGGGTTTCAACAATGGACTTTTTCAATTGAAATTTATATACACAGTGGAATGATCTAAACCGGAACCCTTAAAATCGATTTCCCCTCTAAATCTGCTGAATGTTCTGGTCCCGAATTCATTACTATATAATTGAAAAGTCCCTTCTTAACTGGCATCACCTCTAAACCGGCCAAATGACTTGGTCCCGGGCTCGGTTTGGAGGGGTTCCACTGTATCACTAGCATATTGACAAGGCTCGTAATTGTAAACGAATGAATAGAACTCGAAGAATTTTATTTAAAGCAAAGAGAATCCAGCAATCGAACGCAACCGAAAGAACCCAACGTGAACATTCCTCATGTGATCCCTTTCAATAATGCGTTTTCGCAGATATTCATGAGTACAATTATTCATTAAACAACCCATTTTAAACAAATGTAATGATTTTTATCAGCAAAAAGATCTCGGTTCGTAGACCCTTGCATTTTCAAATACATTCGCCCTATCGGATAAATAAGAATAAGTTTCCTGGTCAGTTAAGTTAAACATTCGCCTTAATGGATGTTGCTTGAAATGTAGAGACGATTTATTTGATGCTGTCACTATAACTTGTCATAAAACAGAGCTGAAACAAGATCTCAATGCACAAAAGAGCACATAAATATTGATGGTGTTTGATTGAAAGACAATCAGGTGTTCCGTGGTTCATACGATAGCTTTTTATGGATATATTAAATTAATAACGCTTATTGCTGATATAGTTGATAATTTAATGTTTTCTGCATTTTCATTTTAGATAAACTGTGCTCTCAATTAACTATGCTTCGAATAAAACCATTTTGCCTTTTTTATTTGAACTGACGAGTTTTAATGGGCGCTTGTTGTTCAAACTACCAATGATTTTCTTCGGGCTATGAGATGTGTTGAGTAGATTGTGTCAAATTTGACAATGTTTATACCAAAATTATTTGTATTAAATTACACTTCATTCTTGTTTATGTCATATTTATTATTGTGTTTATATATCATATATTTAGTGAAGTTTAATTTATGTGTTTCACTATGATTAATTCGATACGCGAAATTGTATACTAACTTTATTGATGCAATTTATCAGTTTACACACTCAGTTGGAAACAAAAACACAAAATAACTAAAATGCTGAAATTTAAATATTTTGTTGGTATGGCATTGTTTGCACGTGCTTGACAATGGTGTGACAACATCGCTGATACAAGATTCTAACAAAAAAATGCAAGATAGAATCTGAGAGATTCCAGCCTAATTTGCATCTAATTTGCATATATGCAAATTAGTTTGTGTATTGAGTAGTGTTGAGAGACTCAAGGCCACTATAGCCTATCTCTCAGAGAAGGAAATGAGCCTGGACTTTATATGGTGCTTAATTCAAGTTGACAGCTAAGACTTTAGCAGGCACATCTCAAATCTAATTGTGAAAATCTCTTCTTGTCAGGAGGATGACAGATCCAAAACATACAACACTGATAGATGTCATTGACTGTATTTTATGGAACTAAGATGCCAACACTGCATTGCAGTATTACTGGTGTAGCATACGTTGACATTATCAGACCATAAGACATAGCCAGATAAAACTGTAATATCAACAGCTTATTCACGGGAAATAATAGAAAGTTTGTTTGTTTGTTTGTCTGTCTGTCTGCTTGCCTGTATGTTTGTTTGTTTGTTTCAGGCAAATGATACGTACAATAAATATGTGCCCAGCCACACATCACATATCTCGTGCATTAGCTAGGTGTACTATGTCAGCACTTTCATCATGTTCATTTAAGTACTCATGTATCATTGCTTTACTTTAACACTAACAGTAAGTAATAAATCCTCCCGGGATTCAGATAAGACAAGAAACATAAAGGAGTCCACTTTATTTGAAAATTATAATTAATATCCCGGGTACCTATTGGCATTACAATGATGGGTGCCTAATATATCCAGATACGCGGCTGAATGCTTTAAACTGATGTTACATATTTTCCCTTTATAAACTAAAGAACAAATCTCATTATTGTATTTTATCTAACAAGTCAGGAGGTATATTGACCTCAATAATCTACAGGACTCAGATCTTGTATTTATTTATATCATTATATTAAGATAGAGTAGACATCTTTATTGTTTCATGATACAATAACATCGACAATGATGATCTTGGCGATCTGGTGTATTGATTATAAATAAACTGAAGTCATCTTGTGCGTTAAAATTAAACAGGTTTAAAACTTAAACGATTTCATAGCTGCATAGATTTCAATGAATTTTATTTCTAGTGAATACATCAGATTTATTTAATTTGCTTGTTTTTTTGCATTAAAGAACTTATTGCTTATAAATATGCAATTAATTATTAAACATTATGTTTCCAAATTATATAAATGTCTTTATGTTCAAACATAGAAGAATAATTTCAAATCTTTAATGTCAAACAGTGATTACGTGACCTGCGGCATACAGTGATTTAAAATTTGAATTATTACAAAAAATCTGTATTTGAAGAAAATAGTTGCCTTTTTGTAGTGCCTATTATCTTAATTGTATTTGATGAAACTTGTGCACTTACTTTATTCAGACTGCAACTGAGAAGAGTTTTTCATATTTTATGTATTTGACAATGCCAAGGTTTTTAGATCTAATTAAAAGATTTGATTGTGTTGAAAACTAATGCTTTATTCTGGCTAGTTTTGTGTTTCTCACTGTGTGATTTTTTGTAATTAAAAACCAAATGTTAGGAAGATATGTGTTTAATTCAAAAAGATCCGGTTTCGGCGACGTTTATGGACTATTGCTCTTAATATGCTTCAATTAAGACCTACATAATTACACAATACTTAAAATTAGCTATATTTATTCTTCCAAATGAATTAAAACGTTTATTTCCCAGTAATTTATTCAGAATTTTATTGTGGTTAGATCTTCGATAACATTAACATCAATCATCGACAGTCAGTAACAATACTTTGATATAAAACGCCATCTCAAAAAGATGTGTTTTTTCTTCAAATAAGATAATTTAGTTTTAATTTAACTTATACATACTACAGAAAAATCATTCGTCATTTAAAAATATATTCTTTATTGATATTTGATTGTATTAACCGCTGGAGGTCTGTTATATCTTGTCGAAAATGGGGACAGGGTTTCCATATATGGTAATGTTATATCGAACAAGAATGGGATTATTACAATGTGTGTATAATATAGTTCGATAAATTGTCGCGAAAATGGCGAAAGCTGCCGAGCTTTTTCAGGTCTATTTCAGAAAATAACAACTGAATCAATATGGCGTATGTCAGAGTTTTCAAAAAATAGGTCAAGTTCGTGAAATGATGCATAGGGATTGTCATATACAGTACAGGATATATGCTTACAGGCCCTAAAGTTTGCTTGTTACTTTTGTTCAGTTCTGTTCAGTACTCCACATTTAACAATTAGACCCTAAACAGTTTGACTTGTTCAATAACAAATGCATGTATTCCACATTCAATATATTTAGTTAAGAAACACAAATACAGTCTGGGAAAGTCACATTGTGAGCTTCAAGTCGCATGCAGTTAAAAGAAAATTGACAATTAGAATCGAAAACATAGCATGTTGAGCCAGTTAAGTTTTGTTGTCTCATCAGACCGCCTTATATGGCATTAAAGCTTTTATGTACGCTATTACTTTTGTCTGGAAAGGCTGAAAGAGGGTCAAGGTCACTGATGAACGAATCCTCTCTTTGATCTGTATCAGTCAATCTCAGTCTGGTACTAAGTTAAGGACAAAATTTCTGGAAAATCAATCTTCTATATAGAATATATAGGACGCATTTGCCTGAATATTGGTATTTTTTCTGGAGTAATTTGTTAATTTCATCAATAAGCTTGATCAATATGTACTATCAGTTAATTACAGCTTTTCCACATGCATGAATCCAGGATTCGCTATCAGAACGATCTTGCCTTTTAACTTGTAATTTCTTTTCCTTTTTAGACTTCTCCATGTCCAAGAATCATTACTACAATAATGATTGATAAATGAAGCAAGGTTGACCACGGGAAAGTGACAATATCAGCTGAGATATGGAGAGACCAGTTGCTGATTATATAAATAGGATTCCGGAATGCATTGAAATCAAAGGACTGAAAGTAGTTTTTTTCTGACACGAATAACGCACGTCTATAAGTTGACCAGTTAAGTGATGTGTACATGTTTTCATCCAGTGAAGACATGTCGAAATGAAGACGTTAAAGGCTCATTACCTAACATGCATGGTATAAAAATACTATCTAATAATTTAAGAGTATACATTAGGAATAGATTATATAAATTTATTGCGAAATACACTTTTAAAATGAATTCTACCTATTTGTGTAATTGATCAAATATTTTGTTGTGTGATGAAATAAATTATTGTAAGCAACTTTATCTGTCTAGTGTTGAATTGATAAATGTTTCATCCTAAATGTCAGTATTTTAAATGAAAAGCCGTACATCACGTGCCACCCGCCATCAATAAATTGTTACAGGCACAATACTCATAATTGTGTCGAATTACTCATCGTCTTTAAGAAAAGTTAGCTTTGTATATTTTCGTAGGAGAGAACTCGTAAATCATTAGTGATAAACCCCTTACAAAACCCACAAAGACCGAAGCTTCATAGCTGAATACACCTTAGCTAAATCTTACTTAAATTCCTGTATCTCCGCGGACATTATGTGAACCTATCGGATTCATGTGAAATAAAATACAGATACGAACTACCATAGGGTATGGACAAATAGTGGTATTGGAATTTGAAAATTTTGAAATCCTCAGGATAAATTATAATGTCCTTTTCCCATCATAAACAGATTAACTAGGTCTCAGAGTTCATTTACGCAAAGCCCGGGTATCATAGGGTTCTACGTGACACCTCCAGAATGTTCAAATTCTCTATGCCAACGAGACGAGCCCGGCTCATATATATGATACATTGCATTATTATATAAATTATACAAAAAGATTAGTCACCGACGTGGGGATATCTGTTCGTAAATTGAGTTGAGTTTTTACCCCATTAACCGTTACTTGGCATTGCACCGCTCTTGTCGTATGTTTACTGTGTATCTATACGGTTTTAACTAATCCTAATGACTTTGTGCAAATAACCAAACTTAACATGAAAACGAAAATACAATGTAAACAGAAAGCAAAAAAAAAATCCCACCATTTTATTTAATTTCAAAGCATTTATACAAGCCTGATGGATTTTATCTGTAAATCAAATTATGCATAGCTATAGTCATACTGTTCTCGTCATGTTTACGTATATATCGAGATCACGAGCATGCTTCTGAGTGATTAATATGCATTATTCACATTACGACTACACATAGATCTGCAAAACTTTTGTTTAATTAAATTCCCCAATGATTGACTTGTGTATAAATATATGAGCTCATAACACACGTTGTAATCATTCAATACAATTTAGATAACTGTGTATTATGTTGCTATGTACCATTATTTACTTTTATTATCTTTTAATTAACTTGTTGTGATGTAACTGTTATGTTTTTATAGCTTGATTGTCTCAACCTATTTGAAATTTACGTAAAATGATAACACAACAGCATGTTGAGAAAACTATACATTTTTGTGCAGGACTTGTGTGAAAAAAGTCAAGTGCTCTTACATAAATGTTTTTGGTATCCGTGCGGGTGCTCAGTTGCTACGATGCGTCACTAAGGGCAACTAAAGAACCATTTTTCACGGATGAGTCATTATTTGTCCCCGTGAATTGTACTCGTTTGAAAATTTATAATCTATTACAGAGCCACCCTGGAACATAGTTTTTGAATTGCAACCTTACTTTATCTGGCTATATATTCCTACATCAGCGATATGTCATATAAAGGAAGTGTACATATTAGAAAGTATTAACTTTTAAAAACTCCCAAGCTTATAATATGGTAGGTTTTAAAAACCGCGTACGTTCATAATGGCGTATTGATTTGTTCTGTCGTATTTCGCAGAGTCATTGTTTCACGACATTCGACTCAAATTGCTTCTATTGTGTTTTGCTAAATGTTTTCCCGAGTTTTAATGAGTTCACAGATCTGATCATATCAGCCATTTATTCCGCCTGGCCATTTTCAAAAAGAATTACCAATTTCAGTGAAAAAATACATTTATTTTAGCAATTTGTTTACGTCAAATTTCCAATTGATGATATATGTACTAGAAGCGCTTAAATAACCTATCACATTGGTTAGGTAATTACGTTAATGTTGTATAGGAATTGTGCTCCATGGGTGGGATGCTCCTCCGAAAACAGTTTAAACGTCTACAAATGTTCTCAAGAAGTATCAATTTTTAAGGAAATTACATTATTTTTTGTAGCATGTTGCACATTTGTCGATGTTTATAGCTTAACGCCCCACTATACGCATTTGCTTAATGAGCTGGTTAGAGATATGGGTGATTTTCAGATATATGTGTTATGCCTCACTGTTTGATTTCTTTCTGTTATTGCCGTCTTTATGTTCGATTGTATTGATTGCATTTTCTAATTATTTATAATGATATGACAATCTTTCACAAGCTGCAATTTGATGTTTCATTTAATTTTACATTAGTCATATCAAATGATTCAGTAAATGTGAGATAATTTACGCTGGAGATCACACCTGTTTTAAAGCATTGGGAGATCCAGGGCTGTGACCGTGTGCGCCCCTCGCTGTGCTTCACTATGCAGTGTATCTTAAACGTGTCTGTTGAATGAATGCCTAACAGTAATAATGTCCCCTGGAACATCTGTATTAAGTGGAGTAGCTAGAAGTAAGAAATTCCTTAAAACTCTATTAGATACAAAATGAGTACGATTTATAGATGAACTATCCGTGGCTTTCTTTACAATTTTCGTCCAATCAGATAACAGGGAATAGGATTCTGCTTCAAAGCCCAGCTAATCCCTCATATTTTCCCTCCGTCATTCTTAAGATCGCAAAATAAATATTTTCATACAATCAGCCATTATCACCAGAATTTAATAAGATTTGCCTGCCTCCTGTTTTCAATACACAAATTTCCAATCGCATAATGCTGGCGATTTGATCGTCCATGAAAGCTAGCTATGTGATAAGGCCAAAAGAAAAAATCTCAATGCGGAGCATCTTTGCGTCTATTGATGTGTCGCTATTATATGTAGAATTCGCATAATGGAATCTGTGAAATCGATATTACTTTTTCATTTTTCTGGGAACAATTTTGAAATAGAAAATTGGTTCCATTATCTAGATAGATTGGCTCAACCCCAAACATGGCTATAATCAGAAATTCTAATAAATAGC
Source organism: Lutraria rhynchaena (assembly GCA_008271625.1). Taxonomy (NCBI): domain Eukaryota; kingdom Metazoa; phylum Mollusca; class Bivalvia; order Venerida; family Mactridae; genus Lutraria; species Lutraria rhynchaena. The sequence goes on from VIBL01000292.1 coordinate 221,275, forward strand.
GTGGAGGTTGAAGACATTACACTTTCGAATTTCTAAATGCCCAATTTCAGATTCGTTCTTGAGATTTCAAAATTTCATTCAAAAATGTCAAATGTATATGGCCCCTAAATCTATCTGTGAGTCATCACTGAACTGTTTTTAATTAATATTCCTATGTTGATTTGATCTTTAATTTGGTAAACGTATACACGCTGGTTTTGTATTTCCTTAGTTCTTCAGAAACCAGCAAAACAATTTATGCAAATATTTCATGCAGTGGTCACTTTAAGCGCCGTAATAATCACTTCACGGATGTGAACTTTATGTCAGTTTTTATTATTTTGCGTACTTGTGTTGATGTGTAGTTTTTACACTACAATAATGTCTGTTCACGCTTTTAAATGGAAGCATTCGCCGTCAAATGCCTGCTAAACACCAGTGAAGATCTTACACATTGTAAAACACTCTCATTTATGACAATTTTATATTCATGACCAACTTGTAATGTGAATCTGGTAAAGATGGGCTTTAAATGTGCTTATTATGATGATTCCTCAGCATACAGGCAATGCATTTTATAGTGTTTGTGTATGTTACTTTTATGATAGAGGAATTATTGGAGAGATCAAAGCTCATGACGGTAGCAACAGAATAATGAAGTTAACACTACCATATTTTCTGTTCACTTCGCATCATAGTACCACATTTAATACTAACTCATGAAAATTAGATACAGTTGGAACAACGAATAAATGGTGCAATATGGAGACCAATATGGAGACCAATATGGATTTTATGAAATTATAAATAAAATATATAAAATATTCATATTGGGAAATACAAGAGTTTTATGTTCTGTGTACCTTTAATGCACGTTGGCATTTGATTTAATCCTTGAATCTATAAATGGAAATATTTATTTAGAATACATTAAATTCTAACATCATCTGAAGTTATTTTGTTCAGATATTAGCTGCGAGCAGTAACTGCACTGACACTATTTTAAACTAAAATAAACACATTTAATGGCAGTTTTACTATTAAGCTCCTAAATAATTCAAATGTGTAATTGGTTTTCAATAACTTTGTTTAATTCATGTGTTAACATTTTACAGGTAAATTACACGACACGATGGGTAATGTTACAATCTGAATCATTCACACATTACACACCAATCTGTAAAATCAACTTCGACAAATTTTATAACATTAGGAATACCACTTCCTTATTTTCCCTCCCACATTGCACATCCGTATAAAAGTTTCATTCAATGATCATTGCTGGCTTATCAGTAGATCAGATAAGATCGCTATTCCACCAGTTAATGAGAATTAATTTCTACAGCAAACATTCAATCAAGACTCCCATCAAGTTGTGATTAGCATATTACATACAAAACAAACAATCTATTACTACTGTATCTTGGTGAGCTAATCAATCAATGTTGATGTTACTGATGCATCTTGGGATATGGTTACTGTTGTTTCAGTTGTACGAGGTGTGGAGAGTGTAAGAAATCTAACAACAATCATATCACTGCCCCCCGTGCCGCGTCTATAGAATGATGAATCTATGCTGGTGTTCTGAATGATGTATACGCATGCACTTTTTGTTTTGTACACTTTATTTAAAAAAAGGAAGATCGATATAAAGACTATAAAATAAAATATTTTCATTGTGAGGAAGGTCAATCTCTACTATACATAAGTGTCACGTCATTCACTCAAATAATGTAATAAATAATTTTCCAATTTTAAGCTAATATTATACGATCACTGATATGAGAAAACAAAACGAAGTTTTAAATCAGTGAAAAAAAACTTTTTAGTTAAATTGGTATTTTCTTTTCACAACCATGACCTATTTTATGTGTTCTTGTTAAGGCAAAATAAATCCTTATTTCGACCCCCGTCACCGCCCCATAATTTATTGATGAGCTACACACACTGATTCCTCAAGCGTCTGTTGTGTTTGGTTAAAGATGCTTATCTACAACTGGTCACTCACTGGTCAGTTGTATGTGAGATATGACCAGACTGACCCAATATTACCTTCACAGGAGTCTAGGGCTTATCAGCAGCTTTGCTGTGAGCTGAAAGCTTTGATGTGTTGAGCACAATGCTGGTTTTGATTTAGAGTGGTCAGACTAGATCTAGATTGTAAAATGATAGCATTCGATAGAAAACCCTTTGTCTGCATTGAGGAACGACTTGAAGATTAACAAAGAATAACCAAAATATTCCATTTGGGTTGAAAAATAATATTATCAGAAACATCTGCCGTAAGAATATGTGACCACGAGTGATTCTTTAAAATAGTTTCTGTGAATTGTTCCAAATGTCTAATGTTATGTAAATGACATTTTCCATTATCCGGAATATCATACCATCTAATTGAGTCTACCGCTAATCTGGTGTGCAGAAATAATCTTGAAATGATGTCATTCAGGGAGATATCCAGAGGTATTTAACAAACACTATAATGTTTGCATAGGTTTCAATAACATCACTTTCACTAAATACATGCTTTTTCTCCGTGTGTTATCCATCCGTGTGCCTAAGCTATTGGCTAACAAATTTTCTTCCGATTTCGTTTGAAGTTAACAAGGCAAATAAATTTTCCTTAAACCTAAATCTCTGTTTCAGAAAGATAAGAAAAGAAAAATTATTTTTCTTCCTTCAGAACTCCTGCTCTAGAAACAATGCACTGACTTTCCCATTAGATCTTATTTCACCAGTGATTGAATGGTGGTTGATGCCAAATCTACACTAAACTGCCATCAATCGTTATCTATGAATTCCTAACTTGTTGGCTGCAGTCTGATCTTTTGGACCTCTTTATCTGTTAAGAGGTAGCCAACTATTTCAAAACCTGAATCATACAATCTTAAAATACCATTGTTTTCATTTTTGTTCTCAAAGACTTTGAGAAATTGGCTGAACTGCTTGTGGGAGAGACTTCGCTAGGATAAGCTCAAACTTTATGTAAATTATTTACTTACTTATACTTCACACCGGCTTTTTATAAGAAAACAATAACAAATAAATTTTGATATGATCTCGTCGAGATTTGAACACCCCCTGTTTGATAAAGGAGTGATTTAAATTGATATAGTAACACAACTGAAAGAAGAACACGATGAGTTTTAATACAAAAAATATTTTTTGAAAGAAAAAAAAACCGCAAAATAAAATACAGATAATATTGGCCCAAATTAGAATTAGATTTAAAAAATGTCTTGTCTACTGTTCATCATACTTGTCACATGGTATGTTGTTTTAAGAAGAACAGTAAATTTCACTATGGCAGTTTTCTGTCACAACTTTCCACAATTTTGTTCAAAACAGTCACAAATTGGATGATATAGTTAAATTAATAGATTCATTTTATGACAATTGGCATCATCACGAAAATTTATCCCCATTTCCACATGACATTTTAAGTACTGAATGTGCAAGTCAGCTTTTCAGGGTTTGACATTCAAAAATCAAATGTCGTAACCTCGGTTGCTGTCATGCGTATTTTTTCCAAACATATTTCTTGACATTTTTTGTTGTTTTTTTTTATTTAGCAGTCTTCAGCATGATATATTAAATATTATATAAAACTAGAACAGTAATATTCTATTTTTTCCACAAGTTTGAATAACTTCAGCTAGTTTAACTGCTTCCCCCCCCCTTGTAGATCTATTTCTGATAATGAGGTTGCTATAAAATTGAATTAACCTTAATGTGTTTATAATTACGTCGCCTTGCACAAGCTCGTATCTAGAAAAGCATGGCAGAATGTTACGATGAAAATGCATTGATATAGAACGGTAAATGCACAATGATGCATTAGCTCTATCAGCATCAGATTTTGTAAATACTAATATAGAAGACAAATGCATTGAATATTTACTCTCGTTTGTTACTTGTATATGATTTATAACACTCAATGTGACATTTTACATCTACGTGTAACAGTTCCGTATGTGTAAGTGTGAGAGTACGTGTTTACTGTGTTACAGACACATGCTGTCATTTGCCATCTTAATCGTCGATGCACATATAGTAATACTTTATACTTATGTCTACTTTGTAACATACAGCACTGCTTTTTAAACCGATTGAAAACCTCAGCATGTAATGATCTATAACACTCATAATCATTACGAAAATCTCCCGATTTCTGACATTTCATATCTGCCAAATGGGCACTGTCTATATTTTATTGCATCATTTACATTAACCAGAGTTGCCGAAGTTTTTTCATAACTAACACCTTTTCTTACAAATCTGAAACCATCAAGCACACACACACACAAACCATCTTGATTCGTCTTTTTGTAAGTTTTTGATTTAGTGTTAGTAAAGCAATTTCATAATGGATAGGGTTGTATCTCTTAATGACGTGGTCTAAACACCCCCAATAAATATGGCATGTCAAAATGTTTTTTACTGTTTCTAATCTTTCCATTGTTTTATTTTTAATCCATCAACAGTTTTTGTACATTACAGCTTTCTTATTTTCCGAGTAAAAAACAGCATACTACGAGTTTTCCCCAGATTTAAATCTGAAATCCATTACCTGAATTTTATAGCAACTGTGTTCTGAACATTTCTGTGGAGATTCCATGGTGAAATTTGGCATGTCTTGCCATGTGCTCACGCTGTTGACAGTATAATGAGGAACGATATTCCAGTGTGTAAGTTTACTCTTAAAATACCAGATGCACGATCCATAACACTGAAGGCCAAGAGGTTGGGGTACACATAAGGGAGAATATTTGGAGGTACCTCTACAGCGAACTGCTGATGAAACAAATGAAATATTACCAATTTTCTTGGACTTGATCATTGTATAATTGGCATGATAGTAATTTATATTAGCTTATTAACTTAAGTTCATATTTATGTGAAACTTTCCATTACTCAAATTGTTCGAACCTGTGTGAATTAGTATAACATTAAGTTAGTGATTATTTATTAGTATATACTTTATTTACAGCCATCATATTAATTAAGTATAAGTTCCTGAAACAACTGATATACAGTCTGTCATAAATTTAAAATTCTATATTATCATATTCCATTGTATACCAATTCTGAATATACATTTTTCACATCAAATAAATCTAAATAAATGGTTCTTTATGGAAGAAAACTGACTTTTATCTAACGTGTCTCATTACCTTGTTTTTTTTTTTAAATTTAACGTCCAAACATGTCGCATGTCTACACAACTCCCGTCAATTCAAAATGTTCTATCACTATTATGCGTGAATCCATGAGTTATATAATATGTACATTCATGTGTCCGTAGCTTATAAATAATAAATGAAAGCAAGTTGAGATTCGCGATATTCACCTTACAAATGTTCTATGTCAGTGAGATTTATATTTAAAAGTCGTTTCTCATACATTATGGTGCTCATTGTCCCGCTAATATGTACAAATGTTCATGTTTATAGCTAGCATGTTGAGCATTAGAATGCATATTTAATGATTTGTTTGTGATAAACTGTTATGGTTTTCATCCATCACGTTTGTAATGTGGATCCAGAAATCATAGAATGTTCGTCACATTGAAAATAATGAAAAGAATTGATCTTACTGATCATTTATTAACAAATAACTGACTTTGCACCAAATATAACACAATTACCTCACAAGTAATGTCTCCGACATCTGTTCAGAAAAAGAAGATTATAAAATATTTGCAAATTGATGTGTACATAGCACAAGTTTACAGTATATATAACCAGGTCAGTTGCCTTCAGAAAGCATACAGACAATTCCTCATTTTAAGTATACATAGTCATTGTCTATTTGTTTTCTAGTCGTACAAATTGTTTATTCTTTGCACAGTGACTAACTGAGGAGCAGAATATATTCATTCATAATTTTCTTATCTCGGTATGATTTTCACTTCTACACAGAACCTGGCTATATATTTACATTTTTAATTTACTCATAAACTGTAAAATAAACAGCTGTGGTGATGTTTTATTATTTGAAATAACCTTTCATTGATCAAGTTAACTTATTGGTAAAGGATCGTCTAAAGTCAACGACTGTGATTTTAAACGTTTAAACATGGGAAAAATAAAACTGATTTTTGTTTCTTGTTAGTACAAAGTAATGATTCTGACAAAAAAATTAAATATGTAGCTCACCCATATAACAAAGAAGTGGAATAAAATAGCAGTATAAAGTGATAGTATATAGATGATATAAAGACATCCTCAAAATCATAATAAAACATATGTTGCAATGTTACAAGAATGTAAAATGAAGATATAATATAATATATATATATTTACAAAAGATATTCTAAAAAGCCTTATAGTTGAATGAGGAAAAATACATTTATGAACTGTATCATTAATGGCACTAGGAGCAGACAATCGTAGCCAAAAATATGCTACAACTATGAGAAAAATAAAGAAACATATATTTGATAAAAATGGCACGCAAATATCGAAACAAACCATAACCAATACAATAGTAGGGCAGCTATTTAAAGTATCAAATAGCCAGTGTATCTGTCTGAGGCATTAGTTATCAGAATATAAACGGCTGTTTATATTGCCTAATGAGTCGTAGTGTTGAAATTTAATTCAAAACAGAAATGCAAGTATAATATAATGTAACAAAAATGTTAAGGTAATGGAGGTTTCTTTTGATTTTCTTCTTTTGTTGTGAAATGACACAGTAACAGAGTGTATTTTATGTATTGGTGGGGGAAACAAACACACAATACAGCTGATATGATAGTGTCTAGATAATTTTCATGAGAGAAAATGTAACAGATAATCATGTTTGAATAGTGTATACAAACTTAAGCTTAATAAAAGACCATGAAACATAGAATTTAAAACCAAAAAAAAAAACTTGTCTACATTATTTGAGACTGAGAACAAGGAACACTGGGTAGACACATATATGAACTTATACTGTACAACTGGAATGCATTTGTTTCATATATCAATACACAGAAAAAAATGTTTCGGAAAAAAATGTAAAAAAAAGAAAAAAAACAGTAGAAGCAACAGATCAACAAATAAAAAAATGAAATAAGTATTATAGCACAGATCTAGATTTACTACAGCGCACAATAAATGTGAGTCACTATCTGCTGTACGTGCCTAAAAACTCAGACAATTTATAACTACAAACATACATTTACAGTAAGCAAACAAAAATGGCTTCAGTTTCTCACAAACGGCTACATTTAAGCACCTTGTAAATGAAATGCTATTAATTTTGTAAAAAAAACAAACAAATAAAGAAAACAGTAGAAAAACACTACACGAACACTTCCATTTATGAACTTAACAAAAAAATTCTGAAAATGCCATTTTATGGCCACGTTTTCTTTAAGAATATTACAATGAAATTACCTAACGGAAGAATAACAATACACCAAAGCTATAAATAGAACAACAACACTAATCACGTGACATAAGACATTTCATTGAACTGTATTGGTCATTTAACTACAGTGTCCAACTCTTGCACACTCATTGAATCATGATTCATAGGGATGACCATATACATGTATATTGGTCAAAGCCAGAGAAACATTCTTGCAAGAATGTGAAGGTTGGGTACGACAAAGGATTTCAAGATAGAAGAAAAATAATATATATTATGCTGTTTGATTGAAAGTGGTAAAATAACGGAAAATTTAGGCAGCGTGAGGTCTCCCTTGATACATTTAACATAAATATTTTAACATTATTTACATATAAATAGAAACATAAAACTGCCATATTTTTCTCATTTCTCCCGACATTTATGGTCAAATAATTACCTATACTTGTTAATGTTGCACACTTAATATGCTTTTCTACAATGCTGATTTATAAACATTTTTTTCAGTGAAACGATGTAAAAAGGTATACGTATTGTTATATTGTGAAATAGTCAAAATGTATGAGAAAATATGTAATGTACAGTAATCAACATTCTCGTTTAGGCAAAAGAATAAACGCCAAAAATTCAGGCCATTTAAAATCAGTTTTTAAACTGATATCTAAAGAAAAAAAATCATGGTAGTAATAAAATATCTAAATGTTTAAAACATTAAAAAACAATTCACAAATTCATGATATAGTATATATATATATAATATGGAACAATAATGTGACCTTTTACCCCAAAATGCATACAAAATGATCACGTGATCAAACATGAACACAATCATGTGTCTTCTTTATACACAATGACACAAGACTGATTAGCGTAGCAACTATGATTGATTATGTAGGCATTGCAGTAAATCGTTCATAATAAAACTTGATAATGTAGCTCACAAACTCTCTCATTAATATACAAAAATCGATTGTAACATTTATATATATCACGTGACAAATTAAGAGATTCATATGTGTAATTTTTGTACGAGCTAAATGCTTTCCCAGAATTACGACTATATGACAATTAAGGAGAATCTAGAGTTAAATGAATGCTAGTATGCGAAATGGCAATATCCGAGTGCAAGAAAAAATGAAATATATTAACTCTACAATTTATGATGAATACACATCAGAGCATGAAACCACTCTAACGACCCCAAAAACTCAGACTAATTGAGTTCCAAGATTCTCACTGATTTCAGTCCCAATCTACCAAGAGGAACTGTATTTATGAAAATTATTACACGGCTTATTTAACTTAGCAGTTGCTTCCAATCCGTCGTTGTTTGCATTCTGGGAAGCCTTTCTTGAAAGTTTATATATAACAAACATATATTATCCAGATGCCGGTTCAAAATGATACATGATAAATATAGAACATTGTATATACTTTGACTAGACGTTGTAAAGTTCTCATAATTATTTGGAAAGCTGAGAAACTATCAAATCTAAACCAACTCGAGTAAGACATATATTTTTACTTATCTGTTTCCATTGTTGAAGACTTTCTTCGAATATCCCACCTTATTGCAAAACTTTCCACACGAGGGAATAATTTTAACGCTGATTATTCAAGGGAAGCATTTTATTTCCAGAGACTTGTTATACCACAATCTCGCTTTCCCACAGATCACAATTGTGAACTTTTAAAATATTATGAAACAAGTAGAACAAAGACATTCTGTCCAAAAGATTGGAAAACATGTTCAGGAAATCAAAAATAAACACAATGAAATCATTTATGAACTTTCTGCGATGGAATATATTTTTTTTACTAGTTAAAATAATGATTTAATTTCACGCATCCTTAGTGTCTAATAATAATATGTATATATATATTGTGTATAGAACTGCGCTGGAAGCGAGATTGTAATAAAATAAATTTCACAATTTACCGCTAACATTTTCGCTGATTTATGGCACTATTAACCATCCATTTCATTGTTAGTTCGATGAAAAATATATAGGTTGAGTCCCAAGAACGTGGTCCTTTATGCACATATGATGCTTGATATGAAATCCACAATGATCCATTTGCTGTGATGTGATTTGACACAAAGATTCCATGTATAAATGAGTCGTTGAATGGTGGTACTGAGTTGAAATCAAAGGTCAAGGTCACACTGTTTGACGTCACCGGCTATTCCAAACGCCCTCTGACGTCACCGGCCATTCCAGGCATTCATCGAGTACATTGAGTGCTCCTGTCAACGAGAAACCAAGTTACAGGGTGAGAATGAGCCCAGTATCTAACCTTTATAGTACAAAGTTATAAGCAGACGAGATCGCACGGCCATGTCCGCTCATTACTGAAAGCAGACAAACTGTGCATTGTAAACAATCAGTGCTCTAGTTAGAGCACATGGGCAATCTCAGCTTGTCTGCACATATATTCAATTTTGTTTAGTTTTGGGTATAAATATGGGCCTTCGAAGATTCTTAGATCCCTCGATACACTTCCTCATACATACGACAATGTAGAAATTAATGTTTATGTTTTTTTTCATAGAACTTTTCATAATAATTTACCGTTTACGAGTTTCACTGAATGCAAACAGAAATCGCAGGGAGTTTGAGAAATAAAACGTACAATAAAACACACAAAACACAAGTATAGCAACACTGCAATGTCTCCCTGGAACCTTGATGTTGTCTAATTTGATTAGCTAATGTTGCATATGTATTTGGAAGTGATCGGTTTGGCATTACATTTCCCCCCTCCTAGTCCATTCCAAAAAAATGAATGTCAATTTTCACTGGACTTTGTTTTAATTTCTCACCCTGCATGGTTTCTGTTGGCATGCATATCTAACTCTTAATATAACACTCCTTTTTATATTATACAATAACTAATTTTTCCATGCTAGATGTATAAATGAAGTCTGGCATGCAAAAACTAGCCGCAATAAAAACAATGAAATTCTATAAGAAAGCAATACATATCTAAATGTTTTAACAACACTTGATGCAAAGTCAATTATATACAAAAAAGTCAACAATCTTCGAATGCTAGACAAAATAAAAATATTCAGCAAATGTGTGATCGAAACGACCGTAAAATCACTAGTTTCAATAAGAGCGGAACTATGAGCCTTATAGCAACAGGATCAAGATTTACAACATAAATATATCCAGAGAAAACTGGCGTGTAGTTTCACCTGCTGGCGGAAAACTCAGAAACATCTGTTAGACATTCTACTCAGATATGGGATATATATTCTCTTAAAAACTTATGTTCACTGACCGGATTCGTGTAGTTAACGTTGTTGATGAAACTTAATGCATAAAATGTGTACACAGAATCCTGGTGTGCATGGTTACATATCTAGAACAAATGAAGTTCTAAAACTGTAAAATATTTCACCCAAAAATATTTAAGAACCTAAAGGAGTTGGATTAGATCCCTGAAAGCACCATGGAGACTAAGATGAGGGGATCCTTTCTTCTCGTTTGAAACATTTCATACAATACTATGGTTGTTAGAAAACCATTCCCCTAAAGCCATAAACCATATGGTTTGAAGTACATAACAATTTTGGATGAGAACGCCATATCATTGAAGAAATGACCTCATCGAGTTCGACAGACCCTTGACCTGTCAGAAAGTAGAAATAACTCTACTTGACTGCATCAAACCCTCACCTAAAGTTACTTTTCAACTTTCTAGAACGGATTTGAACCGATTAATATTTGACGTATTTCATTACTAAACATTTAACATAATGATTATAATAAGCTTTAGTCACAGAGTCAACTTCTACATACTTTATCTCTATGTCTTTTTTGTTCCACTAAAGACGTGTATTTGTTTATATGTATAGCCTCCAAAATGTTATGGCGAAGTTAAGATCCGGTATACGTACCCCGTTAATCACAGAAAGATTTGATTTCATTTCAGCATTTTAACAAACGAAATTTGATACATAGTTCAATACTTAGTTGTCTGTTATGGATATAGCACGCAAATACATTATTCTACATTGAGCAGGAGATATGTTGTCACTGATTTACCTATATAGATTACAGGAAATATACAGATACTGGTCGGAGAGTAATTTATGGCTTGTATTGTCATTTAGGAAAGTGAAGAAAAGTCGAGTTCAATCGGCGTTAGTCGCTCCATTTAACATGACAGGTCTTGTATATGTTAGTGATTTGTAGACTGTATTTTTTTACCGTCCATTCATTATTTAGAGGATCGTCCTTGTTTTAACGCCGGTATTTTGATAATAATACTATTGTTTGTTATTAACAGATTGACGAACACCTGATATTTCCCAATATAGTTATAGGTGTATTGATATTTAAACTATTTCATGGACCTTGTAACAAAAGAACATTATTTTTCAAATTGAAAATTGGTATAATCATTTCATGTTAGATTACCATGTGGAATCTCTCTGTTAATTGCAACGTGTTATCGATCATAGTCTATTGTTTAGAATCCGTCTTCAAGATTGTCGTTCGTACATTTCTTAATGAAATTTTATCAATTTATGCCATGCAGCGTAGTCGTATTATGAACAACTTTTTCACGACCAACATTGACTGTAAGAGTTACAATTAAAACATCAGCTAATACCACGTTAGTGTAACAATGGCGGTGTTCCCTTGGGTAACGGGGAACTGTTGTGGATACATGATATTTTTCACCAATAAAGAGACTAATTTAGTGTCAGCTTTAAATGAAAGTGTGTCTCGCAAATGAGATTGAATATTTTCGGATGAGGAAGTTTTGTATTCTAGTTAAGGCTTAAATTAGTGGTATTCTTGTGGCTCCTATAATGCATATGTTAAGTATTTCCGTTCATTGTCCTCTTCAAGTTGGAGTTGTAGCGATTGCTCTTATGCGTTTGTCAGGGTGGCGTCCCTGTCTTTTCTTGTACAAATTGTCACATTTTAGGACCAGATATTAGAGTTGAACGTCTGTTTGCATTTCAAATGGGGCCCTTTCTATCTCATTAAAAATCAGAAAGCATCGAAATTTACAAATCGCAAAGAAATGACTTCCCGCCTCCCAGTGATGGTTTCTTTACAATATTGAATGAAGCGTAATATTGGTAGTCGGGGCATTATTAATCCGTTTTGACTTCGATATTCAACGTTCAAGTTACCTTCAGCGAAAGTTTGCATTTAATTTCATACTGTTTAATGCTGTTTTGAATCGGCTCAGTTAACTCGGGATAAAACTTTTAATATGGCCCCGTGACTATAGGGATGCCGTCATATCGGTGCGAATTATAATATCATAAAACATTTTATGAGCGCAATGATTTGAATGCTCGCTTAAAACCGTAACCAAACCGCTATGGAGTAAGCTTTTAAAATTGTTTCAATCAGATATGTGGATTTTACAAAGTATTGTAAGAGGCATACAAAGAAGTCAATAGGAAGTAACGATAAATAAACATTACCTTAAGTTGTACATTTTATATGATTAACTTATACGCAAAAGAGCTTATACGAGTTATTTAATAGTATTATATTTAAATCCCAGTTATGAAAATTAAATGGAATAAAGAACTATTAAAATACAAAATGTATTTATTAATGTTATACGTCTGCCGCATTTAATGATATGGGCACGTATTTTCTATAAGTTAATGTGTCCAAGTGCATATTATATTTTTTACTTCCAGGATGATACATTATTTAATACTTGTTAGTTACTCAGATATTGATATTTTATGGAAGAAAACTGGTTACACATCATGCTTGAATTATTTACAATTCTCTCCATGTTTACAATGTCTGCCTCTATCGTTTCTCCCATATTTTCTAATAATTCATGTATCATATTTCTCCCAGTCATGTGTGATAGAATACTTGCTTAAATTTACCAGAACGCGGAAAATGACGGCCATGTGACAGCCCTATACTGCGGAAAACATATTAATTTCTTGCAAGTCAATGGTTTTCACATAAATGTATCTCTATCAATATTAATTGAGCTTTTCTATAACTAAGCTATTTAACACAAATAAAAAAACATTTTCGTCGTTACACTAAACGAAAAGCAATTGACATACCTGCTTAATAAATCATTTTAAAACACATAACTCACTTTATATGGCCATAAGTCAATGTTCTTTACACGGGTGTCAATCACAAGAAAATTAAAGGTGTGCGATCCCAGTTTCGATAATGTCAAAATGCACATTTTTACGAAGTATCAGTGACAATGTGAGGCAAGGTCTGGCTGATCAGCGATAAAAAAATTGTCATTGATAGCCAGTAGTTGTCGTTTTTTTAGAAGTAATATTAGGTCTTGCACCACCATCAGTTTGTTCGACAAGATTTGATCTTTGTTTGTTTTAAAACAGGATTAGGCCGTCTGTTTAATGCATACCACGAGTCAATTAGGACTAATATGTGTATAAACTTCAAAGATATAATTTGACAGTATAATGAATTAAAGTTCAGAGGTTGCGTAAACCTGTTGACATAGACGTACTGTGAAACGATTATGCAAAACAGAACTTTATATTGTTTATACTATTAATTGATAAATGGTATGCTATTATTGTGCGAGGTGGTCGTGTTTTGTAAAGTCAGGCCTTTCCATTGATAATGCTTGTGTCACTCCATCTGGGATGTTTTAATGCAATAAGTCAAAACAATGAAGATTATGTACATGATGCTAATGAGCGCTGTGTAAATCAATGTGTTGAAGTAATTTGTCATAAGTTTCAGAATGATACATCATTAGGTTTTGAACATTTTAATTGAGCTGATTTGAATTAGTCTGAACTTACTGCGATCTTAAAGTGAGATTTTGATCGATTAACACTTATACAGTTTCGGGGTCATCCCTGTGTTTAAAGGTACACACAGCTGGAGTGATACATTGATCAAGCATTTCGTCTTATCATGCTTCATAATTATGACTTTCAACAAGTTTTAGTGATCATTTAGATATACACACGATAGGATCACAACATAAATGTACTTAACATTAAAAATTGGTATTTTTTTATACGGCAACATATACAGTGTTTACTCAACCTCGTAGGTTTATTGCCAAACAGGGTCATTCAACTAACACACCATGGATGTTTAGTAAGTTTTCAAATAGTAAATACATTCGGTAATTATACACCTGTCGTATTTCAAATCCATTTTTCATATTTTTACTCCACATTTTGACTATAAAAAATACTGAGTTGCTTTTATTGTTATCACGTGTAGTAAAAAAAATGTACAATTAAATAGTTCGTCATAATCATAAGTAAACTGACTAATTAATTCGTGCTTTATTTCAGAAATTGTTCATTAAAATGATTAGTTTTTCAGGCCCCCATATTAAAGTTGTTTGAGGGTTTTGATAGAGGACATGTTGAATCGTATGTGGTTTAATACGAAATAACAATCGAGTTTCCATTTTATTTCGTTTATCGGTGTTTTGGGTGTTAACGCCGGTACGACCAATGCCAGAGGTGGAAAATGACATTAAATAAGGGGCATTAGTCGGGATAATCATACTATGTTAGGACGAAATGATAATTTAATGACTGATCTCATTATTACCGAAACTGTTCATCTAATTGTAGAAAAGACCTGACCTTCTATAGCAAAGGGAAAATTGGGTCTATTCCCCTAAACACGTGAAAGGAAATGCTAGATTGTCATCTCCACCGAGGCCACGCTATTGTCAATTGTTTGATAATTTCCCAAGTTTTCTATGAAAATGGGGCTGGATGCTTCGGTTACTATGTATATTTACAGATAAAATCTTGGACGGAGAGGCTAACCACCCGGACTACGAAGTATGGGGTAAACTACTCTATGTGTTATAGACGCTCTATTCAAAATGCTTGGTAATTAAGACAGGTGCCTCCGCTCTTTGAGATACCTAAATAATGTTAATAATAGGGCATGCGGTTTGCAATATCATTTTAATAAACAAACCCTGTAACCCCTGAGCTGATCAAGAGCACAATTTACTGATAATATTGTCTACTTGAACACCGGTATGGATGTGTTCCTGGGTATAAATAATGAGAAATGTTTTTGATGGACAAGTTTTGATGGTCTTCAGCAAGGCGTGTTGACAGCGTAAAAATATCACTATTATATTTCTAAATGAAATAATATCAAGGATTCTTATAAATAACGATACGAAATTGCATCTCATTTTAAACACGTCATTTTTTTTATTAAGGACTAGTTTGAAATGGTGTTTTTCCCGAATAAATCAATTTCCAATCAACGCGCTGAAAACTTCTAAATTAATTTGAGTATTTTT
Organism: Lutraria rhynchaena; assembly: GCA_008271625.1. NCBI lineage: Eukaryota > Metazoa > Mollusca > Bivalvia > Venerida > Mactridae > Lutraria > Lutraria rhynchaena. The sequence goes on from VIBL01000292.1 coordinate 236,902, forward strand.
ATTTATTTTTTTTAGGAAATAAGTATTTAACAGAATAAAATGCACCAGTTGTACAGCGGCTAATACTATTATTGAATGTGGAAAAATCTTAGAGTGGGTGTTTGTAATTATTTCAATTACATTATTTATTTCAAAATATATTTTCAGCATATCACATTTTTTTATTTAGTTTTATTTTTACTCCAAGAAATTTAAGTGTTTATAACAACAGAACTCGTTAAGAAAACAAAAAAATATTGCATTAAGAATTAAAGTGCGTGATAAATCACTGATAATGTGTTTTAAATAATCTTTGAAAATGAGTTTGGTTTATATTTAAACAGAAACTCTGTGCCACCATAGAGAATATTTGACACCATAGAAATCATTACGCATCACTTTGTGTCATTTTATCGAGCAGAAATATCGTTTGAAGGGTGGTCGGAAGGCACATAAACGATACTTTATGTTATCAAACGTTGCTTTGGTTACATGCACGAATGATGTAAATTTAGTTATTTCATCGTAAATTTAGAAAATCGGGGGTAATTTTGTGTCAGTTCGAATGGAAATTCTTTGACTCTTAATTTAGAATAATTCACAAAAATAAATTATTACGCCTATGTGTGTGGTAAAGAGAGTTTAGGAATCCAAAAGACATCACAACTACTTTCAGGCGGTAATAAAACAAAGAGAATGGACTTTAAGTAATTTATTTTGCGCATGCGTCATAATGACAACAATTCAATGTTATTCTCATGTAAAGGGATAAATGGATTCGACCCACAAAGTCGATGATAATAAATTAATGTGATTTTTCTTCAGTTTAGGTTAACTAAAATACAATATGATTATGTTCACAATTAGTTTGGGAGTAAATCACAACCGTATTAGCTTAGCAACAGTGAATTACTGCCCGTATTTTCATTCATTTATTTCTTATATTTTGAATTCAAAACAATAAGTTTTTCCCACTAAATCTCAGAATATTTACCGGACTCGCACAAAAATCTATTTGAAGTAACATGCGTAAACACAGAGACGACACACAAATGTGTTACAAAGCGTGTAAAGTCCCTAAGGATGTGTCATTTGTAATAAGTGTATTGCCCTGTCAAAACTGTCCAGAACAGAAGTCACTTTTGATCCATAACGCATTGTTTATCCGTTCTGTATTCCTCGATAACACCAAACACAGCTAAGGATAATTACTACATTCCCTATACATCTCATTGCTTTATTTAATGCGCAAAATGTTTTGTTTATGAACTAAATGGATCTATATTGTTTCTGTTAATTAATTAAACAACAATAAACATGGCTTGATTAATTAGTTTTTTTTTCAAATAATATCCAGGCATGTTTGTATATAGTGTGTGTTCAACGCATCATTATTTTCACGATTTTCGCGTGTTATATGGTTCATGTAAGGGGCTTGAATTAATAAACTAGTAAAATATTCCCCATGCGTAATTTTACAATTTTTGTATGTTAGCTCAATCAATCCGATACGTCCAAATATAGTCACTTAAGTGATATTGGCGAATTTTTCGCTCAAATAAACAATTGCATTTGATTTATAGAGATAGGCTGAAGATCAATATAATATCTTGGCTAGTACTGTCTAGGGTCAGGAGGAGTGTGGGGCGCTAAATTTCTCATGAAAATGGTAAAACTATTGACCGTACCAGTATATAGTGTTTCCATACACCTAACAGTATAATCAGTAATGAACTTCGATAGAGTGTTTAGGGTTCTACAGAGAAACTAGACATTTCTCGGCTGTTTTCTGAGAATCACACCAAAAACTCACTGCAAATCCGAGTTAATGTGTTTGCCACACGAAATCGTGAACAAAAATATTATGATAGTGAATAAATAGGTTCTACTCACCGGGTCCTGCAAGTCGGTAGGGTCCGGATTTTCCGGACTTTTTGATGTCGTACTTCCGGCCCCTTCCCTTTCGTCTATCACTAAATCTATGGGCATTTTTCCTTTTAAACAACTTATATACCGATGGCAAAAATTGTCACATAACTCATGAACCTGTGAAAAGAAAAATAAGACTTTTGTAATAACAGTTAATATTTATATATATATATTTAAAAAAATACTCGCTAAGGATTTATTTACATTTCAGTATCACATAAATACTAGCATTAAGTCTGGTAATCTCGAACCTCTGTTTACTTTTTTAGAAGTGGCAATTTTATTTGGACAGATTAATAGGGTATAAGACTAATTGAGTATCAATGTTACAGTATACATTTCAGGATATTTAACCATTATCATTATATCAGGCGTAATTGTCCTTACTAATATTAAAGAAAATCTTGATAGAATCTTTTATTTGCTCACATTATACTAGTACAAACATAAAATTTTAAGGCGAGTAAATTTATAAGCTTATGCCTTATCAGTAAGGATTTTTAAGCGTCCGGAAGGTCGTAGCTAGCTCTACATATCCAAATTGTTAAGTTTACAAATTTCTATACCTGATAAGATTCACAAATGACAGACAGAGGTGATTTCGTTTTGTATACTGCGTAATTTCAAAGCTGAATTCATAGGTTGGGATATTTCAAACGCACTGTTATACGAGTATATACCCGTAATTCAGAGCACCACAACCAAATTATTGTATTTATTTAAATTTTGTGTCATAAATATGAGAGCCGTGTGCTTATAATTGCCTTTTTCCATCTTTCTTGATTTAATGAAGGCATATTGCGTAGACACAAACTATGTGTAATTACTCCGATGGTAAATGCATAAATAAATAAACGAACAATGTCTAGGTTTCATCAATAAAAAACAACGAAATATGAAAATATTTATTACCTTTTCTAACTCCAATAAATGGAAACGTAGCACTTGAATGGCCTGTATCATCTATAAGGGATGAAAAAAGAAAAAAAAACAAGAAATTATTTATAATCATAATAACATTAGTTGCATAATTGTGTATAATTAGTTTTTATAATAATCTAGAAAGTTTATTATTTACAATTAGCTAGGCACTGGCTTTGGCATGAATATGCAATAAGAACCACGCAGAGATTCTGGACCGTAGTAATGAGACGACCGAAATTAGACCGGTCTGTCATTTAGTGGTGCTAGTGTGAATTTAATTACGTCGGCCATATTTGTTAGCTTCCAATGCAACCTGGATTTTGGTTCCTGCTGTTTCCGAGGAAATTAACACCTTTAGACTATTGCCTTCAGATACCCTTTGGTAACTATTCCATCTGCTGCGTTATAAGAATACTTGTATATGTCTATCTTGGCCATGTGTTTTACTCTTTGGCATTTTATTTTAACAAATATTGAGAGTCCTACGGTTCGGTGGAAATTTCAATTCAACGGTACTTAAACAGCGATATAAAAGAGGGAAATCTGCGCGAACTTTATTGCCAATATGACATTCGGCAAACTGAAAAGGTAATTCTAACACCAGCAATTTTCCTCGCTAGACGTGTAGAGAAAGTACATTTTATGCCGGGAAAACGCTGGGTTTTGACCGCGCTGTTTATCATAACAATCTATGAAAGGTTTTGGGTTTCATGTGGTCGATGCGCTGAACACGGCTAGCCCGAACATCTCATGATACATATTTTTGGAATGTTATCTCTGTTTTTTTCTCTCGTACATGCTGGCTTTTTAATGAATGGGTATATTTAGATGGACAATCCCATTGTGAAAAAGAAGAGGTCGTATTCTTTTTTATGGACCGTTTCCCACACACCGAACCATGGGTGAATAAGTTTTTGATTGTAAATAATAGCGAAAGATATGCGTCAAAACATACACCAAAGGGAAAAAATAAAAACGTACTAATTAAATTAACCAGTAAAATTAATATGTACAAAAAATAATGCACACTTACCAGACTATCCAACTCATGGTTTGAGGAAAACAAAGGTTTATCCGACCTTGCCTGTGGAGTTGAAAAAAAGAAGAAGACAAGTGAGTCACAGGCAAAATATCTAATAAAATAAAATTCACATAACACTTTTATTAAGTAAGAAATTCCACGAACATTTTAATTTCTGGATTTCATTGTCTAAACCAGAACAAATTTAAGGCTAAATTTTGAGATACACAGGGACCCAGGCATTATGCTATAATCAATTACTTCAGACTAAAATTAATTTTCAGTTCTCTTTTTTCAGAGACTATAAAACGACAGTGGTTTTTGTGAAACTGGATTACTACAGTGAATATTATGACTAGTCGAGACATAACGTTACAATGCTCACAATTTGTTTTTATTGCTTGATTTTAAAGCAAACGTGCGCGCTTCGGGCAATACTAATTATTTCAATGATTATTATTAGGGAAATGGAATGTAACCGGAACGGGCGAAATATCGACGACAATTACACGAATTGGGTCATAAACTGGCCAATAACATCTACTTAGGCTCGACAACCTGAATATCGGGAATGTTTCAAGTGGTTGTTTCCTCTCAATATTTAAGGATAACTTCGTAAAGAAATATTTCATAAAAATGGATGCCATTAAAATAACTTATTACATTACGGATTAATACGGGTCCTGGCTTTTAACCATTTTATTGAATTTAAATTCCACAAAACCATGTTTTGTTCAAGCAAGACTGACCCTATTCATGTGATTTGAAACTAATCGTTATAATCACTTCTAAAACATAAATAATGTTATTTTAAATTGTATAAATATAAACTGTTATCCTGTTTAATCGCTGTAAATTCAGATTTATTAAAGTCGCGACGAGGGTCAATTTTCAAACGATTTAAGGTATTGTGAAATCATGTATATTTAACGTTTAAACGGACTTAAAACAAAACATTTATTTGTCTAAACATGATTGGAACTCGTTGTTAATTTTAGAGCAATAATAACAATATTTAAGCGTTGTATATAAATTATACAAAACCTCAGTACATTTTTTTACCAAAACTATATAAAGAATAGAGGTATTTCAAGAAAAGTTTTGTATCATTTAATCAGAAACAAAAGCCAGTCATAGTTTAGACGTTTTAGAAAATAATGTTGTTAAAACGAAGCAACACGTAAGTAAAATCACAACAGAATAGAAATTGGGTCAGATTTTGACAAGAGAAAAATCGAGAAAAAAAAACTTACCAGGACTTGTTTACTAAACACCGCTATATCTTCATTGAAAGACTCCGAGGAACAGACATCTCCCCCTGCCACTCCCGGCTCTCGGGGAGTGCACGTTGCCAATTCACATTTCTCAAAAATGAGAGCCAGCAATGGAAATAACGGGTGCCTAAAACACATATATGTCACTTAATTAATGCTTACACATTTTGATAGTTTTTTTTTATTATTAAAACATGACAATTTGAATAGTTTTAAGTTCAAATTATATCAGATTTTTAACCGTATTATGTTTAATTTATTAATTTAATTATACCAAATTTTTTAAAGTAAAATGGTCCATGTTAGACTCGAATTTTATTTCTTAAATAATACACTGAAATAATTGTGTTATTTTTGTGTGGATTTGTTCCATCAAATTTTAACTTTTTGTGGAAAAATATATATTAACAACTCCTTAAATTCCATTACCTATATCAAACACGTTCGCAAACATCGCATGATCTTTAAAATTCGGCATAAAATGAGCTTAAAATACTGTGTTTTCTGTGATTGAACGCGGTAAACGAAAATAAATGATATATTTGCGTGTTTACAAAAATATGTTAAACCTAACGGACAGCCATTTTGTTTCACTGATCATCATGCTTATGTATTGATGTTTTGCCCGGAGCATCAGTCCCGTACACCGTGTTTTATCACATACTTTACCGATTTTGTGATCAGGGATGGTATTTAGTATTTTTTTTCTTGGTTGTTGAGATGTCATACATGTGTACGTATGCTGATAGATATTGTGTATTGTACGAAATGATTCTCAATTTAACGTATCAAATACTTGTATATGATTTTACAGTTTATTGACATGTCATAATAAGTTGAACATATTTGCACGTCGATTTTTGTGTTCATTGTTTTAAAGCGGAACTTCGCCATATCAATACCAAATACATGAATTGATTTGTCTACACTAAGCCGTGTGCGGTTTAACTCTGATTTGTATAAAACTCGGGTCTTTAAATGTATAGTGTTTACTTAAGTCCTCAACTTTAAACATGTAAGGTTATTCTAACTTGTCATTAAGCGGTATAACCTGTCGATTAGATTATGGTAATGAACGTCGATTTTGTTATTATATATCTCCTTAAAATATTTTCAAGATGAATACATAACTATCACATATCCACCATCCGTTGATTTTTCTTGTAAATAATGAGAACACAGCACTAATATTTTATAAATCCAGAAATATATGGGTTTCGTCTTTTTCATCACTACACTTACCCATATATCGAGTCTTTATCCCGTTTTAATTGACTGTCCTGTGTTGAATTTGTTCCCATACTCGACATTGAGTTACTTGTTGAGTATGGGGGATATGAACTATGCATAGAGCCCCCATGATTCACACTATGTGGGGGTATGGAGTGTCCGCTGGGTATGGAGGTCCGGTGTGGATCATACATGCTTTCCATCCCTGCCAAGGCGCCACCATAGTGAGCCGGGAAGTCATTTTCCAACTGAAAAGCAGAAACATACACAATTTCAATTTTACATCCAAAAAATCACCAAAAACACAACACTGAAACCTCAAAAAGCAATAAATATCAATAAGATAAGAACCGTTACGCACGTCCCATTCTTTATCCGGAAAACAATAATTCACGGTTATAAACCTCCATTAAAGCACAGACGAAAACATTGCGTTGAACATCGGTAACCCAATTATGAAAATTAAGAATGCCTCTATCCTTACCCTTTGAGCCATGGACCCGTTTAACGTAGTCCAAGGCAAAGGCTATGAAGAATTCAAGCCCGGAATATCCGTCCTGTCCGAACCACTGTTAACACCCTGGTTTACCGTTGGTACGTATCCGGATGGCATAAACAAATCCAAGAATTCTGTCAAAGAAATACAAAACTGTCAATGTTAGTAAACGTTTCTACACACTATCATCACGATCCTAGTTTAGCAAGTATGTTGTCTCTAGTATCGGACGAAGCCAGTATAAAGCTGTCAATCATAAGCCTCGCTCTACGCTATACAGCACACTGAACGAACGAATGAGCTGTCAGGATGAAATATATCATTCATAGGCGGGCCACTACGCCAAACGAGAGGCGCTACGTACTGGGTTATCGACAGTCCTAACGAATGCGGCTGTTTCAAATTTTTGTGTATAGGATACAAATCAGACCACACTTGGGGAATTCACAGATAAGAAAAATGATTTTCGGTTATGATATATCGCCTTTTGATATAGTCTCAAGATTCGCTGTAACTTAGTGTCGGTAAATGTCAAAAATGATCGTACCAACACAACAGTACACAATACATAAGCATGTGTCTGCTGGCAAAATTCTAAACTCACTTATCATTTTTGTGAGCGAGTATAATAAAGAAAACTATAACAAGATATTGTCGTTGATACATCTCTAAACATCACCGCGAAATCTCAATACGAATACGTAACTCTTTCTTCTATAGTTTCTACTTGTTGTGAAGTCTTTAAAATGATGCCCAATATATTTTAATGCCCTAAGTTTTGCAATGACGGATGAACACTGAAAATTGTCTAGCGTAGTGAGAAGTATAAACGTAGTTGAATGATTTGCGATGATTTGTTGTCATTTAAGTCGTTATTTCATTCAAAACCATGACTAGCAAAATGTAGTGAAATCATACAGTATTTAAATCTTCTGACTGGCCAGATATGTCAAACGTGTATTAACTCTATCTGTACGTTTATCCTTCAAAATGATAAAACACCGAAGAAATGTGACGGAGTTTTACTCTGATGATATATGTAATCTGCCGCTTCGTGTGTTATTGTTCCCCCGCTGTGAGCCCTTCTGTTTCTCACAATAGTGGGGAGGTGATATGCAAATTAATATACGCCTCCATTTTTATCGCTCCGCCTCTCTGCCAGCCTCTTGTAATTGATCCTCCTCGATTTGCGACCGATTGCAGAGTACGAAATCAATAACTCCGCCTTCGTTATTTTAGATGATCGTTGTAAACTTGAGAAATCTAACGAAATATTGTATTTTCGTCTTTAGAAAGCGATTTTTAATTGCAACTACATTTTTTGCGATAATTTGAAAGTAATTGTTGTGTTCAGAACGTTATAAACGTCTATATTGTTTCTCGATTTTTTTCTAATCGCGATATTTCAGGGAAATGCAGATGTTAGGATAATATGTTATTATAACCAAATATTTAACGATCTTCTTTGCAATGGAAGTAACTGTGTTGGTCGAAATGTAATATACGGAATATATCCAAATTACGGTGAAATCATTTACATGGTTGTAGTTTGTCTTATGTATAATATATCGCGCTATTTAAAAACCATACACTTATCATACTTTGATTCTAATTAATCTAGTTTACATCGCGAATTTGATTGTTTTCACGTAATGCCGCTTAATGCAAATATTTTATGGAAACGGCGTCAGATTTCATTAGATTCTAGAAATATTAACAGCAACATTTCATTCTTTATCAATATTCCGTACTGTGTTTATTTAGATAAAAAATAATAAATACTGTTTTGCAGTGAAATGAGCTTGTTTTGATGGAAGTTGTTAAGAAGAAACTTATAAATTTGTATGTTTATATTGCATCACATGTCAGACATATTCTAATGATCTGTTAGCGAAACACAATAATTATAAAATTCGTGCAACGTTATGACCAGATGGATAAAAACTGATATTTTATTTGCAATATACATTGACTCGCAAACACTACTTTTCCTTTTACTTTTTCACATGCGCTTTCTCAAAGTTCGTTTAAAAAGAATCGCGTAATGTCGGTAGACTTTTTATCTAATGAAACCTGGTGCAATTCATTTCGTAAAAAAAGTGACTTAATTTTATATGCCTTTCATTAAATGCGTATGAATTGCATAATTAAAAGCCAAGGTGTCCGATTTCAGCTATTTTCAATTTTGTAACCTTTTAGATATTTTGATATTTGGATAGACGGTTATGTATTATTTCAACGGAAAACTTTCTGACTGGCTGATCAGGATAACTTTTCGTACCGAAAATGTTTATAATTTGTTGCAAAGTGTGTTTTCGTTACAAAATGACGTAAAGTATTATCGTGAGTTTGTTGGAGCGAAGCGACCTCTTCACAACCCCTTGGATAATGTAACAAAGCTACGGAAGATGAGATAGAGGATAAAACTAAAGATAGGGGCCGAGATAAGGGCTACACCCGTGATGACACCACGTGATCAGCCTGATAACGGGTGTCTTATCTAGCCGTGTCCCTGGGGTCATCGGATACCACCTAACAAGTCAGGAAAATATAGCCCAGCCCTATCGAATGCCCATAATGACCCTAAAACTTTCATTTTTATTTCTGTAATTGTGCGGATTTTTGTGAAGAATCAAATAAAATGAACCCATATCACGAGAACAAATCAAGCGCAAATGGATTTTCTAGATCACCGACTAGGTCAAGATAGCGAGTGAAATTTAATTAATTTTGTTGATAAATTAGTTTTTAAAACTACGCCTGAGACATCTTCTATTTACATACAAGTATTGCGAGGGACAACCAGTTAAATTCTCTGTGTTGTCACACAGGATCTAGGACACAGTGACACGAATATGTGTTGAATGTTTACATATGTCTTGTAAATCTGTATGTCCAATTAATCTTTGATTAATTGCTGTTATTTACTTCAAATTATTTCTCCTTTTGAAATGTATATATTCATCAAAACCATACGCATGATGTATTAATCATTGACGGAAACAAAAAACGTTACAATATTTTCTCTGAAACATTTCCATGGAATTGTTTATTTTATTTACGGCAGTATATGAATATAAAATTAATGCGAACAATTGCATGCTAATACGCGATAATGTGCAATAATTTCACCGGAATTTAAATTCTGAAATATTGAAGTTTTAATTTATTTGCTAACGATTTATATAGATTTAATTTTGTTTATTTTCTGACTGATGTTAGATGGTTTATGCATTATGTCATTTGTGCCGCAAATTTTATACAGCGAAATCATGATATTATGATGGAAACATGTGTTCAACGTGCACCATTAATTACGGAAATTGATATCATTTATGATTTCATAAAAGTGGTGATTTTAAAATACTCCTAATAAACAAATAATGAATGTTATTAAACATGACATATCGTGGATACACTGAGAGGTTACCGCACAAATACGCGCAATATTACTCCAAACAATATACACGTATTCACAATTTTTGCAAAACACGAACGTTCGGAATTAATAGAAAAACTTGGGACTGGTTGTTGGTTTTTTGCTCACCATTAAAACCTTAAAGGAGTATCAGTCTAGCTTTAATGAAGTAGAGAAATAAAAACGTCATAACTATTATAGAGTGTTTAATGACAACAGAGAGTGTGGCGTATCTATGGCAATGAACATTACGCGGTGTTTTAAAACTATATTGATGAAAATCTACAACAAAATAGAGTTAGCCAAATTTGTGATTATGATATTTATAATGCCACAGCCGTGATTGTGTATTTTATATTACACTATGGTTTGAATGAACCAGAAAATTGACACGCTGGTAAATGTAATGGAGACAAATGAAATGTTTTCGTATGAACTACCGCACACGGCTTCATCGTTCAGACTAGATGTATGCATTTATGGCATATTATGTACGAAGATTCATATAAACCTTGATGATGTAAAAGCAATAAGATATCGACGAACTGTTAGGTGACCGGGAACGTGTTGTAAATCGACCATTTCTACTTACTTAAAAATAACCATGAACCAAAATTGACCGATACTCGTTGACATTTTCATAACATTACAGGTGAGGATGTGAAAGAAATAAAACAGGACCACTTTTTTCGCTAGACAAACACACTCCCTGCATTAACTAGATTAATCAAACCAATAGCAACAGAAAAAGATAAAAAAATCTTGCTCTGAAGTTTTACACCATTCATTTCTTCCATACTAATCCATACATTTATAATTGTCCATATTTACTACCGATATGTTGTTATATCAGAATATTATAACTGTTCAAATTCAAAATAGTATTAATCTTTTATTTAGCTATATAAAACGTTCTTAAATGTACATGTACGCATAAAAATACTACCAATGTATAGTCATTGTGTTCGCGATGTCTCAACTATTCAATTTACCCGAAACAAGAAAAGTCTGTCCAAGATTTGACTCAAAATTTGCAATATTCACAAGATTCCTTGGACAAAAAATCCCGAAAAGTATAATCTCAATATATAAAGGGAAATTCAAATATATGTATATAACTAATCTATTTTGAAATAAGTGATTGAACTTTATCTTAAGCCCCATCTCACTCGAATAATTTGGATTGCAGCCCTTCATCAGAAAAGGACATTTTTCAACAAAGTAAACAGAACCACAATAAGACTATGACCATATACATGTTTATCCGTCAACCAACCGAAAGAACACGACTCACAAATGCTGTTCAATAGAAACGGACGAACAAACTCGTGTGATTTATAAATGCGGCCTGAAATAAAATTCGATAATGATGACCCTCAGAAAACTGTTGAATTATTCAATGAATGTGAATGAAAAGATGTTCCGTCAAGGGAAATGAATAATGAAAGCAAGAAATGAATTATTTTATTCCTTTTCTTGACTTCTCTGCTCTAAGTTCCTTTGGGACCAATTGCAGAACGCAACTCTTATTATTTGTGAGATGCAAAAAGTACTTCTCTGTTTGTTAAAACAGTGTCTATGCAAAGATGTCAGAGTTACTGATTAATTGTAGCAAAAACTAAGATTTGTACGACTTCTAGCGCAAGTTATTCCGCGTTCAGTATTAGCTTCATCTATATTAGAACAATTAATTCGTATATTCTTATCACCAGCGTCAGACGAAAACTACATTATTTGTAAGAATTTTCCGGGTTTAATCCGCGATTGTTTTAATTAAGGCAAGAAAAAAAAAGAATTTTTGTTATTAGCACAAGTATTGTAATTGGCACTTGTTTTTTATCTTTCGATTTGTTAATGTGGAATTATCTAATTAGGGTCCTTTATTTCGATGTCTGTGCTAGTGAACATACTTTGATAGAAAGGCGCAATAATGCGCTGTTGATATTATACAATATGTTATATGTTTTGCTATTATGGCCATTGCTAAAGCTATGAGTGATTATTTTGGAAAAGTCCATTTACTATTGTTGCACACAGGGATAACAATAAAATTACCGGAAGTTTGCATTCAGTTCTTTTAATGAGAATGAGCAACAGCAAGGAGAAAATCATTATACAAAGTAATAATGATATATTTTTTAACCTATTACAAATAAACTGACCTTGTATTAAGAATTGTTAATAAAAACTAACGAGCATCTCACACAATCTTGTGTGGGAAAGAATAGGTCTATTTACTTTCTTAATTCAGTGCTTGAATTTTCTCAGGCATCAATGAAAACTACATTGTAGTGTTTGGAGAGTCTAGTTTATAATGAGTCATCTTCTGTGTTTTATTAAACAGTTTATCAGAGCTTTATGCTTAAAGGATTATGTATATTGTCATCCTGGTGACATATTGAGTCGACATCACAATGAAAAGATTATTTGTGGCACTGTGGTACGTTGCAAACACATCAAGAATGTCGGCCCCACGAAGAATGACTTCATTCACGGGCGGCCATGTTATACCACGTGACCTTATTGCGTCCTGCGGTTGGCTATTGTGTAAGGTATGCCCTTGTGGCGTCTGGCATGCGTTCGAGACGGACACCAATTGTGTAACCGTTCTCAATATCATGATGTAAATATTGCTTTAAATAGTCATATTACATATTACTTTTCGACATGCGGAGGATGTTTTCTATTAAAGAGCCTGGTGTATTACTTTACAATTGGAGCCAATCCGACTGCCATCATTATCTTTCACTTTGTAATTTATCACTCCACGGGCAAGCTAACTATGCACAATCTTATAATCACCGATAAAACACATATTTCTTATCTACGCCATATATTTCACAAATCAAACGGAACTCAATATGGGCCCGTTAGTCGATTAAAGGGAATATTTTTCTTAAAGAGGAAATCTCGATCTTTTGTTGGATTATCACTGTTTGTATGTGAATTTCTGATAAAATACACGGTAAAAAGTGTACAAATATTGATCAAGTGGCGTATCGAAGATTTCCTTGAGATCAAAATGTGTTTTAGATTTGGTAATCTCTATCCAGATCCGGCAGGGTCTTAAAGGATCAGGGGAACATAATGTCCCACAGTTGTGATATAAACACGAGTGATACGTTTTCTCAATGGAATTGCATTTTCAAAGAGTTAGGTAATCAGACTGGGCACTTGATCTATTGCATAGAAATAAGCTTTGCTGTTTTCAGATTATGATATGGAAGAAAAAACGATGTATTTTTTGGCTTCGGGTGCCGGCATCAGACACTGCTGCAATTAAATTCAAACTAAATTAACTACAAACAGGCAACAAACTCTCTGTGGATGTTCTAAGCTAATGGCAAGACAGTCTATCGAGTTGCATAAAAAGCGAAAAGTGACTTGAGGCCAAATTTAATCTTATCTGAAGTTCTTAGTTCTGCGTATAGAATAGAAAAAGAAAATTGAACCACCAACGCCACGTTTAGACAAAACAAAAATTGAAAAAAAAAAACCACAGCAATAGAAGCAACAACATCAACAAAGGTTAAACAAATGTCAGCAGGCAAGCCACAATTTGTAATTTCACATACAATGATGACAACACGAAAGGCAGAACATATACGGACGCGTTTCATGAATGTTGATTGTGTATGATAGATAAATAGTGGACAAATACGATATCAAACTTTTTTGAGAGGTTTCAATGAGTATCAATGTCTATTTGTTGCTAAGAATATGAGAGAAAATCAGTAACCTGGATATTCAAGTATTGATTCACCATTTAAACAATTTTATAACAGGTGTGTCGCTAAATTCGTTTAGGAGATAGTATTATGCCAAGTGTAAGTGGTCGTCGTACGTAATCAGCTGTGTTCATTATTCGTATGAAAATTTAATTAAACTAGATAGGACCAGCTGCAGTGGGTAAAATTGAACAATGTGATAACAAAAGAGATGGCGCCGAGGAATATGACAACAACACGTATTCGTTCTTTCTCTTTCATCCTCTGACCATGTCATTTTTTGGTTTGAAATAAATCCGTCAAAAGCCCAGCAATATTCACACAACTTAGCGTATACAACAACATATTTAACATGCTAGATTCTTGACATGTGTAATGTGTAATCTATATTGACGGAACCCAATTTTCAAGCACTTTGATGTAGGATAATATCAGATTGCTACAAAATATAGTTTAGTCGGCATTGAAATCTATTTGGAAACACGAGTATTTGTGTCTGGTGCCTGGAAAACCCCAATCTGAAGATTATCAGAGAAGTGCATTTCAAAAAGACCGTGATGCTTAGCAAAGAGCAGACTTCAAATAAATTAAGAATATGAAGCACACCAGCTTCACTACATTACCTAATGATAAAAAATAATGCAGCAAATTGTAAAACAATAACATTACAAAGTTAAAACATGAACCTCTGAATGATACTAATAAAGACGTATTCGTAAGTAGATGTAACGGTGTAGGAACTTTTGTTTCAGTTGTATTTAATTACAGTCGAACAATCACATTTATGTGTTGCTAAATCAACCATGTACCAGCAAACAATTGAAGATATTTTTTTTAGAAATAACAAAAAAAATATAAAAAATGAAGACAAAGCAAACGGGCGTTCTGAAAAAACAAATGTGAGAAGTGAGGCTATGATTTCAAATACTGACACCTAGAACTGGATAGAAACATACACGCATTACAGCAGCTTCATTCCAACGCCGAGTGTTCGATTGAAGCCATTTCCTTGTGTTGCATATGCGTTATAATCATCAGTCGTGTTAAATATAGAGCGTGGACATTTAATAACAAAGTCGTCCTCATTGTACGCAACAACATTTAATAACTCGGAAAATCCCTTAATGGTATCTTCTCCATAATGCTAGCGGTATATCTGAATTAACAATATGTTAAATTTTATATTAAACGAACAGATACACACATGCTAACACCTCGAGAGAGAATATAAATTAGTTTTAATGAATTATATCAAGACTATAAAGTCCAAAATGATGAAGATATTTCGCTTTTGCATATTTCTATCATGTTAGTAAATTGTCTAATTTTACGCAGATTGCTCCCATTGATTTCGTTTGCAAATTAAACACATGCTAAATACTGGTGTGTGTACTATTAACAGTGTTAATATTTTGTAATATTGTGTTAATTAAGTTTTTGTTAAAAATTGAAAACCTTTTGTATAATTCTCTGGATTTACTTACAAAATATATTTTTTGTGCGTTGCTTGTAAATAACCTATAAGATTTTGATTTTGTCTATTGTGTATTTTTTACAGATAGTTTGATAAATAAAATAACACATTCATAAACACATTCACTATGTACATTAGGGCTTGCATTTTTATTTCGTTCAAAGTGAAGGTTAGTGATACAGGAAATCTAAATATAAAAGAACAATTTGTCCACAGAAAAATGTCTTTTCCAAATAATTACCATTTCTAGATTAAACTGATAAACAGGTGCATTACAACTTCATAATCCCATTAGAGTAATAACTAACACCCAATTTCTGATGTAGTAGAGGTAAATGCTGTTGTTTTCAACCTCCGTTCAGTCCATTTATTTCACAGATACTTATCATTTCTAGTTTCATTCTGAGCCAGGATTCATACAGAAATGTCATTGAAGGAGTATAAGACACATCCTGTTCGACGGCCCACCACTCTCCTCGTTTTATAGGATGTTCCATGTTTCACGTGTCTGTTCATTATCTCATATTAAGATCCACACAATCGTACGAAACTCGATCCAACTGAATTACCATTATATAAATTAGGCAATTTAAGTAATTGTCCTCGGGTTTCTACACATTTTTTACACAATTACAAAATCTGAAAGGCTACGTGTAATCACAAAAAATAGCTAATAGCTTAAATTATAAACCCAACACACGATTTTTGGCGGTGTACAAATTAAACCCACATTAAATTTTACACTTTGAATTAAAGAATTGAAATGGCAAGAAAATTATCATTAAATGCTAGCAATTTATACCTTCAGATTTTAACAGAACTACAGGTTTCACAAATTATTATTAATGCTGTAATCTAGGCGTGCCTTCCAATGTCCGATTACCCATATCTGTCAACCGTTTACTTCGACCGGGTAATGCAGAAATAAAACACACTCGTCATTTAAAGATTCAATCACCAGACCCTCGTTCAGGAAAATATTTCTAATAAAACCTGTGTCACTTAATGTTGAGACAAATAAAATATTTATATAATGGACAGTCTTCTTGTCCAATAATGACGCAGTGGTTTATGTAGGCACCCTACATGTCCAGTAGCCCCTTCTAGGGCAAGTTTGATAGAAGATATAAACACAAGTCAGTCACTCAGTCATCTACCAAGTTCATGCTTAAACAATGATGCATATATTTGTAACTTACATTGTTTCAAACATCAATCTAAGAGCTCTAACATGGTGTCACCTTTGGCGCTATGATGATTCAACAGTAAGCAAAACGAATAAATCTTCACATTAATGAATGGATTTGATGATGTGAACCCTCTCAAAGTATGAAACAGTTGAAGATGTTTTTTTTCAAATTTGTTAGAGTTATTTCCCAGCATGTAATTCAGCTTCAATCATTTTGACGACCGTCTGATTGATTGGGATTACACTAGAGAATCTATTTGGATAATTTTTGAACTGTCATTAATCGATTCTATCTGGTGTTAAAAATTATTTATAAGGTTTTCATAATATTGCATGTATAATAAATTGCTGTATGTTTTGGTATGTCACACTCGATTGATAAAACCGTCATAATTTATTTTGTGAATAATCGTTGACATTAATGGAAAGTTTGACAAATTAGCAAGGGACATTTACTAGCTACTCGACTTCGTCAGTATTCCGAACGCATGCTTGTACTAACACACCGCTGCATTAAAATAAACTACATACAGAAATTGAAACAGAAATAAAAAAAACGTTATTTTATTTAGCTTATCTATAAAGTTGACCCCCCCCTTTACAATAGTTAACAAGATACCTAAGTCAATTAATTCAGACTACACATATCAATATCAATCAGCGATAACATCAAAATCTATATCATGGCAACACCGATAGTGTATGAAACATTATGGTACAAAAATTATTCATCACCGTATCAGAAAATAAATACTTTTTAATGACAAGCCGTGAAATTTTAATAAAATATTCACCAGTCAGTTGATGAACATTTAAAGCACGCACGGTGATGTTCGTGCGCCTCCTATATTATACCACGACCGTATATTTTATAGAAGTATTGTTATTACATCATATTTATACAAGTCACGGTTAGATAAGATTTTCTTATTTAATATCTGAGATTGTTATATGATCTCATACATCGATCACGTGATACGGTATCGAATGAAGATTATTAGATAGTTGATAGTCATTGAGAAAATTTAATGAACATTTGTTTTTGTTTACGAATACCGATCTATCAGCGTTCTGAGATGTGTTGTTAATTAAGATTCATTGTATTTGCAAAAAAGATAAGAGAGTGGTTGTACGTTATTATTTTCATTGATATATATATATAAAGATCCACTCGGAAATGTTTCTTATTAAGATAGAATCTCTGAGAGACACGGCGCTGAAACGGGAGAAGAATAATGTTTTATCTGATACAACAAAAGAAGTTTATACCGAATATCATTAAATACACCCAATCATTTAATGAGTAGTCTGTTTTGTATACCATCACTTACTTATATGGTAACAATAGGTAACAAGAGGAGAATGGTTCGCTTAATGTTTTACTTCTAAGAAGTCCCAACTAAAGAAGGTCTAAGAGAACACCCGAGCACAATTCGGAATTTTCTTTTTTTTTGTGCATTACAAGTTTCGTTAATCAACGAAACATGGCTCATTCTTGGAGCAAATAGTCGGTACTAAAGTGTTAGATACTGGTAACCCTTTTGGTATTGATGGTTTCAAATTAATAAAATAGGATGTACACATTTAAAATGCTATTAAAAATAGAAAAGACAATGTCATTATCCATTATTATTGATTCAAGTAGAAACAACATATTCAAAATATCACAGTACAGACATATACATGTATATTCATCTGTTACCATATTTACAGGTCATTCAAGCACAATAGACTATTTCTTCTGCATATACCCAAAATACATTGTGAAAGCAAGTTCATTCTAATAAATTTGGCAAAATTGACACATTGCCCCAATATCGTTCAAACAGCTTGGCTAAACTTGTGAAAGTTGGTCCATGAATTTTAAACAAGCAACAAATGAACAACTAAAATTGCAACCCGCGATGGAAATCTGTCAGAAACTCAACATGTCACCAAACAATATTACATTCTGTTACACCTAGGATACATGCAGGTCACTTAAATTTAAATTTAACACAAATGCGAGTTCTAAGTTAGGCGTTATATGTCAAAACAACTTGATTGAAACACTTAAATGAAGTAGGTTCGGAAAAAGTTTTATACAATCCACATTTTTGTTATCGTTTATGATTTAGTAATATTAATACAAAGCAGTTAAAAAAGAAAAGAATTCCTATCAGGTAAGATCAAATGTCTTTGAATGTGGCGTTATATAATGGATCAAGTAGTAGTTTAATAAAGAATTATAGTTTCCATATTGTGTAATATCTCAAAAAAGTGACAGAGGAAGAACACAAATTACCGACATTTTGTTTCACCAAAAACTAATTTCAAAAGAAGTCTGAACACACAGCTGTAATCAAAGTGTCTAGATATTCAAAATGCCACTTCCAAGAAATTATTTGTAAATTTCCCTAAAAAGGTTCACCTCAAAATCAGAAATCACATACCTATAAGTAACTATTCTTGTTTTTATATTTCACACAATAAGAAGAAGCAATGTTTTATTCATATTAAAACAATTTTTACTTTCCTTGGAATCTAAACATAATCAAATGTTTTTAAACGCCTGATATCCCATAAAAATGTTTAAATACAGAAATAAAATAAAGAATAAAATATTCATTTTATCTACGCAATCAAACACGGTTTATTAAAAGTAAGGAGTATTTATTTCACAGTAGACACCTGCTTATTTCTGATATAATATTAGAACCAGGAGACGGTCCGTTAATTAGTTACAATTTACAAAATCGTCATGAAACAAGAGTATTTTGTCTTGTCTTTTGTAGATCTTCTCATAGTCAAGTAGATCTTTCAGCAAATGCTCATCACGAGGACAACAATGAATTGTCAACCATTTGCGATTTGCAGTTCCCGTTTTTTTCCTATTCGTTTTTTCTCTCTCTCACAAATGTCATCAAACTATTTCGTGAGCAAAACATTTAATTTAAGTACAATTTTCTTTTCTATTAACTACTTTGTATTGTTCTAGGATCTTTGTATTTTTTCTTGTTTCGAATGAAATCACAATTTTCCGACCAGGCGGGAAAACATTGGAATATTACCCCCCTTCCTTACCAATCAGGTGAATATTCGGATTGAATCAAATAGGCATTTTAATCAGTCCGGAAGATTTAATCTGTTTAAGATATTTTCACTTGGATAAGACTCGGGGTTATAACCCCTATTCTTTCAGAGAAATTGCTATTTCTTACACTTTAACCCAGTCCCGTCCCTTCGAGAATCGTTCGTAACGTTACTAATACGCCCTGTCAATCAAAAACAAAAACTGGAATTTAAAATGGATCTGCACCTAGTCTTATTCATAGGGAAAAATACGCCACTGTCGATACCGGGTTATCGTTTCTCATTTCCAGTATTAGTTATTATTGAAGATGTCTTTTAGCCCCATCTCTAAATAAGTGTCTTTAATTAAGCGGGTGTTTGTGCGTTGGTTTTGGATTTTACGGCTGTCCATGGAGGAATTATGGCTTGTATCAATGCTAAGTCATGCAACATCACAAATATGTGCTAACAGTGGCCACCCAATGAAAACTGTCACTCAATTGAGTATCTGTGAAGTTATGAATAACTGGAATTTGAAAAATAACTTTAGCCGAAACCTCAAGACTCAGCACGTTCGTACTCCTTGTTTACTCAATGGCTGTTCTGGCCTTGATGTGATTTTAATTTGACAATTATGAGCGTATCATATTCAAAGTGTTTAAATCGCGCGGTGTCCGAGTACTGGTCTTTGTCCAATCTGTCACTAATATGCCAGATGGAAATGAGAGCGTCCGTGCGATATGGATGCTCGTTAACACCTAGACGCTTATAAAAGTGTTAGCCAGTCGCAGATCGCCTGTCAACATGTCCGTTTGTCATGTCAGACATAATCTGGTTCCTATATTTCGGCACCACAATGAGTTTGTGAATAGACGTGTAACGAATTTATATACATAATTATGAAGGAACAGCGACACTAGTTTGTTGATAGTTGTGCCACTATGTTTGGCATGCTGAACAATACAGACTTGTTGTCATGAAAAGCGTAATTGATTTACCATATCATACAAACCTCATCTTCTTGGTCTAGTTTTTAACTTATTAAATATTATTAATTTCGAGCGTAACGAATGTGTCAAAACTATGTAGTATTTACGAATTTTGTTTTTTTATGTTCATCATTTTCGTGCGCTTAATAAAATGCACGTCTATTTTCACTTAACATTTCGTGCTAACATTTATGAAATAAAAAAACGCACTAATTTGTTGTTTCCTGGATAAAATCTTCAGTTTCTTTTACTTTCAAAATTATAAATGAATTGGTTCAGCTTTTGTCGGAAAATTGTTAACAGTTACTTTGAAGCTCGTATATGCAATTCAAAACTTCTCAATTTTTGGACAAATTTACGCCATGGGACTAGATTGCACGTTTCCGTCACAAAATTATTCCCGTTATTCTGACACAAAATGTAATTATTGTAAACCAAAATGCTACGAAAACTCATCAAAATAGATTACAGTTGCGCTTTAGCTTAAATCAACATTATGTCAGCTGAACTTGAAACAATTTACTGCATATTCAATTGTATATATATATATGTAAAGCTCATATAGTAAGTCACATTTTTAAAGAAGAAATCATACTACGATGTATACCTTGGTGAGTTTTAATGTAAACTTAATTGTTTAAGTATTTTTTATTAGAATTTAAATGCTGACATAATTGAATTGTATAATAGCAAATGTTTTTTTTTCTCTTTTTAATGAAGTTTTTTTCTTGGATCGTTTTTATGTGTGAATGAACTGTGACGCAAAAATGAGCTGGTGAACCACACATGTATTGTGGACGAAAATTGTAATTAAATGTTTAACCTTATCTGATATAATGTGATCGACCAAATATTCTTAAGTCAGAAAAAAGAAAACAGGTAGCTGTAAGAAATGTTTACAAAATAATGTATTTTCATCGAGACAAGACAAGAGAGGTTTCCATGAAAGATGACCATTTTAGCATCTATAGGAAAACGTGAAGTCTTTTTTGTTTGACATTTGTTGTAATAAATGTACATGTAGATTTATACCGCACTTACATTATCTGCACTAGTAGAATTAGTTGATTAAGTCTGGCTTACAAGTAAAACAGCATGTCATAACGCGCAGCCACGCATTTTGACTCAATATAAGACCCTCAAACTTTGAGACTAAACAAACAAAAGCAATGCAATCTAAGTGGTGCATTTAAAGCGTCGAATTATGTCACTCATTGTTTTGATATTATGATAAAAACAGCAACTTAGAGTTGACAAAATGCATTTTTTAGCGTAAAAATAAAACCACTGGTAACAGAATTTACCTTTAATGTTGATCAGTGTTTTCCATTTAATTTTGGTTGAAATATTTGGAGTTCGACCTAATGAATACTTTTCCCGACATGATTAGGCATGAAGGGATTATATACATACTATATGCGCAGAACTCACACTTCATGATGCTCCAATCAGCTTCATGATACCTATTTCATGATTTGCGCGCATAATTTTTATTTCATTAAATAATTGATGAGTTGTATATGGTTAGCAATGTGTTGTTGTCATGATACTTAACTGACTGCACATCAATGGCAGACGACAATAGCGTTTGTATTGTTTATTATGTAACAGCTGGTCAGAGAATACAATGCAGTTACTGAAAGACAATTCTGCACACATTTTTACTTATTGTCTGAGCGTAATTATAAAAATGCGCGTCGGAATAAAACATTGATGATGGAAACGTGTTGTTCACTGATAGTTATTTATGAAAATAGCGCATATATTTCCATAACATTTATAATTGTGAACGGTTTCTGATATGTGTTCATTCAGAATTATCACCTTTAGTCATAAGTCATACTGAACAAGTCGGCGATGTTCTAAGCGGGATATACACTTAGCATTGTACTAACAAAATACTTATAACGAGAAATGAGGTATTTTTCTTCCTCTCATTTGTAATTACGTGAAGAGAACTGCATCATTAGCTGGAGATTCACGTAAATGGCGTTTAAAAACGTGCTAATTACGTGTTTTCAACATAATTTCGTTTATATGTTTAGTTGACCTCGCGCGAAAACCGTTCCCCGTCATTGTCGCGGAACGTTAACGTAACGTAAATAACTGCTTTTTTCTTTTATTCCGTTTTATTTCGGCTCAACGTCGTAAAATTCAGGTAATTTTGCCGCGGGGGCATTTTATTCCCCCCATCAAAACCGCAGTTTGAGGATTTGGGAGTGACAGCTATATAAATTTTGCGTAGAAAATGGATTGTCTGTCAGGCGAAGACGATTTCGGTTGACAAGCTTAATGTAGCCCACCTGTTTATTTCTATGTATAGTATAAGCTCACTTTGTTTCAGCCACCTGGACTGGAAAAAATATTTTTAATTTACGGAATAAAATTAAGGGACAATTTCCTCACGTTTTTTTTTATACATTTATGGATTAAAAATTTTTGAAATTCGAGCGAATAAAATTTATTGACTTAGATTGAGAATTATATAGATTTAACAATTCAGTTTAATCACACCAGCTGTTATGTGGAGACAACGTGGATGTATAAATTGCATTGCAATCAAAGGGAGACAACTGCTGCAAAATTGTTAGAACTGAATAATAGGACTGCGCAATGATAATTCAGGAATCGTTACAACATTTTTGATTGCCTCTTGCATTTATTTTCCTGATATCGCAATTAATTCTGATCTTTGTTATGAAAATAATGTGTGTTAAATGTATTTTAGAGTACAAACAAATCCTAAAAATATCGAAGTTATAAAACTTTCATGGGTATTTTTACTTATGTATTCTTTCGTAATAATATATTTTGTATACAAATAAAATGTCATTCATAAATCAGGAATGTATCATAAAAATGAAATAGCAATCGGAAAGGAAAATACCAATATTGCCATTTTAACACAGTTATTCCATTTTTGTTGTCTTTTTTATCAAATAGGCGTTGCAAAGAAAACATGACGAGTCAGCTGATTTTACTAAAATCTGTTTCTCGGTTCTACGGGATCTGTTTTTTGAATTCATAATCTTCGCTATAAAACATATTTTGACACAAATTGAAAAGTTTGAGTTATCATCGTTCGAAATCTGGGTCGTATTATTCCAGCACGTGCATTTAGATGAAACTGATTTAAAATATCCGAACAACCACGCCCATTGCACTTTGTATGTTTGTAGTTTACACGTGCACTATGCTCAATATATAAAATCCCTTAGAAATTTTGATCCCTTTTATCAAAATAATTTAAGTTTCTGTACAGCACAACATGAACATTGCACTTTCAAACAGAAACAAAAGAAATTAGCAGATTATCACGCATAAAAATGCATTGTTTTATATAATTAGAAAATAATTGCGTTCTGTCTATTCCTTCCAGCAACAACGTCGAATGTGCTCAAAATAATGTCCCAATGCGCACGTTATTTTTTAACCTTTATTTTCAATGATTTGATTAACTTTTTATCTCCGTATGTCTCGCTAATCGAGCGAAAACGCAACAAAACGCTTTATTGTCTAATTGCAACATGTTTTTTCATATGTTTCCATTTTTTAGGTGAACAAATCAATTCTTAAAGTTCGGAATAACATATCTATCAGGGTGAGATGACGCGCTAATTCTCTGTTATGTTCATGTTTTGTGTTATTTCTGGGAGTATTTTTTTTGCATGAATCGTGCGCAGTGTCTTCGTATTTTTTCCTTTTATTTTGATGGAGTGAAAATTAATGTGTGTATCGATTAACTATGATTAGATTCACGAAATCTAACAAAACATGTAGAAACAATCTTTTAAATAGCGCCAGACGCTGATTACTTGACAAAATAAGCTGGGAAGGGTTCCATGTACATTAACAGCTTTTTTTCAAGTTCTTGATTTTAATCAATTCGCACCTTTTACTTATTACTAGGAGATATCGCAGAGTATGAAGCAGTAGTCTTATTATTTCATGAATTTTGCAAATAACTTGCATATTATGACATTCCGTAATAGATTCATTGAATCAGACCGGATATTAAACTAACAAGAAATATACCATGATGGTATTGTTTGGGCGTTAATTAGATAAAAACAAGTATATTTATGTGCGTAAAACAAATGCGAAGTATATTCTCTTCATCAAAGTCAAGTGTTAAATTCTTCATAATTATGTAACGTCTATAAGATATGTTCTTAACTTACAGAATTGTCATTGATTAAGACTCATTGCGATATCAGATTAACACGAAAAAGAATTAATTAGAAATTCTATATGTATAAAACGCATCAAAGACGTCAAAATTCAATTTTTCGCACAACAATATTCTTAAGTACTGAAAAGCCAAAATGTGTTTCGAAGAATTTCTACAAGAATATCTTTCACTCGTCGACAGAGCAGATTGTTCATGTTTGTTAAGATAGACGTAATCTTCCTGACTCCGCCATATTGGCAATTTTTCGCTATGACTGGAATCGTAGGCGCAAAATTCTGTCAACAGTTTTCAACAACTTCTAATTATTTTATATCTTTAGAAATCTGCCAAAAGCGACATGAAAAATATGGAATCAGCGAGAAGATTTTTCCTTAATGAAACTTCTAATTGAAAAACGCAAATTTTCGCTGCCAAGTTATCCAATTTCAAGTGTGACTTTCATCTTCATATTAAAACATGTCTCTTTTGATGTGTCCTCCAACTGACTTATCCGATCAGATAAATCAGATTTATTAGTGCTACCCGTCTACCCTGTGAAACAGAGCAAGGATATCGAAACGGGTTGCGCGAACATGACTTGTTTACGGCGGCTGTTATTAACTCCATTCTGAAGAGCTATTTAAATCGTTCTCAGGGGGACGACTGACAAAGCGTATAAGTGATGTACACTTCATACCAGCCAAATCACATTTGACAATCGAAAACAAACGAGCGATCAGACACTGGGAATCAACTTCAATAAATATCTATCGCTTGGTTTATTAATATATCATGCTATAAACACAGGCACCGTGCAACATTTAATCTCACTTACTTACACCTTTTAAATTAAACTTCATTATTTGTGAATCATTTAACAATAAACCACACTATTGTCATATACGAAATATTATCAACAGCGAATTAATATGTAACTGTATTCGATAATATTGAAATGCACATACCTTATATTGTTGTACGGTAGACAGATCGTCACAGACAGAAGATAGATGGAGACCAGAATATATCCGAATTGAAATGCAGTACAAGAGAAAACTTAAAATCTAGCGATGTGTCAAAGAATAGCCTGTCATACTATGAGCCAGCCTGTCAAAGTAAACCTCGGCTAGTTTACGACATCCACAAAGCAATCTGATGGAATCTGTCAAGCTTTACTGTTCTTCGTTTTTCATAATCTATCTGTCTGTTTCGACCTTTAGGCAGTGGGCGGAGCTAGCGCTCTATTGGATATGAATATTTATATCCTGCGCTGTGTTTGGAGGATATCGCGGCTGTTTTGTTTTCCCCAGCTTTTTTACTGAACAGAAACTTCAGGTCAAACTCGAACTTCGGAATACTTACAATTAGTGACGGAGGAATAGATCAAAATAAAACGGAAAGAACTAGAAATGTTTATTACAATGGGTTTGCGTTTTTTCCATTTCATAATGCTTTCAGACTTGGTGCTGTATCATTAGAGCCGAGGCAAATTGTCTCAAATTTCAGGAACAGTTTGCTTATTAAGGTAAATAGACAACATACTTGGAGGGGCAAATATAATTATCTTTTCCCGGGAAAAATATTTTCGTCTGTTTGCAGTATTTTCTCATTTGTCTGGAATCAAAGCGAGTCTGTTGCTGGGTTTATTTCGAAATAAGGCCATTTCACAAATTCTAAAGGCATAGGAAATAGCATTCCAGTCGATGGTAACTCTCCGGCTTGCGTGATCTTATTTTCCCTCAAAATTATACGACACCTCCGTTGATATAAATTGGTAAAAGTTGCGTTATAAAACTCTTTACTATCGATTGGACTGAAGCCTTATTATATCAAAGCCAGGAATTATTCAGTTTCATGAAGAATGATGCCATTAGTTCAAATATTGATTTCAATTCGGTCTTTAAAATGTTCCTATCCTGTACTTAAAAGATATTAGCAGTTTCAGGCAGAATGTCCGAGAGAAAATGATCAAGGAAGAAACAGATAGACACGGTAATGTGGAGAAAATTACAGAAAAAATACAATGGAATATTAACTAACTTGGATCTATTTCTTTCTGATAAAATATTCCAGTGTTTTCAAGTTTAGCTGTTTCATACATCCTATTATACATTTTTACATAAAATGTAAAAAAAACAGCATTTGTTAAATGTAATCATGATCAACACGTGTCATTATCGTTTGTTTTTTGTGCAAATTATTAATTGTATGTCATGATTATGCAAATTAATTCATATAAATCTACGTGCCTGTCCCAGCGCCCTTCTAAAAATGGACAGTTTGATATATTTGTGTTTTAGAAATTTGTTTCACTGTGATGTTTATTGTTTCAAAATATCAGAATTATAATTAAAATAATGCAGTTATTGTTTGCTATGCTTATTACTCTGATATCCAAATAAACAACAACAAGGATGTCTTTTCAGCCAAACCTCTGAATTTTTCTTTACTATTCTGGTCTGTAAACGAACTGATTATTACCAAAAATTAGCATATTGTTACAAATTCTAGTAACATTATGGATACTTAATCATTAATTACATTCTAAATATCTTCTACAAGTGCAGAACTGGACGTCTTATTAGCAGTTACATTTGTATATGAAATATGGTCTAACTCCTAGCAATACCTCTTCGAAAAAAAATAACTTGACTCCTTTGAAGTTAAAAATAATGTTGATAATTATTGTTTCCATGTTATTTAAAAGTACATCTCCATGTCGTGAGGGTGATTCTGAACTCTACCTGCATTAAACGGCACCGTGATATATATTGGAACGTCGATGGTACCAGCATATCACACTTCAAAACAGTGAACTACTTAATCCAGTGTAAATATCAGAGATCTAATTACTTAAATGAGAAATATGGAAGCATAGGATTTAACTTGTATTTCAATAGTTTGATTTAATTGTCGCGGGTATGAAGTCATCATATAACTAAAACATATGTACATCGCATTTTATTTTTCAATCAAAAGTGTTAGAAATCATTTTATACATTGATAAATACATTCCATTCAAGGAATACAACTTCATCTTTTCTAACATTAATGCTTCAAATAAACAGAATAAAATTATATAATAATATAAATGAAAGTGTTTACCAAAGATTCAAGTAAACATGAGATTATTTATAAACTGTTTACTATGATGCATGGAAAAATAGACACAGGAACACTGAAGTCATAATTAAAGATATACATAGAGATCACGGGTATCAATGAATCACCAAGGATTTATTCAGATAGAAGCTCTGACATAACCATCGCATGAAACAATAACATTAAAAAAAACAAAATGCAAAACACGGCTTATAAATATATAATTATTACTTGTTTCCGCTGTAAAAAGAAAATGTGACTGAATTGCATGAAGTCTTTGTAATTAAATATCTCACGAAAAATCAGTTTCGTTTCCTAAAAATCACCCTGAGTTGTAGCTTTGACATTTTGCTTCAAAATTACTTATATGCTTCTGGATCTGGCACTTTGAACTGAATAAAATCAAAAATTCTTATGTCATCTCTTGTCAATTCCAATCTTTGTATGCATGATATGAATACTTTATCACGCCTCATTATGCTTACGTTTAATCTAAAGTGATAAGTCTCATTTCTTGTAAAAAAATATATATATTGTCATTGCATTACAGTAACAGTTGAGAATACAGCTAATTCATTCTAAGTTAAATTCTTGATTTTTAACGCACATGAAATATATAACTTAGGTTTCTTCATATTTTAATTATAATAAAATGATGAATTTATCCGCATGAAATATGCACACATGTGTCATTTGATTTCTATTTTTCATACATTTAGGTTACGCATCATTCTATAATTATCAATTAATATTCTTCTCGCTTATATAAGAACAATTATTTAGTAAAGAACACGTATGATAAAATAGTGAGCAACGAAACACCTGATGAGTCATTTTCAAAGATATTTTTCAAGAAAACATTAAATTTCAACTTATCTGAGATTATAAAGGACTTGAACGAAAGATATTTTTTGCTAAGAAAATATCTAAATCCCGATCAGTCATTCTACACGTATGTGACAGGCGTTGCTTGTTGGGTACTCTTGTCAACTCTGACTGGATTGATTTGAAATCGCTACAATTTCCAAGACAAATGTTTTGTCTGCTTCAACAAATGTTAAAATCACATTATACAATTCCAAGCCCATATTGCCTGCGGTTAATAGAAGTCAGTGACGCTGTATATTAAGATATTATTTAAGATTTTAATATTCCATTCATTTTCCATTTAATTTATTACGAATTTCAGAGTTTCAGATTTTATTCCGTTTATTTTTTTGAATTTCAATTTTTTAAGAAACATTAAATGTGATTTATGTATCTCTTTCCCGGAAATGAATTGCTGCATGACATAGCGATTTGTCAATTCAAAATATACCCAAATTAGAACGGATATTTATGTATTTGAAGGTACTATATATCTGTGATATTTTATACAATCAAGTGTGTTTTAAAACCAAGAGATAAATAATTTAAATGTTACAATGTAATTGATAATTATGTCACGATAGCGTTACTACGGTTGAATAGAATTTTTGTGCCAATTGTTTGAAAATACCAGAACAAGTTTTGTAAACGAATGATAAAACATTATTTTGACATTTATAAAACACATTTTTATAAGTTCTGTGATATGTACTTTCACGAGGTTCAGATATTGTATGGATTTCAGTTTCTTGGTTTAGAAGTGGGCATTAATTACATCTAAATATAAAGGATTTAAAAGAATTTGTCGCAGCATTGAATAATACATCATAGTCATCATCATCAACTTCATCTTCATCATCTTGCCTTGCATCAACATAGTAAAATGTAAACATCTAACTTCATCAACATAAAAACATCGTTATAGCAGCAACAATTTTCATCAAATTTACATCACATCACAACCGCCATCACCAACTATTACAAACATCATAAGTCATTGAAAACATTTTATGTGACACTGGATTCTTTAAATTATTAATGTTTTCTGCGACATCGATATTCAAATCAAATGTACAAAAATAAACAAACGCATCTACGTTGAATATTTCTCCTTGAAAAGTTACTTTGTTCTAAGCTTTAGAGGAGAACTGGAACCAGCAATTGTTTACTTTATAAAGTTATGTAATATTTGGCCACGGTTCACAAAATCAGACCACCCAATGTGCAAGTAAACGTGCACTTAATATATCATCATTTTTACATTTGTACAAAGAAAAAAATAAATATTATGTACAAACACATAATATACGCAACAACGTCTACTTAACGTATGATACATGTTTGTAATAATGATATGAGGGTTTGCACATAAATAAAGCTAGTGTTTGTTGTTGTGCCTTCGTGGTTAGACACGGGTATTGATCGCCTTTGTGTGAGGTGACACGTAACAACTTTAATACTGATGTAATAGTTGATCCAGAAGTGCTAGATTAAATTGTAGTCGAGGACAAAGCTAACCACAATACCTTTTCATGGTTTCATTTCTTTCAAGATAAATTATTTTTGAAACCTTCTCGCAAAGTAACATAAGAGAGTCTAACAGAAAATACCTCCTCCACCAACCTTTTGTCTTTTCTGGTAAATCGTGTGGCTTTTCTGAGGCTTGAAGATTGTTTTACAGTAAGGCAAAAACTTCTCAGCGATCTTGGGACTAATTACAGGTGTTTCCACTGTTACCATATTTCAAATTAAAGAAAATGAGTGATTTAGGTTCTATAATTAAGGAACGGATAATGTTTAAAGAAGTCATTGTTATCATAACTGGGCTCCTATCATGTTCCTTGTTAACAGTGATATTCAGAATTTATTGATATCTCTGGATGAAGCATCACTAATGAGTCTCGATATAACAAGATTTTTCGCCATAAATTTTAACAAAATGATATTTTGATGGAATGAGATTTTTACAGCAGAACCCACTAATGCCTAGAAATTGAGAGACCCATATGTGGTTAAATTAAAAACTCCGAATGTCTGTACAGATCTTTGCAATTAATTATTTTCTGGAAATAATATTGAAAAGATAGACGCTTAAATGATGATATTACATCGGAGAAATCCAAGCAAAATAGTAAATTACGACAGAAATGATGAGTGAATTTACGCTCACAAAGTAATTTAGAGTCAAGGTAATCTTTTATGTAGATAGATTGGTAGTTATAATTATTTGTCATACTCATATTCAGTTACTTAACTTCCAAGTCATCTTCCTTTGTTAAAAAGACATATGCGTCACATTGTATTAATTTTATTACCAATATTCCAACCAGCATATTATAGTAAGAAAATACATACAGATAACGTATATATTACAAGTATAAAAAAATAATAAAAGTCTTTAATACATTTTTGTTCCCGTTGCGAAAGGGGTACGAATCTTCCAAACCTGTCACCACAGCGTATCACTCTCACAATATATCTACAGAGACACGCTTTTAATAGCTCGTAAACGTTTCAAATCTTTTCCGATCAATTTATTTGCAAAATGAAACCACTAGGTAAATTTATGTCCAAGCGAGTCGACACTTGATGACCTACGTGTTCGTATAGGAACTCCTTTCAAAAAGGCGCAATTAATAGATAAATATCATCATTTAAAATTGTTAACGAGGGCCGTAGCTATTTAATCAGGGTGTTATTTTTGATGTCCCGTAAGATAGATATATGATATGAAGTGTGAAAATGCTCGACTTGCCATAGATCTATACCAGCATCACAATAGTGGTACGGTACAAGTAGTTATTCATCGGTTTCAAGTTGCATTAAAATGAGCCCAAAGACTGCGGGCTTACGACGTCACATTGGGGTGAGATGTCAGAAAACTGTAACTTAAACCAGCAGAATTGCCCGAAGGAATCCACAGGAAGCGTTTATCCTCTGTGTCACTGTCCTATATAATACAGTGTAATTGAAATAAGTGAATACTTAATGACGCTAAAGAAAAACATAACAGAGATCTGGCAGTCAGGTAAAATAAAAATAGGGTTTCCGTTTAGAATAACATAACAATTTGAATACTCGAGTTGGCTCAAGTCTTTGTAAACTGGAAGTAAAGTATTCTGTGTATATAGTGAGTTCATTTCACGCAAGGTCACTTATGGCTTAGGTGGATATTTCATTAAATGTCCAGTAGTCGAATGTTTAAAAAGTTACGTAAAAGTTCATACCTACATAAATATCAGCTTTTATGTTCAGGAAGAGCCAAATTACAAAGCTCGACGGTTCCGTTTCAGGACAGGACAATATAATTTTTTGGCGTTTGCGTAGAACAGTCTACATGCAAAAATCTAATAAATGTAGAAAGGAACACGAATAAAGACATCAAAAGCTTTGAAACAGAGGAAAAGGAACAAAATGTCACGAAAAGAAACAATACCCAAATTGATACGAACGGAAACAGACACAGTTAGGTGCGCCTCTTAAACTTACAGGTTTCTGGTACTTTCGCATTTAGTGCGTGTTTATATTCATATATGCATTGGTTTGTAAACTTATCATTATGCAAAATTATTCCAACAATAAACACAGCTGAAGCTTATTTCGTGCTCATAATTTTCAAAGATTACTTTAAAACTTGACTGGTATATTAATCAACAATGATATACTCATAAATTCCCCAAGTCTGACAACTGCTTAATTTGCTGTAGAAAAACAATCGCGTTTAGTAATTTAAACCCTGGTTATTATATTGCCATTTGTCCCTCTTACATCAGAAAATTTCTATTATTTCAATGGGTTTAGAACGCGATCAACGCAAACTAAAGATAATTAACGTCAGCAGAAAATGTACTTATTTAGAAAGCAAGATCTGGTGCCAACAATACCATTTCAGGATCACAGTCATTAATGAAACATGTTTCTGAATGGATCAGCTGAAAGGCAGACTCGCCATATGATCGGTCACATCCAGTCTAGCTCAGAAGAAAAATGATTTCATGACAGGCCACCAGGTCAGCAGTAGCTCTGTACTGTTAGTTTTCAGGAGCCTTTAGAATGAAATTGTTTCCATTTACCACGGCTCTATTACTCTTTAATGAACATATTGCAAATGCTGTTTCTATGCTTTTTGCTCCAGTCGAGATGTAAAATCAGCCGATGTGACGATTGGAAGATTTTTTTGTAAACGACGTTCCTTGGAGACGTATTAAACTTAGTTTTTCGTATTTTAAAAGTGGAACAATCATTCAAGTTGACATTTTTAGAGGCTGAAGTTGTGTTCAACATTTCTCTTACAGCTTTGAATCGTGAATGCGACATGCATGTCTCAGAATTTGACGTAGAACAGTCACTGGAATTGACTTCTTTAAGTGAATTCTTTCATGCAAATGTAAAAAATAACATTTAAAATGAGTTTGAAACAATGTTTTATTTATTTGAATTATATTTTTGTCCGGTAAAAAACATAGGAAATGGGTTTGAAATGTTGACAGAGGGAAAACCATCTATTCCATGGTTGGGAACGGTTATAAACGTGTCCCAATAGAAAACACATGGCCTTTAAGTTTTGATAACACTATCAATTTTTTTCAGAATGCGCATGCTTGATATGCTTATTTTTGGAATCCCTGCATAAGTTGAGATTAGAGTTATTGTGAACACTTAAGCACAACCATTCTAGACTACAATCCTGGTCTAAGTTCATAAAACTATTTAATCCCCAAATGCAGAAAGATTTTACAAGGATTCCGAAACCCAAGAAGTGTGAAAAGATATATTTCAGGCACTGTGCATCCATGGTTACGAACTTCTGTACATCACGAGGATACCATTTGATGTCTTAAAATAACTAGTAGAGATCATTTACGATAATTATTATGAAAATCGGGATGGAACACAAACTTATCAAGACTATGATATATTTACAAACAGCATTCGTATGATTTGATTAAAGGATTAATATAATATCTCCCAAGGCACCGTCTTTGTTTGTGTCTGTCAATTTCTACAACGAAACGAGACTAAATTTACTGTTTACCCGCTTAATGGTATAACCTAATGCAATTCAGTAAAGGACCTAAGTGACCACATCCTAAGATATTAATATTTGTCTAGTCTCCATAGTTGTTTACATTTTCGGCGCGTGCGCTGTATTGGAAGCTTTCATTTAATGCCCGTATATCTTGTTTTCTATCTGGGGGTCAAGTGTCAGTTGAAGAAAATCAGATGCTGATATCGACCGTATTAAGATCTCGATCAATGTTTAATACATAGTCAGTAAAAGCTATGCCAAATATGGCAATATAACCAACGTTTGGCGTCAGCATGAAAAGGATCACAAAAAATTGATGTGATATTAAATGACTCCTATATGACCTTCTTGACGACATCGAGTTTCTATAATCTTCATAAAACTGTAAAAGGACGATAAAGCAGTCTATTAATGTTGAACGCCATAGGCTTTCAAGTGCACAGTAAAAAATCAGAATTTTAAGACTTTTCTGGAATATGGTTTGGTTGTAAAGCAATGGAACCTTTGGCGGCGATGCCATTGGCTAGGAAAGGTGTTGACAGTATTTCAACAGCCGATGGCTTAAAATCGGACATGTTGAGGAAACCTGATATATTAGTTTAAAATTGCGAAAATCATTGTTGAACTTTCCTTTGTTTATGACAACAATAAATGTTTACGTCTTGGCGTAAATGATTTGCATATTATGTTTCAATATGGAACAAGAGACTTTGGTGGCTTTTCAATTCTTGCCATATGGTTTGATAATAAATATATGGTACTTTTAATGTGTCTCCTAACTGGAAATGATCCTACAAGAAACTTAATGTTACAGTAAGTGCGAAAGTTCATCACTTAATGTCACCAGAAGGAAAAGTTCCTTAGCATCAGCACTTAGGAAATTAAAAACTATTTAAGTGCTATTTGGATTAAGAATGTTTTATTTACGACTAGTTAGATAATTACTCATAGATAATTGATTCAAATACTAGTCCGCTGTCAGAGCATCAATATTCGCCTCCTACCAGTCTAATTTTGAAATGTTTGCTTGAGCAAGATCAATATTTTTTTGACTGGAGTATGTAGGTAACATGTGAATTTTTATCAGGTGATATTTGTCCTTTTTGTCGTAAGCAAGGAAAATAATAAAAAATCATTGTAAGATTCCACAACATAATTACAGTATATCACATCGCTAGTAGAGGGAGATATGGAATGACTGTGATAGTGTTACTGTAAATTATTACACTGAATAAGGGCCAAACGTGTAACGCGTCAGTGAAAGTGCCGAGAAATTATGAATTCACATTCAAACATAACAGCGAGTGTCTTAGACATAAACAATTATATTCATAATTCGTGTATTTTTCAGTATTTTCATCATAACAGACCATAACAAAGAGCAATTGAATGCAGAAATTTTATAAAAAAGCATTTTGGAGTTTACTTAACTCCGGGAGCTTATGTGCGACTTCAGTATTTTGTTATGGAGCATTGATTGTTTTACTATTTTATTTCAGATTATGGCTTTAATACAGCACAATTGTTCCTTAATTAATAGATTGCGTTCGAATTTAATTAACTAAGTTGTTACAGTCATTTTTTTCAATGGGTTTAAATTGTACGGATTATATTCATCAGAAACGTACGAGTTGAAGTGTGTCAAATGTGTTTTTGTCGGAAGAACAGAAGCGCGTTTTCTTGTGCCATGAATCTATTATCATTATTTTTCTACATAAAACATAGAAGTCAATATATATAATAAAAGGGATGACTCATTAGATACATGCGCTGCATACATAATACATGTGCTTGGAATACATTTATATTAATTGGCGCGATGTTACATGTGCGTAGGTATATTTTTTGCCAAATGTCACTAATTTACAATCAACATTCATCTGATTTAGCGCTCGCAGCCTTGGCAGAACAGATTGTTTCAAACAGTAGACCTTCCGGCATCCGTTCAGAGCACTTATATGTAACAGCGTTACTGCAAATCCACGGGACAAACCGAACTTCTAATCAGTGCTCGACTAACATATTGCATTAAAATATTATACATAATAATTGCCTGTCGAGAATGATTCGTGCTATTTCCCCTGATAAAAAATAGGCAGTTGTCATTTATTGTTTTAAAAGCCTGTCTCTTTATACCGCACCCATCTGACCGATTCGATCGAACACAATGAAAGTTGGAGCTACAGCTATTTTGGCCATAATGAAATCCGTCTTAGTCTTTCAAGAAAGCCGCATAAAACACAGAAGGAACATTTGACAGTTCTTAGAATAACAAAAGACCTTGACAGCGACACGATGCCGATATTCCATCGTCGGTTTTTATTTTAATGAAAATATGCAAATGTATTTTGTAATGCAATAACGATAGTAATGATTTTGATTGGTCATTTTGCAATATAATTACAGTAATTTATCCTTAAAACCCTTCCCTATGACAATTATGCCGTTGTGTGTACAAGTTTTCTTGTCAAATTCAAGATGATGGATAGCAGGGGGAAATCTGAGATTGCCTGCAAAAACCCATCTAAGGAATGCCCATTATTTTGTAGCAATCGCTATTTGTAAATCTAGTTGTTGGATATTTCAGAGGCAGGTGAAAAAACATTGAAAAGACTCGAAACGCCGTGGGAAGAGAAGATCCATTTCCTAATGCCAGATTTTAAACAGTAGAGGGAGGAATTTTCATCAAGTGACTTGCATACAAAATACCATGAACAACAGAGAACACGAATTTGTCCAAACGCTGTTTGTCTCCTTCGGTGTAATGGAGAAGGGTTAGATTACAGAAAACTAAGTCCCCCCACGGAAAGAACATTCTCACCCTTTATTAAACCATCAGTCAATGTGTTATACCAACTGCGCAAAGAAAAGACACCGCGACAAATGATATTTTTTCTTCGAGACTTAGTTGAATGACGGCCAAACAATTTAAAGACGAACTTTCGATTTTCGTTTGTTCGATTGTTTTGTGAATCTGTTGGAAGACATTAAATTACAGCTAATTGTGTGTTGTTTTAAAAAAGGAGTATGCCTGTCCGCCTTGGCATGAAAGCGGAAATATTTTTATTCAAATGAAACTGAAATTGTGATTATTGAATTAGGATATTTTACACCCGCCGATGTCACATGCTGCAAAACGTTTCCTGCGCGTTGAACAAATTGACTTGAACATATACACGAATTCAACACCAAACATCTTTTTGAGTTGCGGAATCAGCACCATGAAAGAATGTTACATTTCGGGCAATATTTTATCAGAAAAGGAAATCAAGTTAAGATCGGTTTCAAATTCTGGCTCAATCGTCACGATTTCTCACCAAACTACGTGATATTTTGCGAGATTTATTATAAACGTTATCTTAAGAATGGGTGCCTCGGCTCCGAGACGCGTTCAAGTTGTAGCGTTCCATACCATTGCATATCTTGTAAACACACAGTATCTGTCGCTGTAACTACATTAATAAGATTTAGAGCATATTTTGGTTTCTCTGCTATGATAACTTAGGAGTCATATTGCCCATTACATTTTATCTAGAAATTTTATTGCACTTGGATTGACCTTTGTAATTAACACGGTTAGATAGAGGGATTAAACATACATATAGGAACGAAGATATCCTAACAGAGTCCAGATGGTAATAATGTGTTTTGAAATGTAAACAAATATACAGATGGTATGCTTGATATGTTTCTATAGATGGTTGGGTTGAAACGGAATACATTTAATTGTACAAACTTGCATTCGTTTTTGTACATTTTGTCATTGAATTTATGCTTCGTCAGGAAAAAGTAGAACGTAAGAAAAGCCACAAAATTAGAAACTGGACATTCCCTTAGAGAGGCCGTGGCGCAAATTAAGCTAAAACTATGGTCTGGTCTAACCGGTGGAACTTTTAAAAAAATCCCATAAAAGTAGGAAGAACATAAGAAGGACACTGATTACACAAGCGTTTCTAACCATCAAATACGTACTCAAACTTAGTAACAACACGCAAAATTAATTTTGAACATACGTTATTATATATACATAAAAATGGTAACTAGCGTATGTAAATACCCCACTCCAACATGAAATCAAGTACATTTTTGTATTAAACAAAGTTTCTGGACTGATATTGCTCTCCTGCATATAAAATAAGTTTGTTGAACTCCAGTAGCGTGTTCGTGTAATCAGTGTTCGTTTGCTCGACCATGTCCAGTCATCTAAAGAATGCCTTTGCTATCAGAGAGCAGCATGTCATGTGACTGACACAAATTATTTATGCAGAACGAGCCATCAATTTTCTGTATGATCACTTCTGAAATTATTCCAAATATTGTTAAACGTTTTCTTGTGGTACATGTTTGTATTTCACACCCAATGGTGCTGTTTGGCACGTGCGGGCGGACTGGAAAACACATTGTACCTAATCAAAGAACAATGAAATTTTCTTGACCGTCGGTCCAGATGGGGCCTTTCTTGATAGTTCAAAGACTTTTCACAAGATGATAAGCTGTGATTGTTGTCCTGAATAAGTGATCTTCATGCTATCATAGGGTTTAATTGATTTGATGGGACAATGCCACTAAGTGATCAAACCCATTTAAAGTTTGCGAACGTGCTTTTCACGCATACTGCGAGCAATTGTGTATCAAAATATAACGGTAATTGTCAATGAACTGAGGAAAATTCGGAGTTGGGATAATGGAAATACATATATTTAAATATCGGTGTGTCACACAGCATGTAGGCACTTTGGTAAGTAATAACCACACCCTTTGTGAAGCACTCGAAGTTTTACCTCAATAAAATCATTGACAATATTCGGCGACACTTTAAACATGGAAATTGCATTGTTTATATTTATGATTATGATGAAGCATTTTTGAAAGCAGGTCTTGATTTCTAAATAGAATTCTATAATTTATAACCGCAATTTGCGCCATGGTTTTCCTGTACCCATTTCACTGAAGTGTTCCTCTAGTATGTACAAATAGAAATATTACATCATTTACAACGAAAGAAGTTTGTAATATCCATTGATTTATATACAACTCACAGACCGTCAACAGCCACGACTGCATTTATCAAAGCTAGGATATCTAAAAAGACAAATATCATTAAGCTTTGAAAAGATATGTTTGTTTGCAATGTGTTTCGGTAAAATCATGTCGACCCTGCGATTAAACTTCGATCAAGACTTCGACTATTTGAATCAATCTAATTTCAGGCTTTAAATCAAGACACGCTTTGAAGATGATAAGCCGCTTGATTTTTACTGTCGTCAGGTATTACTACATTGGCCAGTCGGGAAGTGATACGTACCTGTCAAATCTGAGAAAGAATTTGTTTTATAATAAGTGGGCACGTATATTATCTCTGGACAACATTCCAACGGTCTGGACGGACGTCTCCGCATGCGGTCATCAAGGTGAACACATTTAAGTATGAGCACTGGACCACATGGGAATAAAATATGACTATAACATGTGCTACTTTAACACCCTTGTCTCGTAAACTAGTGATATTTCTCTTCACTCTTTCAAAAACATCGCCGTGGTATGCCAGAATATTATCAGCGAGTGAGTGTCATTCATACCCGTGAACTATTGTTGGGAGGAGAAATCCTAATGGTAGGATTCTTCAACATAAATTATGTGTTGATATATTTATCTTATTTTATTGTTACTTAGCTCGATTAATTTTACCACCATCTAGTCAAGATTGATGATATATCTTTAATGTTAAGATATATTCATGATTTTTTTCACGCGCAGCTTGATTCCGTAAATAAAATAATAAATACCACAAACATCAAAATATTTTTATTTTCTTCAGTTTGATATTTCTTGTTGTGATGATTTTATCGTCCTGGATGACAGCAAGTAATAAATGCATAGAAGATCGTTGTTATACATAATAGGTTGTCTATATGAAATATAACGTACTTTAGTACATTGCGGAACCTTTTTAGTTGAGCATTTGTTTTACGTCGAGTATTGAATCCAAATAAAAAATACAATAAGGATAAACGTACTTTCCTCGTTTTGTTTGCTTTAATTCGGGTTTTCAAACAATAAAAGAGAGCAATCTCAACGTTTGATGAAATGAAATTGTTTTTATTTACACTTTACTGACACTTGGTACTACAGTAGACGACACTGTTTGTAATTAGTTCACATTGTGGCTTTTGAGTGCGTGGTGGTATTAAAGTTATATGATTACAGAAATGTTGCCAGGACCGGAAATAAAACTAGCAAGTCTTTAAATCGCAATATCTTTGGTAACTATTTACTGTCGTTCATGAAAATTTCATGAACTATAGAATAACAGATTATTGGCTCAAATCACATCAAAGATATGTTACTTTTAATGACTTATTTTAGTCCACGTTATATTCTGATAATGTAAATTATTCAGGCGATTGTTAATATGCTCCCGAATTAATGTCACTATCATAGCTTTATTAAAAACTTTTATGATGTTTATTCCCTTGTTGCCCGGATCAAAGTTTCGGATGTCTTCTGTTGTTATCGTTCAGGTCGATATCGATCGAAAGTTTCGTTCGTGTCTTTTTTCTATTTGAAGAAGCACAACTGCTGGTATTGGACCTCTTGATTCCGCCTGACTTCTGGTGTTTTCGTTGAGATTGACTTTAGTTTAACTTGCTATGATTTTTACTCAGTTTTAACAAAGAGACGCGTTGAATAGTTTAATTGTGTTTATAATGTTTTGAATAATTAAACTAAATTTACAGCATACTGGCGATTTTCTCCCAAAAAGAGAAAAAAATCTCAAAACATTTCACCAGGTGACATTGTTTTTACTGTGTAAGAATATACTTCAAAAAATAATATATTTTGGTGTACGAATAATGACCTCTATTAATTCGTTTAAGAGTTGGTAGTATGTTATTACGAACACCGATATCCCATCCACTGCAAAAGCATTTTCATTAAGTCCAGCAACACCGCCGTCAAAGTTTTCAAGACAAATGTCGCTTAGTACATACACAAACAACAGCTAAGGCTATCTTTTGATTACACAAATTGTCATTAATAAAATGCATTTATAATTCTTCTCCGAAAAGCATGTAATTCTATCAGAAAACACTGCTCCAAGGTATTCCAATATTTTATTTCAATCTGATTAATTTATTACGCGGCCATTTAATACATCAATGTAAAAGATATTATCAGTACCATAATTGATCATTCTCCCAGTGTTTTGTTTACATAATAAATAATTATATTTAGCTAACTCACTGAGATTTTTTCCGAGTTTGAATTATTTCAGGTTTTATACGATCAGCCAATGTCTTTATCGATTGTTTTTAGAAATTCAAGTCATATCCATTTCTCAGTTTTATTACGGCAAAGAAAAAATCATTAATTGTGCAGTTCCAAACCTCACTCGATATCATTGTATTTCCTTATCACTCTTTTTACGCATTTGAAATAAAACCGTATTGTTTTAATATTATTCATAGGACTACAACATTTGGAATATTGATTTAACGGCCTTACCGCCCGTTCCTAAGAATTACCGGAGTTTGTGTTATCTTATTTTTATTACATAACATTTTGATGTGTAATTAAGCTTTTTTCTCTCTCCGTGTGAAACATATTGGTGATTTCTGAGAGATGATTCAGAAATGGCTCCATAAATTTTTAGAAATTGCTGCTATTTTATTAGCTAATTGTTACTGCTTCTATAAAGGAACCGTAAGGTTCAGTCAAGCTAAGAACTGATAAGCATCTGATTTACGACCCCACGTTTGTCCCCAAGTCATTGTTTGCTTTCACGTTCAAACCAATGGTGCGTTGCGGCATCGCGAAATGAAACGTGTTACGACGGCTTGTAAACATGAACACTAACCACGTGTACCTGTGACCAAACCATTGTAATTGAACACAACGGAACTATAAATGGTAATTTATGTTTTAACGGTGAATTCATTATTTCTGTTCATTATATTTATTAAATATTCAAGGAAAGATCAAATAATGAAAGTCTACGAATTTCTACCCATCTCATTTGCATAATTATGAGTAATTTAGTACACGCATTCATACAGGTTACTTTAATTAAAAATTTGTCTTTGGTGGTAAATGATGAAAGTAAACAACAACATATTGAACACGAACAGTTTATCATGATATTAGTATGAACGTGTTCTGGTAGGGCGCCTATGAAATATGAAGGAAGCTAGATAAATAAATATTAAACGAGTCGAAACTGTTGATCATGAAAATACATAATTTTGAAGACTATCCGCTGAACAGTTAGAGCATTAAGATTTCATACCCGCGGTTCGTAAAATCAAACATTAGGTGCTGTTGTAAATAGCCGTAAAATTTCTTTTGAAATGGAGTAGTAACCAAGGAGACTTATCCGATATTTTCTCTCTTTTTACAATGCTGTTCCCGTATGATGATATTACGAATAAAGTTTCAATTGACATAACGTTTTTTTTAGACAAGCTAAGGAAGCGATGATGTAAAGAAGCTTAATATATTACGTCGAACTTTAGTCACTAATTAATATGTACAATAAAGGTGTGAAAGTGAGGAGTAACGAGCATCCTCGTTTCAAATTTTGTCATCTTTGTCATAACACGAACCTATGATCTTCCAGTCTCGACGCGAAACGTTTTACCCCTTGAATACTGAACGAATTCGATAAGTACTAATTAGTATGACCGTGTCGAATATGCACGTTAGCTTGCTGGTCAATATTTGATGCAATTTGGCTGGTAGCGTAATAAGTTTATGATGAATTAAAGTTTGTAAAACCTTCTTAACGTCGATTGTAAATGACTGGCTCGATTAAAATGCAATTAAGATGTCCAATCTTTCTATCAAATACCCCTGACATTTCCTCATTCTTTCCGCAGGTTTGCCATTTCACCAAATCTAAATCCCGCGTGTTCAAGCACCTGGGCCAAGAAACATTAATTGGACTTGACATTAATACCCTACTGGCTCTTGCTATTCTACCATAGCTCATGTTCCTGTATAATCTTGAGTAATTGCCTTATTTCTTCACAGTATGCTAATATCATACCAACCGGTGGCTAATATATCGTTACTGACACCATGGTTATGATGGCAAGCTACATCTTAACACCATTTTAATAATTTTATTGAATAAGCCCTTGTAATTTCAGTATGCTCGGGCTGGGAAACGACAGTGTCATGTTGGGTGGTCATATTTGTTTGATTTGTACTATTTAGTTTTTGATCGAAGGAAAATGCATTTTTAGACGAGGAGATGTTGCGATGCATGAAACAATCACAAGCCTTTGTTGTATTATTTCATTATTGCCAAGCCAATACCTAGTCAATCAATAATGAAATAACATTATGCTGATGTGCACGAGGCAGTCAAATTAATTAACACTGTATTAGCTCCTAGAAATAGTTACGATGTTTGAACTTGGGCGTTCTTTGAC
The DNA here is from genome assembly GCA_008271625.1 of Lutraria rhynchaena. Lineage (NCBI taxonomy): Eukaryota > Metazoa > Mollusca > Bivalvia > Venerida > Mactridae > Lutraria > Lutraria rhynchaena. Next base: position 280,207 of record VIBL01000292.1, read on the forward strand.
TCACGTGCCATTTAGTGCCACCCAATATGCTGTTAGATCTTTTTGCAATTGCCGAGGGACGTGAACACGACTAGTCTGTTACATGACTTGATCGTTAAAAATATGCATGAAAGGACCAATGTACAATATTGCCACTGTAAAAGGCCTATTCATATCCATGACTTTACTATTACTGACAACATTTGGCCACTTCTAAGTTCATTTCAACGTGGTAAAACCTGTAAATGAAGGAAAGGCAAAATCACGAGTTTATCAGTTTTTCCTTTTACGTTTTGTGTTGTCTGTTTACCAAGCTATTTCGCAGGTTATTTTCATCTGCGCGTTCAATTCACGTCACCTTGGTAACGTAATTTAACACGTTGTCAAGAAGCGGTATTCGGTCAGTTAGCTCGGTCTTCTTATCAATTTTCTCTGTTTAAGATTCTTTATCAAACATTCAGACAAGTGATAACATGGCTTAGCAATCAAACGAACTTTCATCAATCTCGCTATCGTCGCAGCATGTATTTAAACGTTCTGGAATATCGCAAATATCCACCTGGATTGCTTCTGAAGATAGAGTTATCTCGCGTATCGATATTTTACCTTTTTCAAACCTGGGTGTTCTTTGACAATGTCCGTAATGTAAATAAGTCGTGAGATTTTTGATAACAGTTTAGAGTAACATTTTGTGACAAATTTGAAGTGAACATAACGACTATATTCATACAACGGAACCTCCTGACAAAAGGTTCTTAGAATTTGGTAAAAAAGGGTCAATAAAAGTGAGTCGATTCAAGAGAAAATCACACAAAAATCTAATACCAATGTAACACTGAGGTTTTATTGCTCTAAATGAAAAGATATCACATTGGGGAAACCTGAAAAAGGACGAGATATATAGAAATTCATAGATAAAAGGTAAAAAGTGCAGTAGAATTGGTATACATTAATAGAGAATACAAAGAAAAGACGACGGAACAATGGAAGGAACTTGAGGAACATTTATTCCAGAGATAACGTGAACTATGCAGGGTTAGTAAAGTGAAAACATGTGACCAAACACGAAGGATTTAACATTAGGCGTTCCGAAAAAACATGAAAGTTAGTTTAGGGGCCTTACAGAAAAATGGTTCAGCCCTTTGTCACGGTACATATATAGCATGAACGTGGCGTTTTCTTGTGTCGACAAGTATATATTTACATTGTGTATGGTATTATATCAGACACGTTTTGGTGTTTAAAACAATTACATACTATGTTAAATGCAAGATGGTTGCTTCTATTATTTCTATATTCATTAAATATAGAATATTTTGTACTTAACGAGTCTTTGCGCAACCAATATTTTATAGATATGAGTATTGAAGCATATTGAACATCAACTGTTCAAAACATAATTACAATGTATATATAATTATATAATAAATCATCGGGTGGTTGTAAATTGTTCTGTGTCACGTAGGCTTCGTTATATATGAAGCACATTCTTCAATAATGTATGCATGACGTTCGTACTAAATTATCATACCGCTTGTCGTAAAATTTAAAAAAAAATATACATGTATCAAATGGTTTAAGAAAGGTTTTTTATCTTCATTTTGAAGGAGTTCAATAAACAAGACATATCATTAAGCAATTATATTTATCTTCTGGATATTCCATGCTCATATCCCTGGAGTTACAAAAATATTATAAACATGTAAATGCATTGATTCGTATCTCACTGTCAGCTAGAGAGTGGGAACCAGGAGTTAATCTTCTTTTTAACAAGGTAAAATAACCAGATTACTTCAAAAATGGATTCACAATATATAGATTATATTTAACAATAATTCAATGATTATTCCTTTTTGTCTTCTGGTGGGTGGGGAGAATAGTCTAACCATTTTTATCATATTAAAATGACATCCTGGAATCGATCAAATATTACAAATATCCTAAAATGTCAATTTGGTGATTGGATAGTCCTACAAATAGCTGCATGGTGCGGCCCATAAACTATTGCTATAAGGATGCGGGTCGTTGGTACGGAGTTTGCTCAGCGGAATTAAACAATTTTGTCTGCGTCGTATATTTACACTTGTTAGAACATGAATGAATAATAGAATACAACAAATCGAGTTTCTGAGATTACTCTTACAGTGGTTAATTTGTTTCTTGACCAAAGACAGAATAGAAAACTGTAGGAATGTATGAACTCTGCTGCTTGATTGATTCGTGATCTTTTATTGGATATCATAGTAATTAATTTAGACTTTTCTACTGTTAGAGTGTGCAAATAGAGTTTCTGCTTGTTATAGAAGTCATTAATCAAACAAGTATTGATACTTTGTCTCTTAAATTAAAATGCTGGTCCAGTCCACGAATAGAAGAAATAGTTCTACATTCAACTGACTGTGATTGAGTATATGTGGATGTGGGTAATTTAGGGACGACATCGTCTACAGACCAATACATACAATTGCAATTTACTGGGTTTTCGTTTTATTAAAACACCCCATATTTACAGACAAGTATAAATCTTTAAAGTATATATCTATTTCAGTTGCAAACATAATTATGTCTTTAACAACGTCGCCATTGAATGGGATTATACATTAATCGTTGTTACTCAAAAATTAGTCTGCCCGCTTTGCCTCATACAACAGTCTTTACTCGACTCCTGCGACGCCAACAGAACTGAAACTTTGACATTTTCGCTAAAGTTCATGCTAGATGGTTGTTTCACAATTGGAGCCCAATATAAATTCACAATATTACGATTAATGCATCTCTGACATATATAGGTCTACGGTTTGAGAGACGACGTCTTTGCGTGACGTTGAGCCAAACTAATGTTTTAAATGAACGACTTATTGGCTTATAGTCTTTTTTCTCGGCTTTAATCAGAAAATACTTCATGGTCGTGAAACATCCTATTCCGAATCCTTTCTTTGACGTATTAATTATAGAGTAATCTAGTTTGATGGACATATCATTACACACAGTCATACTCGGCTTCAATGTCATTAAGTCAAATAGTAAATCTAATTCACAATACTGTAACCTTCTTGTCATCCATGCTGAATAATTGTTCGTTACTATATGGGTTACCCATTTTATTTACTGCGTATAAACGCCACTAGTGGCAGTAAAATGTCTAATAATGTTCATGTCTTTTTAAAACAAGATAAGGGATTAAAATTTTACGTCATCGTCCAAAACAAAGTCTACTAAAGTACACGTATCTATTTTCTTTCATAAAGATAACAACTATTTATGTTATGCTATATGCTCATCTTCAATGTCGATCGTTTAAATTGATGCTCTTAGGTTACCTGCCTGTATGCGCATCTCGTTGTCAGTAAAGGTCAATAAGGGTCATGCAAAGAAGCTTTGAGCATAAACTGTAGAACATAGCATTAGAAATTCACTATAATTCTGTTACAACTACGCTTCAGATTTAGTTCTGCGAGCACATACAATAAACATAAGCAGTTACCTGCATACCAGCATATTTGTGGGTGCGTAAATTGTACTAATCGTCTTTGGAAAACAAAACAATTAATATTTCAGACGTTGTTCTGTTTTATTTTAATCAATATATTGGTAAGTCTTAACTAGTACGTTTTGGTTCAGATTATCCAAACCGCGTGGAAAAAAAATGAAATGTACTTTTTATAATCAAATAATAATTCATTACGCCGACCCTTTTCAGATCAAATATATCCAAAAATTCTTTAAGTTGATCCGATTTAATGTATGTTATGTGCTTATAAATATATTATACATTGATTTTTGAAATTCTGACGCTTCACGTACATGCGTTTTCGCCATGTTGACGTTGCTTATTCCATAATAATAATCAGTGTCTATTTGTAAAAAAAATATTTTCTGAGTTAAATATGCAACTAAAATCTATCTATAATGTATTATATTTAATAACAAAACAGATGAACATTTCTCAATTTAAATATAATCAGTAGAATTATGTTAGCTTAGTAGCGGATATGAAAATAGTTTGGTAACTATCATGTCACAGGTGATTCAGTAATTTATATTCATCATTAGGAAGAACATGATAATAGCTACTTCATTGTAACTATAGAGAGAAAAGTTTGTGAAATACCTGATTTTTATATACCTTGATTTTGAAAATCTGCAATCCTGTTTATAGCATGCTTAAAGTTATATGACGTCAAAGCATACATGCAAAATGGAGATCAATTCAATTCTTCATCATTTTGTGTTTCTGTGTTAATGATTTTACTTTACTGATATACGTTCACAACATTTAATGGCATATAAAACATGAAAAATCGTTTCGAATCATTCAATTTACCAATTTGAATGTTTATAGCGCACGGTAATTATAGCACAGAGATCTCGTGCCATCCTTAGTTACGCTATAATAATTGGACGTGATACACTGATATATCTTTAATCTATTCGACCTGATACACATATAGGGCGTGAAGAATTACAATTTTATCAACGGAATTAAAATAAGTGCTGCTACATTATTCCATTAATCTTCATGTTACATAGAAACAGGTCCGCATTTTTTCTCACGAATCGCGATGATTTCTTGTTAAGAGGAAAAAACTCCAGAATCGTGAGGCATACCTACGTTAGTTCCCATCTTTGAGACTAAATTTCGATGAATATCGGCCATCAAATGTAAACTATTGTGACATGTAAGCAGACGAACATGTGCCGTGTTCCGTCAGTCAGCTTAACAATCTTTTCCATCTAAGCCGTGCCGTACGTCCAAACAATGTTTAGATATATGAGGAGAATCACCCACCCTTTTGTTATATCTTGTTTCTTATGATACTAACATGTATCAAACACATTCTTCTCCGTTTTCGTTTCGTCTCTCTTCGGCACAATAAATTCGAAGGAAGTTTATATTTATTATCTGCCTGCTATCAGTGTACCGTATCCTCGTCGTATATTTTAGAGTAATACGTACGCTGACATTAATACATTCATTAAAATGCTGATTTGCGCGAAATAGTTGCACATAAATTACATACATTTACTCTACATATTATATATTGGAATTACTTATTGTAAATTGTAATTAAAATATGACTTAATGTTTGCAAAACTTTTCTGCAGGTCAGTCAAGTTCAAATACTATACCGGCGTGTATAATTATAATGATAATATTTGGTTCATATTAACAGACAGAATTAAGATGTTCTATATGCTAAGTCTGTTTTTTGGAATTCCATTTTAAAGTTTGTCCCATAGCCTTTTTCAGCAATTTGTGTTTATGCAGCATTCAGCGAGAATTAATTCAACTCAAATCATGTCGGACTGAATACTAATTTTGTTGACAATTTAACACTCCAAATTACTCCCTTAAAAGCAAGAATATGTTTTGTACCACACAGACGGCAATATATATTTTGACGATCCGACTTACTGCACTCTTATAAATGAACAAAATGTTGATCAAAAACTGAAGAAAAGTCTTATTTTGTTTGTGTTACTCGTGAATGCATATCATTAGCTATAAATAATGTGTGGCGACTAAGATGTTACAAAAAACTTTGACCGTTTTTTTTTGTTGCTTTTCATTAATCAGAACATAAGAACTAAGATGTTTGTTTAACACGCATATTGGCTAAACATAGAAATATAGAAGAAAGCCGCAAACTACTTCGAGTTCTCTATTTATAAATAAAAATGTCTTACAATGATAAGCAGATTGAGATAAATATACAATACTGAAATACGATAACGAGGTATTTATCATTCCATTTCATTTTAACTACAACACTTACATCTATTTTAGCTACAATGGACATTTTCCAGACGGTTTGCCATGTTGCTGATTATGATCGTGCTGACGGAAAGTTTTCATGAACGAATGTGAAGTGTCAAAACTGTTGTCACATTGTTAATAACTCACAAGGGTTCATTTTCCTCCTGGCCAAAATTAGATATATTAAATTCCCTTTCAAGGTATGGTTTTTGTGAGTTTAAATGGAATTTTACAGCACATTTAAGAGCATGGTAAGTACGGGGTTGTGGCTTAACCCACGAATGACGTTTTTTGTTCGTTCTACTCGCTATTTTTGTGAAAATAATCGTTTTAAGCTCTCGAGATGCCATGCCACGAGCTGTTAAATTGTCATAATGTGGTGGAAAAAACACGTTAAATTTTACAATGTTTCGTGGTAAAAGTAGGTAAATGTGTTCATAAAACACTGACGCAGTAATCGCCTTGCTAATGGATATCCCAGCCCATTATTGCGTGATGTCCGTAACAGGAGAAATTCTCGCCCATATACCATTAGTAGCGCATATCCTTCAACCTTCGCCTAAACAAATATATCTCTATCCACATCATTTAAAATACAAATTTATGAACGAACTTTTAATTGTAATCGGCAAATTTAATATCGATTACAATTCAATGACAGAGTGGGTACAATTGCGAGGTTTAGCACATAAATAATTTGTTTGTCTCACCGTATCACATTTCTCATCCATGCGGTTATCCCACTTATAATAGGGAAGTTAAATGTAAAAATGTCGTGCCAGCATCAACTTAAGCATGGCAATTTTTACATTTTGCTGGTTACTGAAGCTTTTCCCATTTTCAAAACTATCTGAAATATGTTCGTGCCAAACGTAAATATTTCATTTGCGCCGGGCTCAGACAATGCAATAATTTGAAGTGTGAAACACGACATGAGCGGAATTGTACGGTGAAATAGCGAGTATAAATCACATCATGTGGGTACAGCCCAAGTCACCCGTGCATCTAACTCGTTTACAGAACGCGGAATAGTTCAACATGCGGGAAATATCTATTCCGGGTATAACAACCGTTTAAAAACACGCAATAAAAGGCAAAATTTGTTACATTTATCACTTAAGTACTTAATTATTTTTAAAATAAAATTAGCAAACTATAGCCTATACATGAAGTTTATATGTGGCTGGTACAAAATATATACAGATGCATGTGTAAGTGAACAACACTCAAACAGCTTTGTATAAAATTCAGAGACTTTTTTCATTATATTGGTTTATCAAAATGTACTCTGTTTGTCAAATCAGCTTATTACAAAACCGAAAGTAAGATTAAGAGTATTTACTAACAAAAGTCACGTGACAGGTATACTTGAAGTATTATTTAATTATCTCCACATGTATGTTCATTTATGTGTATTCCATAACTCGGTTCTGTAATTGAAGTATAAATATGTACATTATTATAATGATATTAATATATGTTCGGGATTTACCATGTTGTTGTGCTAGTTTTTTCTATTTTCAAGACAAATAAATCAGAATTATAGTCAAATACAAAATATTAAGACAAAGACTTTTTCCTAATTAATGAAACCGTGAAATTTAATGCAACCTCCCGTTAGTGGTGATTTATGCAAGGTTTTATTGCATAAAAATGTAGATTTCTTTTCATATGGGCCGTAAACTGTTCACCGTAAAGATACTTGACAATGACCGTATTGTTTGCCGCATATTTTAGTCTGTTAAACATAAATGTTGGCCTTGTCAAGATGTCTGATGTTTTACAACTTCATTCGGCCATTAGATGATAAACTACTTCTTTCATTTTATTTACTTTCGGTACAGAGAAATGGTATCTTGAGAAAATACAAGCGATACGGTATCCAGGCATCTTTCAACTACCCTATTTATAATGTACACAACCTACAGAAGTATTTTGGTATAAATATCATTGGTCAATATTTTTGCTTCGACATCTTATACATAGCAGCTGGTTCGTGTTTTCCAGTGTTTTGGAACTTCATACGATCACTGACGTACACATATAATTAATTACTTTGATTCAAAACTGACAAGTTAGTTCTTTACCCATTCCACTCTATTGGGACCGTTCGCTTTTGTGCATTCTCTGGAATTTTCCCTTGCACCCTTTTCCGTGAGCAAATCAGCTCTTGTCCGAACATTAGCACCATAACCCCATTTGTCATAATTTCCCAACGATTGACCGCCCGATTATACCAGATAACGTCCATTTCTATTTGCATCTACTCTTTGCACAGATCATATCTTTCAATTAGTCCAGCAATACCTCCTATCTGGAGAATAGACAAATTTATAGCTTTTTAGAGACAGGACAAAGATCATCTTGCCGTGGTTGTTTAGCAAACTTTCAAATCCTAACACCCGGATCCTGTTCAACATTTTTATTTATTCGTTCATTTTCAATCTAACTTCTGCGGTATAAATGTCGGCTGTCCTGACAGATTGTGTCAGCTTTGCAATCCAGTTTCAATACACTGGTAATATGTCAACCTGTCTCCTCCATCTTCCTTCACAAATGGTTACTGGCAACTCGTATGCAAGGAAACATATATAACGAGGAAAACCCGGCAATATGAACACCAGGACTATGACAGACTTGACAATCGCAGAGACTGTGGAAACGACAAGAATGAGATTGGGGCTATCAGTTTAGCTTGCAACATCTCAGAGGAAACAGTGTAGAATAATTCTGTGTGTGTGGATAATTTAACTTTATCAAATAAAAACGTTTAAAGGTATTGTGTTTTTAATGATGGTGGATTGGTTAAGATACAACGCGACTTAACCTGAGAAAAAACGGAACGGCGTATTAAGTGTCGTGTGTCGTGTTATAAAGTTTTCGTGAGGAAATGTGCTGTTGTACATAAGAACCGAAATGGAAATATTCCGGTTTAAAATAGACTCAATTTGTGTCTGTGAAAAAAATCTCTTTGGTATTGAGACTAACAGCACGATCTAATTCCGGGACCTCTTCAAGCGTGCCAGGAAAATCGTCTGCACGTTTTGGACTGTGCGACATCGTGACGTAGCGATGACGTAAAGCGTACAGATGCATGGAACTAAACTATTCGCAATATGTAATGATTGACATATTTTTGACCAGTTAAATTCTATGAGGATGGCTAATTACTACTGCTTTACTTTTATTTTGTTTTTTACGCGTTTAACTAAAGTTGAAAACGTGCTTTGCAAAACGCATTGTTTTAATGCATATGTAGAATGAAACGGATTAGATATTTATTCTTTTATTTCCATGAAAACAATAATTTTTGTTCTTTTCATCTTTACTCAGAATCAGAATAAATCAAGACTTAAGATTAAAACGGGTCATAATAGTGGGAAAAGCGATCATTGATTTTTAGCAAAAACTCAAAAATTAGTCAATAGAGACCTCGGTATTTTAGTTTTTGTTTTTTAATTTACTCCGAAAGATCAAATATATTAAGAGATATTTGTAAGTTTACTAGAAGGATTAAAATTAAGTCTCATTCAGATCAGATCTGGAAGACCTTTGTTGACAAAGTTATAAAACAAATCCTTGTAATCCGCCATGGCCGTTTTCGTCAAATTTAAGTTCGTGTCTTATCTCAATGTTACGTAACATCAAACGCAGGAAGATATTTTAATATCTTTAAAAAATACATCTTATTTTTGTTAGAAAGGGGAGAAAAAAATTTAGCACTATTTAAAATATTCAATTAAACTAAATTAAATCGCCGTGCGTTTAAAGAGTGTTTAATAATCTTTAAAATTTATTGATCACTAACTGAATTAAAACAGTACAATTCTTGGTGTTTTTACTGAAGTTGTGCTTGCGATAGTTCTTGCACAAATTAAAGATCAAGCAGAAATTGAAACTGAATTAAATTCAATTTTCTTATTATGAAATTTGAGGAAGCTAAAATTCTAGACAGAGGGATCGTGTTGATCACTCCTTTATTTGCGCCTTGATTTCACAATTATTAGAATAATTATTTTCAAATTTTCAGGAATAAACAAAGTCTAGGAACAAGCAAAACACAAAATTGTAAGAAGAACATAAAAAAATACGCGCGTGCTAGAAAGTTTGAAACTTTGATAAATATAAAAATTTATGCCTGTGATAATTTTATACAAAACATGATGGCAGAAAATACTGTGTTATTTAAAGATTGTTTTGTTATAAGGTGAAATATTATTAAGGAAAGGAACAAATGGAGATTATTTCTTGTCAAAAGCATTATAAATGGAAAACAATAATATTTTTATGCAATACAATAGTTTCATTGCAGCGAATTTTAAAGCTATAAACCGTAGTTTATCTGGTTCAGGATAATCAAACATAATATTTTTTCTGAAATTCATCTGAGAAATTATTTTAATGCGCGAAATTATTTTTCTTTTGCAAATTTCGACTTATTTCTAATTTTGGTTCTAGCCTTTGCTGCATTTTCACATTTTGTTTGATGTTAAGAAGTAAAAATATGCCACTTTCGGTTTGTAAAATCATCTAGATCATGTATAACGGATTCTCTTTTCCAGAAATAAAATTCATTCTAGCATTCAGCCATGATGAAGCCACCGAAAAAAGAGTTCTGCAGCTGAAATTTACCTTCAATTTTGTAAGTGCGACAAAAGCGGTTTTAAATAAATTGCCTCGAACAAAAATGTGTATACATTACCACGTAGGAAATATAGACACAATTTGCCTTAATTTAGTGAAACATAATTTAATGTCTGAATATTCTTTGCGAAAATAAAGAATTTTTTTTATCATTGACGGCATAAAACGCGAAAAAAACAATGCATTAAGAAATATTTGCGTCGATCCCCTCAATGTCTTTGTTTTTAGATTAAGTGTCATTTAAATATCAAAATGATTTGAATTATTCTGTATTCTGAACTGTTTTAATCTAAAATAATGAATGGTGCAACAGTTTTCTTGTTAAAATATTAGATAAATAGCGACAATAATTTCAACACTCACTACTGTTTCAGGATAATATAAAACGGAATCTTTCTTCTTAAAATATTGCTGTATTTAAATATTTTTGTTTTTAAACACCAGCAATTTTCCTTTGTTTTTATAGCCTAATTCTATACATTAGTTTTATCCAGTAGATTTTATTGTTTCCACCATTTTTTTTTCTTTTCTTCAGATTTTTTTTATATAGTCAGTCTGATCGATGGAAGACCATGATATGTTTTGGAAAATGGTAATAAAATACTCCACGTTCAGAATTATAATTACATACCCGACAAACACCATGTTGTTAAAGTTATATTTGAAGCATTTCATGACTCAAAGGTAAATAAAACCGCGAGAAAGTATAGGGGAAGCGTAATTGACCTTCCGCCGTGAAGAAGATAGTTAACGCCGAAACATTTTTATATCTTTTGTTAACTACGCTCATTTTATGCCCAGTGTTAGCTGGTAAAATTATTTCTTTTTCCATACAATGAGAATTTTATTCTAAAATAGAAGATAACGCGACGCTGGAGTATTAAGTTAGTCCTTTCAGGCAATTACACATTCTCTCCTAGTTTGTCGACGTGTTAATTTTGTAATTCAATTAAAACAGGAGTAGTAAAACTAATTCATAGACATAGTTAAACGTTGAATTATTCAAGTTTTACCAAGAACCAACTAACTCAAGTTAAATAAGAGCTTCGACCAAATGTATATTTGCCGGGGAAATAAATTGTACAATTTTGAAATTTAGACTAATAAAAAATCCTGTAACAGATAGATATGTATTTGTTTTGAATATTTCTTGTATTTTGTCCAACTAATTATTTATTGTATTTTATTTTAGTAGTGGCGAATGCTTCACACGAATCGTCCATTATGATAAAATCAACATCATTTAATATCACTAAATATATTGGCCCGTTTTTATGTCAAAATTAAATAAGTAAAGTAACCAAATGATTAAGATACAAGAAATGAAATACGTAATGGCGAACTGAATCCGTATTTTAATAAAAAAAGATCCAGTTCTAGCAGGGTAATTCTATGCGACATGTTTTTTTCTTTGTACAAAAGGTCATTACAAATTTTCGAATTCAAACTACAAGATGCATCAGTTGTACAATACATTAATGTAATAAATCATACTATTATATGAAGTTGACACGTGTTTCATTATTTTCACCGAAACAAAAGGGGACAAAATAGGGATTCTTAGAAACACGCTTTACGCGCGTTCATTTCCTTATAATGTGATAATACGTTGGCTTGTCTTTTGCGCATGGCCATTATCTGATATATTATATCTAAATTTGATCAGACAAATAGTGGAAAATAATGCCCAGGAGTCCGGTAGACTTGACCCTGCCGCACATTGCCTGGTTAACATTTGCACGGGTTCTCGAGCGCCGTGCGGAATAAGAAATATTTGACAAGGTTGTTAGAAATAGGAACTGACGCGTGCTAGCAAAACACTGGATTCATTAGGTATTCCCACATAATTGTTTTACCCCGTATCATATGCAAAGTTGTACTGGAATGTATATTAATAAATATCAGGATAATTGTTCTTTGCAGATTGACAAGTGAATCAGAAAAAGCCGCTAGTTATTCATTTCTAACATTGTGAACGAATGACTGCCTCGGAATTGAGGGGTCAAAAGATTCAGCGTTTCGGAAAATTGTTCCGCCATATTGGATTTTACGAAACCAGATAACAAAACAAAACAATCTGCGTTACATTGCTTTTTTGACCGCGATTTTTATTCATCTGTAGAAAAACAAGTACTTTAATGAAGCGCGTTTGTGAGCAATATGCTTTTATCGTTGACTTTTTAAACTTAAAAACATTGTTTTACTGTATGCACGTGCACAATAGTATCGCGGGAATGTATTTTTATCGCCAATATCCTGATATTTATCGGTCGACCAAAATTCGTAAGTTCTCGTTGTATTAATTAAGTAATCCATGCTATATTTTTATCAATGTATTTTACCATGTATTATTTTATCAAAACCCGTGAAAAACTCACTTCATTTCAATATAAAATATCTTCAAATTGACTTTCCATTTAATCGATTTAAGGAAAAAAAACTATTTCAATCTCTTTAATGATCCAATTGTAACACAATTTCGAATATATTCCGTCGAAGTGTAGATAAAATAACGATTAAAACATGGAATTATATAGATAGTCTTATTGTAATACATTATTTTAATTATATTAATTACTAATGAAGAATAAAAAAACAATTAGCCTGACTAAGAGGGTTAGACACGAATGATAAGCATTTAGTTTGCTACTAGAATCCTTAAATGCCAAGTTAGACAGACCTACATGTGAACAATTATATCTTATTTCACTATCTTCTTCTTCCTAGACGGTTTATAAAAACTGGCAAATATTTGATAATATTCGGCCAATGTCCAGGATCCGTCATTCAATCAACATTGATAACACCATATCATACTGAGGAATGCTCATTTTCTTGCCAGTTTCGCCACTTTGTTACCGCTCATTAGTGGCACGGACTCTTCCAACACCGGCAATTTGGCAACCCCATCGTTAGGTCGAGAAATCCGGTAAATAATTAATGATGGTTATTTCGTTGCCCACACTTTTGTAAAATCTGTATTATCAAGCAGCCATAATGAAGATCGATTTTCAGTTAATCCTCCAGCTTTGTGAAATTATACCGCTCTTTTACGCTACCAGGATCGTTGCTGAACATATAACTATCATGATGGACTGTTTGAAGATTCGCAGACATTTGATAAAATGGCCTCAATTCACTGCCCCAAACATTTGTCGAGCGATATGACTTCAAAAGATACGTATTTGACACCGACCAGTATAAAATCGTTTCTGTGGCAATAACGCAGAATCAGTTACAAATAAATTAACACTATCATTCGATAAACCAACAATCAAATTTTGGATTATCAAATAACATAAAATATTGAAATTTCAAAACGGGTATTAGAATTTTCAGGAACACATCAAACAAATTCTCTCATTGTTAACATAGCGGGTTAGAACATAACGCTTTTTTCTAGTAACAATTGTAACCAACACGTCACAATTTGTCAGTATCAGTATGTAAGTATTAATGCTTATATTACAATAGATAGTATGAGTAGAAATGTGATAGCTTTTGTAAACCAGATGCGGTATTATCAGGACGAAAATACTTTTTTTCCATGTTATGTTACTATGGTAACGCTCATTTATTGTCCTGTTTCGAACTATAAATGCCACATTGTAGTAAATCAGTTGTTATTATAAAAAATGGTACAAAATGTGAGCTAAATAATTAATAGTCTCTAAGGAATATACAATAGAAAGCCGACAACTCGAGCAATTAAAATTGATTGATCCAAATCTGACCTAGACTTGAAATGTTTAACCTTTAATGTACAACTATACCAAGACGTTTCCGGCAAACGGTTTCAGTTTTTCATACCCAAACGACACCAAATTGTGCAAAAATTAAGCTAATTAATTTCCATACTTAATTTGTTCGCTTCCAATGAATTTCCATTTTTGAGTACCGAGTTCATGTGAATATAACTGGTGGAACGTATGTCAGTGTAGAACATTATCTCACTCATGTCTAATATGTTGTTTTTGTTGTATTGTTTTGGATTTATTTTCAAAATAAAGTTTTACAATAATTGCTTTTTGCTGAATGTTTGTAAATTGACAAATGAAGTCATGTAGTAATACAGACTTACAGGCTCATCAAAAAGCATTTTTCAAAAGAAATAACACATTGTATTATTATTATTTATTATTATTATTATTATATAGAACAGGGGAGTCTATTAACGATTTTAATCTCACCGTTCCTAGTTATATATTTCGGAGGACGGTAGTTGCTGGCCCAGAGTGTTCATTAGTCTTGCTTGGTTCACGATCGGGGACAGATTACTTTACAGACAATCCTTTCTCATTAATGAACACAACAAATGAACTCCGTGACAATTAACTTACATCGTGACCTCGACGCCTGACCTTATTGTTGCTGTTTTTCGAATATGCAAATGTATAAGAAAATGTATATAAATAACTACATGACTGACAAACTGGTAGAAAGACGATACTGCAAAAATGATAAGGATAATCGTACTTTTAGTCCCTACCTAATTATGAAATAAAGCCTAAAAATAAGTTTGTTTCCGGTTACCCGACCGACCCATCTTTTACTTGCCGACTCATAAGTTTTTACGGCATCCAAATCTTAGTGCTATATTGTAATTTTCACAACAGTGTTGCAGATATATGTAAAAAAACCATAAAGGATAAAACCCCTACCAGCCCATATTTTTGGGGCGTGTAATCGGAAACAAACCTTGTTTTGTTTAGGCCTAAGTATAAACATCGATCTGCTTCCTCTTCTATTTTTCTGCTTAGTGCTCCATTTTTATTAATTATTTGGTTGTCAATTAATTTAAGTGTAATTTTGTACATTTTTGAATGATACTATTTGATTAATGAAGTTACAGCCCCTTAGTACAACATATGTTCCGCATATATTTTATTTTAAAAATAACAACAGTAAGTATATCGGAATAATACGTATTACATCATTGTCATATTAATTATACATTCAGGATTATGCTCTTAATGCTGTTACTATCAGTATGCAGTTCGCATGTGTTTGACGTATACACTCCTAAATGGTAACAGCGTGAGGTAACAGTTGGTCCAACGAAACATGACGGCATTTAATTTGACATATTCGCAATTTATTATTAAAATGATCGTATTGTTGTAATATTTACTTAATATACGGCTTGACTGAATTTCTAAAAATGTGATACTTTAATACAATTTCAGACATGTGTTTCAATCTGATAGTTTTGTTCAATTTAGAGAGATTAGTTGTATGAAAACAGACGGTGACTTCATCAAGACAATATTCATGTTGTAATACTAAGTTTTAATTCATTTTTCTAACATTTTTATTGTCTGGACATATGTACAATTTTATACGCGACCTAGAATGAATTCGTAGATTTCCACCCCAGTCGTTATCGCCTTTGATGTGATTTCTGAATTTGTATATAACTCCATGGTTTGTATTTCTTGTAATTTGTATTAAAATAAACAAGAAGACAACGTGTTAGACTTTCTTAACTGTGCTAATCTGAGTCATTCAGATGCTTCATCTGTAATGTATGTTTGCACAAAAGGGTACGCTTTTAATTTAAATATGGCTTGTATAATACAGAATATCTTTGACCAATGCGATATAGAAATATGCAGCTGAAGTCTGACACTCCGAAGCATGCAAAACTGTCGATGCAGAAGAGATGTATTCAGCATTTCCGTTCAAATTGAAATTGTAACTTTACGATGGAATAAATCATGAATTGTTAGATTTAATGTACGTCTATCTGTCAAATAGAGAAACGTAGTTTTTTGCAGAAAATTGAATAATTACAAAATTCTGTAGATCTCTGTAGAAATGTAAAAAGCAGAAGTTAATTTGTGATGCTGGAGTTTCATGTTTTCAGGAAATTACATGCAACTTAATGTTTGAACGAGCCATTTCATAATGTAGAATTAACAGCTCTGTTTGCATATGATGCTAAATTATTTATGTGTATGAAATAATATCTAGAATGGATGAGAAAATCATTTGGTAAATAACATATACAGTCCTTAATATGGACCAAAGAGATTTATCGTGATAGTTTTTAGAAGGGGAAAGTCCTGAACTCAGGACCCGCAACGATCACAACCAAATACATTTTTATAGACATCAGCAAAAAGTTCCAATAGTGGAACTTATGGAATTAGAAATGTTAATAGAAATACAGACATTATAAGAATTGCTGATTGGTATAATGTAACTGAAAGCCCTCGACCGATATGTCCATAAATACACAAAATGTCCAGCCATTTCAGCATACATTTACGGGTATGACAATCCTAATGAAATACAATATTTGAATTTGTTATGTAGCTATGATGAAATGAAAGGATTTCTGTAAAAAATAAAACCAGTCTGAGGAGTAATGCTTTGAGTATGTATTGATTTAGTCTTGCTTTTACACTAGATTTCAATGGAACAGGGTGACTTTTCTACGGAAACATACTACGTGAAAAAAAACACATTTTGTTCGTATTTAAGACCTCACACGGAACTTTGCTTTTAAAACCGTTAAAACCAATACTAGAATGATTAATGGTAGCTTCGCGTTGTCAGTCTTTCATCTTATCTTAATATCCAGTCGTGTTGTGTTTCATATTTTGCGACACCCCATAATTTGTCAGTATGCTTGTCAACCAGCTTGCTAATACTGATTTATAACATAGGTTGATGGTGTTTTAACTTAGATTTTATTTCCTTTATGAATTGCATTCAATGCTCGTTTATGTGTTTATTATTACATACAATGTTGATAAGTAAGCTTACTTATATGGTATATAGTTATGTTAGGTTTGATGAATACACATTAACAATAAAAACAGAATTGCAATAAAAATAAGAAGCACATAAATATTCTTTTTGCCGTATTTTTATTTTTAGCAAAAAAGGAGACCTAAGGTAAATAACAATATGTGCTGTAAATTATTAATTACGTGGCTATGAAAGTACGTACGTTTGATGTATGTTTTTGATGTCACGTGATGATCTTCTCAGAATGAAGCGACGATCCCTGGTTCCTGGGGATGCGATTGCTGCGGCGTCACAAGATGACTCTGTCTGATGTATCACCCTATAATAGGTGTCCTCACTCGAAGCAATTCTAAATTGATTTTTGATAATTAATGAAAAAACAAGATGCTTTCAAAGAATGAACGATCTAGGTTATTAGATGTTTCAGAGTTTTCAATTAATCGCTAAAGGAGCATCTTAAATCGACAAACATCTAAAGATACAAATGGAATTTTATAGATAATAGCTGTCCGTTAATGAATTATTGAACAGGATTTTTAATTAATTGCATTATAATTGAAAAGTATCTAGGTGTATCAAATTCCCTGTAATCGATACTGCCATACAAAGTTGATTTTTTGCTTTGTTCTCTCTTTCCCTTAGTACGGATGACGTAAGATTCTTTTCAGGAATATTGAAGGTGATTTCGTACAATTAGTCGCTGATGTATCAGTCATAGACAATAGCCAATCTGAAATGTCGCTTTTAATAGAAAAATACTCTTGATCTCAATGACGATAAAAACATAAAAGTGTTTTTATCGGCGAATAAATAATAATTTAGTGTTATTATAAGTACCCGTATATTGCTTAATAAATTTAGAAATTCCTTTTGTAGTACTGGAATTTTCTACTTTCTATATTTAAGCATTTTATTATCAAGTCTTGGGTGAAAATATAACGCCCTGTCACTAAGTGTATCATTGTACGATTATTAGAACTTAAAGAAATAATTCTGTCAAAGCAAGATTCAGCGTATCCAGTCTAAAAGTGTGTAGGACGTTATATTTTATTTTAGAAAAGCATAACCAAACCCCAAAACATTTTCAGCAGGATGTGACAGAGGACATTCAGAATGGTCAAGTTTTATGTCGTCATAATGACACCACCCCGAGAGTGTCAATTTGAACATGAGAGTATAACTATGGATTAGAAGTGTACACTTGAACACAACATGTGACCAAAAACAAAAATCACGAGAATAGAAGGCGATACGCGCAAGAATTACCAACTAGTCGTGAAATGACAGATGCCATTTCAGACATTTGTGCACATACATGTTAAAAGCGTGTCTTTGAGAAACCGTCTGACAGTTTGAATAATGAGATAACTATCTACACATAGACAGGAGTTATACCGATTGTATGCTATATGACACTAGTGTCCCCTTAAATCTGTAGAATATTTAAAAGGACAATGTCGAAAGAACTGTTAATGAATTAGATCATATTACGCATGTACACACACATTAGTATTCATTACAAACACTAGCAATGACATAAGGATAATAACGTTGTTTAGTTTTCACCTCGCCTTAGTTGAAAGGTTGACGGGTTCTCTTTGTTGGTACCAAAATAATAATTTCAGTCCCCTATTTTTCTCATAACTGAATTGGTTTGAAAGCAGATAATAATCTTAGAACCTATACATATATTTAGCACACACGACACTTGTTATATAATCTAATTGATAAATGCTATAAATGTGTGTTTTTCGATCCGCGCTTCGTAAAATTGAAATGAAAAATATTCTTGTGATATACGGTCACATAGATCAGATATATATATATATTCTAGATTACACAAGAACGCTGCCGTGCTGTATGATCTGACTTGGCAGAGAAATTATCTTCATATAACTTGTATTTAATAATCCGTACTCATCGTCGTATAATTACTAGACCATAATTTTGTCGTGTATGGAATATTAAACCAGAGATGTAATTAACAAAGTCAGTGAATCAGAAATTGCAGCATCTCTTATTGACTTTCTGCAATAAAACTATATCACATTTCATAGTTAGATTTCTGAATTGATACGAAGAACTTGTTCAATAACTCGCTTTCGTTATTATTTTATTAAGATGCTGTGATAGTCATTTGGTCTCATTATAACACAGAAAACGAAATATTATGGTTGTAATTTGATTTGCCAGCGTGAAATATAATTGTTCATTTGATCAAACCTTGGATGGATGACGGCCGAACGCACGATTAATTACATCAGTAAATCAAATAATATCACAGGTAACCCCGTTTTCGTAAAAAATAAACACCTTTGAAGAAATACCATTATTGTACGGTTTGCGATTCTCCGTGGCAATGTAGCTGCGGTTAATTAAAGATAAACGCTTATATTGTTTAATATTCAATCATTTCTTGCCATTATTAAACCGTACTACAAAGAAAATAAAAGTTCAAAAGGAATGGTATTGAAAAAAGAAAAAGCCAATGTTTGATAATGCGTTTTGATTTATTCTTATCTCACAAAACGCACGCCAAATGTTCGGCATCCACTGTGACGGTTTCGGTTGAATACCCACCTCGCTTCAACGACCACATCCTCAGTCATAACTCACCTCACAAGGTGTTAAGACATTCCTTCTGGTTTGTTTTAGATTATATCATGTTCAGCTGATAGGTTCAGCATTTGAGTCACGTTTTCTTGTCTGTTTGATAAGTATCCATGAGGTATTGTTGTCCTAGATTTTGAAACGCAAAAGAAACACACATTTTATAAGAATGACTTGTAATCAAGTTAAAAAAAGACTCCAATGGAAATGCGTGACAGCTTCTGTCACAACATTTTGCATGTCGAATGCAAAGAACCAACTATTCAGCGCTGATTAGTAAACTTGAATTCAAGGATTCATTGTTTTGATGATGTCCCAGATGAACTGACCGGAGACATCGTTTAGAAACTGCTTGCAAGAACTGACTGCGCTAAAGTCATTAATCCGTTTATTGAACCATTTCTGTAATCCCGGATAAATCGTTATTAATAATTGTACCATAAATTTATAATGACATTATTCTATATTGGACGTTTGTCAAATAAATCTATGACCTGATATTTAATATAAACATCCAATGTCTACTCGAGCGATTGGTTAAATATGAGTTTTAAACAATATAAACGCCACATTAACATCAACTTGAGAAATTTAAGTGGAAACTATTTGCCAGTCTTAGATGACAAGATAAAATTTAAAATATTATCTAACAAGTAATTTAGTCTTTCATATACCATAATAATAGTAACTGATGTCAGGTGAACATAATGTCATTAATATATGACAATTATTTAGTTCGATGTTTAATGCCTGTGTCTGTCATGAAAATAATTTAATTTCTATCAGCATCTAATATTACTATTGACGTAAGAAATATATCAAATAGTATTCGTATTTTACGACAGAAAGTAACTCACAATGACAGCGATTTTTTTAAGATGTTTTGCTTTTAAAACCAAATGCAACTCTTCGGAAAAGAAGTTTTTAAAAAAACAGTTTTATCTATTAATGACCGAGAGAATTATGTTTTATTTATGACTGCTACAAGATTTATTTCGGCTCGTGCAGAATTCACCCACTCTTTACGACAATCAACAACCTGTGATATGAGATATGTAGGTACATGATGAATCTTGAAAAGATGATATTCATTTACAGTTTAACCTCTGCGGCCATCTCTGAATAAAGGCCATTCTTTGAAAAACTATCATTGATTATTTAGTACAAAATGACCTCCAAATAAAGGGCATCTGCCAATAAAGGCCATATTTTGTCTTTCCCAAGGGTTGCCTTTGCTTACGGGTTTGACTGTATTCGTAAAATTATCCACAACAACCCATTTACAAAAGACGACTAATTTCATGTGATAGTTCAAGATATCATTTTATAATACATTAATATGTAACTCTCCATGAAAAGAAAACTCCATGAATTCAAAGCAATTTGAGAAAAAACGACTTTTTTATATTTGCATTAAAACCATTCGCTGATATTTGGAGTTTCAAACCGAAGTACCTCCTCTTAGATGATGAAAAAAGGCAAAGTTCATTTCAGGCTTCTTGGACTAAATATGACTATATTTTGAAAAGAGGAACTGAAAAAAAATAATAAAAAAATAGAAGCTTAGACCATGTTCTAAGTCAAGTCAAAGCTCCACACAGATCCCCAGGGTTTGGAAAAACAGAATTAGGTACGTATGGAATTTTCTCATAATTCTCATGTTAGCGGAAAACATCGAACTGCATAGTAACAATAAATTCCATTATTTACAACGAAGAAAACATTACAATTAATTACAGACGTTGTCTGAGAACAGAATACAAAATATGCATGAAGATCCGATCATTACTGTTATTACAAGACACTAAAAACTAGAAACACTTGATATTCTCCTGTTTTAAAAAGGGTTTAATATTTCCCAACATGCTACAATCATTGTCTGGAAGAAATTGAGGAAAGACAAGTGCATCAGTTTTGACGCCATTTTCAACAATATTAATATATCAGAAACAAGTGGTTCGTTACGGCTTGATGAAACTTTAGTTATTTTGTCTGCGATAGACGAATTTTTATTCATGATAATATGACGTTAGTTGAAGACGTAAATAAAAGGCATAAAATTGAAAATTGGAACATGTACTATTATTTACATGTTGAGAATAGACAAACCCGTATATAGTTCAGAATGAATAATAGAAAACATTGAAACAAGCTAGTATTTCTAATAATAATGATGGAGCAGGCCACGTTATAGAAAGTGAATTGTATGAAGTTGAGAAAGCTAATGAAAACTGAAAATTACCTATTGCGAAATACAATTGAATATACAAATATGTATTTCTACAGATATCATTGATCAAAGAAGGAACTGGTATAGCAGGCTTTTAAAATGGAATGAGGAAACAGGGACGTATTATACAAGATTTATGGTATAAACATAGGTACATATATATGCTTCACTAAATTGTTTCAATGATCAACAGTTTGTTATGATGTAGTTTATACTTCATAAAAACACAATTTATTCAGCATGCAGACAGTTTTATGGTGCGGCGTGAAGATATAACGTTTTTGAATAGATCATGTGGCATTTTGTTTTGACGTTAAGTGTTAGGTGCTGCTGGTGGTCATAGCCTCCGGGCAGCAACAAGGTCACATGTTGGTCATGTGTCAACATCAGCAGCAGGTTTGAGCCGATACAGACTGCTACATATGACTAATGGACATTGGATGTTGCTGTAAAGATAATACATTATCAAAGCCCTAACACTAGCCTGACCTCTCGTGTTGTTCATATTGTTCACATGTTCAAGAAAGTCAAACGGTAGATTACAATTTACAAATTTCTCTCCCGTGTATGAGGCGAAAGAAGCAAGTGTAACGAAATCATGACAAGAATAAAAGTTATGGTTACAAGCATTTGTTAATATCACAGAATTACGAACTGGAACCATGCGTATATATTACGGTTTATCATAAAATGTCCGTTAAAAAATGTTGCATAAAAATGGGAACGTTTTCATTTCATTTCATTACGCCACTAGTCAGTCGTATTCAGCTGCATAAGGTTAGCCAGTGCACCTTTTGGGATACATACCAGCAACAACCTTTAACTTATAACTTCCTTTTACGATGGCTAGATCAAAGGAATGACATAAAAGACATTGGTTGCAAAATATTAAACCAGTTTGTCTTGGAGAATCATGGACATCACCTGTCTCATATCCTAAAAGTCTCGATCAACCGTCCGGTGCATTATGGGCCTAGCTGATCCGGCAGATTTCAAGAATTGTGAAGAAAATGAACAAAGTGGAAAGAATAGTTAACATAAAAAAGAACGCATCTCGACATAGAAATCACCAACACGAATCTTGTGATATCATAATTATTGACAACAATAACGGGTCAAAGTTGACATAGTTACGTCCCTTGACTAGGAATTCAGGCGAAATAGCCAAATGATTACAACAAATAAAAATATACACATTTTAGCAAGAAATATATTATTGTATGCTTATACCAAAAACAAATAAAGTCATCATTTATCAAGCATTAAGTAACATTAAAACAACATTGAAAATTAAGTAAAAAAATGACAAATGATTACAACAAATAAAAGTATACATAATTATAAAAAAACATTGTTCTTGCACGGATTAGTTTATTATTATTTATCAGATGCCTTAAGTAAACTTAAATCCCTAATACCGGCATGATATTTGCGGAAATAATTCGTTGCCTGATTATCATTTTTTTAGAAATTCCTCTGTGAGCTTCATTACTCTAACTACTGCTTTTAAAGTAACATTAATGATCTTAACATAATATTCCACGTACGCTAACTCTGTAAAACGTTTCCCTCCTTAACATTGAGGAATTGGATCGTGGTTTTCAAAAATAACTCTCCTAAAAAGGAAACAAATAAATAATTGTCAGCTAACATGGTTGGAGCACATTATATATTGCATAAGGGGGTAACCGAAATTTATGCTAATGGCGTTATGGGTTATCTAGTCCATTTCGCCCGTCCTTATGGTCCGTGTTTAAAATTTAACCACTTTTCTGCGCTTCCCCTAGGGAGTCTCACACATGAAAGTTTGATGGAGACCCCATTAATGAATATTATAAACTTATCCATTTTGACAGGGACAGTGTCTTATTGGAGTGTAGTCATTAGAAAGGGCGAGAAACTACATTTGAGCAGAAGACCGTCAATGGAGTTTCAGAGTGGTTTATGACGTTTGGCAATTCTTGGAAGAAAAGTTATGGGTCGAATCTGTCAATGTAGTTGATGGAAAATGTCTTTAATCCGGGCCGTACGGAACGAGGCTGGTTTTTTATGCGTCAGAGAGGAAATGAACACCAAATTGATAAAACCAAAATCATGCGACGAAAGCGGTCATGTTTCTACTTAGTATTGATAAATTCGTATCGCTCATACCCGTTGAAAACACTTTATTAAGTTTATTTCTATGTCCAGTGTAAATTACTGAAACTTAGGGTGTGCATCATTTCTACTTTTTTAAAGATAAAGACGTCATCCATTGTCAAAAACATGTTCACTCTTGGACTTTGGTTTTCAATCCAGAAAATATATAAACTGCCAGTGGAACAAGAATATAGAGACATTAATTGATTAATGAGTTCAATTATGTATTTTTTGGATTACTTTTTACTGCTTTTATGAATGTCATGTTATACATTATGAGTATGATAGGATTTCTGTTGTTCTTTCTTGTGTAGTGTATTGCCTGGCAAATTAAAGAGTTATACTAATTTTCAGAACATTTCACTTAGTTAGACCTTCAGTTTAATATCTACAAGTTTGTGTGCAGATTTTATAATCATGACTGTGATTAATAAATCCATTTGCGTACTTCTAACAACTATTCTACAAGCATCGGGATTGCAAATTGTGACAATATTTACGGTTCTCATATCCTAAACAGTTTTTTACGCAGTAAATGTTATTTTATTAAATTGTGTTGGTATATGATACACCGTTACATCACAATATATATCTAAATCTCACATGTATCTGTTGATCTTCTCATGTGAAACAAAATTGTCTAATATCTTAATATCTTAATATAACAGTATGCATGAAAATATATAATAAAAGAATTTTAAATAAATATTTTAGGTTAATATCCGCAAAACTGTCAGATGAACTCTTAGTAGAAATGTTATAAAATGCATTTCAGTTAATTTGTAATATGCTCGATGATATTTAAAACACAAATCGGTTGACTAATATTTTTGAAATTAGTTCTAAGTCTGTTATAATGGAATACTATGGCTACAGTTATATTATTTATTATATTATTAACGTTTTCGGGAACCAGATAAGGGTAGCTTTAATATATATGACTGAATATTATCTTCGCACAAAATACACCAGTAACTGTCAAAAAGTGCATTTTATTTTGTTTAAGTATGTTTTATTTCGTGACACGATTTTTTATGTTCCCATCAAACTGTCATAAACGGAGATAATGTTATCATGGATTGGTTTTTAATAGGAGAATTTTGATTAAGTTAAATTTGCTGTAACAAATTACGTCTGTAT
The DNA here is from genome assembly GCA_008271625.1 of Lutraria rhynchaena. Classification (NCBI taxonomy): domain Eukaryota; kingdom Metazoa; phylum Mollusca; class Bivalvia; order Venerida; family Mactridae; genus Lutraria; species Lutraria rhynchaena. The sequence goes on from VIBL01000292.1 coordinate 305,463, forward strand.
TGTTATCCGATATAGTTTAATAATATCACTGTTCCCCGCGTCACATTTATCATTTTGTCTTTAGTACGTGATTTTTATAGTGTTCCATTCTCCGCCATATTTATTATACAGATATTTTGATATTTTCAAAATACTGACAGTTCCAATTTCTGCAACAATCGCGCCTGGTATTACAGAATCATCGGCAGAATTCCCATGGTCATATAACAGATTGTACGCAATATACAATAATCTGAAAATAAACCCTTAATTTTGCTCCTAAAATATTGTTGCATTCTATCAATCCATCAATCCACCTACAGTTTCAAACATATGACGTGCGCCACGAGAAGGCATTTCTGGAATATACGAGAACACTGCATACAGACAAAGAGCTTCTCCTTCTGCTCATATGATCATAGCAAAAATTTATGAATTCCTTAACTGTATATAAATGAGTAAAATGACAGTATCTTGTATAATTAATTGGACAAACTATGTTTTATACCACATAAATCTTAAGAATTATCATAATACAAATCAAATGAGGGTAAATAAATTGTTCTAGCCTCACAATTTGACATTGTTTATGCGGTACGAAGTAATTAATGGCTCATACGGTGACCCAGGGTCCTCCACTTCGCAAAAGCAGATTTCTTAATACAGACGACTTGTCCAGTAACACCAGCCAACCAAATCTTCATTAGGGGATCCCCCGCGACAACAAGAGGCATGTGGTGCGTTTCTAATTTTACAAATAATTATGATTAAGTTCTATTCAAATTTAAATGTTATAAATGTTATAAACCATAGTTTCGTTTTTTTATAACATCCATGCCGCGAGTCGTCAGTCCCACAAAACTAAATGCAGAAAAATGTAAACAGAGCGTTCATTGTTAATTGTATAATGCTTAATTAGCATGATAAGAAGTATGTAATTATCCAATAACTATTGGCCCAGATATAAAACTATTTTATTTCCGTAAAAATTGAATACATAATTAACTGTGAACTTTAATCCATTTACTGTGGCATTTTCAATATGTTTGCAAATAGGCCTCCAGTGTTGATTAAAAATGATAGTAAAACAATAAAATTAAGGTTAATGTTTAAAACCTGAATCGTCAATAATGTGTTGATTTCCGACAACGGAGACAAAACATTGAAATTGTGAATGTTAACTTCAAAAGTAGAAGTTAAAGCGGCATTTAAGACAATTAAAGTGTCTCACAGCTGGAAGAGAGTGGTACAAACATGATGAAATATGAAAGTTTTTGTTCCACTTTTTTTTAAATTTCACAGTAGTTATTAATTTGAGATGAAAAACAGCAGCCTTTGAGACGGGTTTTTAGTGTAATTATCTAAATCCTGTCATTGTTTTTTATTCTTATAAAATGTAATTTTAGTGTCCGTGTGAGCGTCTTGGAACTGTGTGCCATCTTACCAGACTACTAGTGGTTCCTTTACTGTCAGACAGATTTCATTATTCGTATCTGGAGTCCTTCAAGGCGACACAGTCTAAGCTAATTAAAGTTTCATATGGATATTTCCGAATTGCAACCTTCAACATCGTCCTTTGGGAACTGCAAAAGAATGTCTGGCCAAACATGGGCACTCCTTTAGTAGCAGTGGGACGCAAACGTTCTTTGGGTCATTTCCTAAGTTGGCATACAAAGATGATTGACAAACTGGGACTGAGGGCTTTGGGACGGTAATTTAATTCAAACGAAATATTATGGAGGATTGGATGTAGTAAAATCAAATAAAGAGACTAGCAATTCTGTTTCTATTAGGACTAAATGTGATACCATGTCGTGTTTTGTTCTAAATTCCTAAAAAATAAAACATAATTTGATAATGTTTTGGATTCGGTCGGTTCTAAAGCAACTGTTAGTAAAGAAAATTTAATATAATCCGTCAGGTGAAGAAACTCACAGACTACAAGAAGGGACAATAAAATATGAGAATCTGGAAACCAGTTTCAAGTTTATAACCACGGGTACTCAAGTTTAGTTGGGCAAACACGAATAAGCAACTAGTCAGTTTGTCGATGAGATTGAAAAAATAGAATGTTCTTGAAAGGGGTCATTTGATTGTAAAAGCTTAAGTTATGATATCTTCAGTATTTAGACTAAAAGTACTTATAACGTCTGATGAATTTGTTGGTCTATTGACGAACTGCACATTTGTGATAAGGTTTTAAGCGTTTGTTTTATCTCGGATTGTAAATCACGTCGAAGACGAGATCAAACGAGACTCTGTCGAAAGCAGTTTATATATAGCCATGAAATATGTGCGAGGCTTTATTATTAGAAACTCAACAATCAAGTGTGCGTCCAATATTCCAAAATAGATGTGTTAACGTTTGATCTTAGGCCCTATAATTTATTATCCACTGAAAACATTGTAGTCATAAACGTGCTTTTTAACAGGAAGTTCATTCGGATACTTTTTGATAAAACAAAAGATGGCGCAAATTAAATAGCTTTAGCAAAAAAGGTTTAATCTGGAAAATTAATAAACATCCTTCAAAATAAAACAGCTAAAAAAGTTGATGGTAAAATCTGAATTGCTAGCATTTCTCCATTAAAAAATAGTGCATGGTTAATATTAAATAGATATTCGAATCCATTAGGAATTGAATCTAATGATAGAATTGTAAAGTCCATAATTGTAATATGTAGGTTAGTGGACCAATAATTTTTTTCTATCATATAGCGCCCCTGGATTTGATATTAATAATGTCCATATTAATATTGCCGAGTGCTGGCGGGCAGTGTCAGTTTTGAAAACAAATTACTGTGACAAAATGCTGCCGAGTCAATCTGAAATAATTTATCATGCTTTCAGGAGTAACAAGTTAGCGATCCAATCAATGTTGTTTTTTTTTTGTAAAAAAATAACTAGAAATAAGCATGCGATATTTTCTATAACTTTAATTACATTTATAATTTTCCATGATTCTCAGTATTTCTATTTAAAAATGGGGTATTTAGTGATCGAAGGCTTTCTCAACAGAACAAACAAAAAATGACTTTACCAAAATAAAATGTTCTGCACACACACTTTGTATGTAGAACAAAAGTCAAATTGACGTTTTTTATCAATATTTTTGTTGCAGACCGTAAGTCATTTGATTTCATTAGAAAGAACAAGATATATGTGTAAAAACAACAGTATTGTAGTCACGTGATACCACGTAAAATTGATTCTTGTTGTAATAACAAGCTAAGTTTCCCATAAGTGCAAATTGTCTCAGTTATTTACATATGTCTCCTTCAGGTCTAGCAAAAATCTTTACTAGTGGTACTCTGGGAACATCATCTTAAACATCATAAACATATGTGGTCGTGTTGCTCATCAGATAATTCGTTTAGTTCAAACCTTTTGAAGGAAAGGAGCGTATATATATCTCAAAATCTTAACAGGTACTTGTACCGTCGACGCTATACTTTTGTTTGAATTACTTATTTTGTTAATTCTGACTAAACATGGACATAATCACAACGTTGTATAAGTATTAGTGTCAATCAAAATAATCAGCTACAAGTGGCCATCTGGCACAAATTCAAGATTCGAATCTTATGCGGAGTACAATTGTACATTCCTTACCATTTCCAACATTGTCTGAACATTGTTGACAAGCTTTCAAGGATTTCTTTTTACAGATCATAACGATTACGACAGCTAAGCGACAAGTTTGTCATTACCTTACAAACCGCGTTTATGGCAGATAGCGTCGTGCGTTTATAGCCGCATTTCCAGGGTTTCTTTTCCGGGCCTAATGGAAACTTTAATAGCGAACTCCCTGACTGTTTCACGGAGAAAAGTCATTTAATCCCTTAAAAAGGAAGCTCTTGACAGATTGAAGACAATCTCTAAATAACCTGTACATATCAGTTACGGCAGATTAGTTGTTCGAAGGGAAATAACATCGTATCGAAGGTAACAGCCAGGATGATTAGAACATGGCGACTGTTTTGATGATTCTAGAACTAGACTTTTAAACCCCAAAAGGTTTTTAAACGCAATGCTGTAAATCAATCTTAATGAGTTGCAAGTGGAGAGAAGAAACAAAAGTTCTACTTAATAAAACGAAAGCAATGTTTTTAAACAATTAATGTAAATAATAAGGGAAGGTGCGCGTTTGTGCAGAAGGTTTTTCCGATATACATATTCAGGAAACAAGAATAGGTTTACACTAAGAATCTAAAATATTTTGTGCTGTTGAAATAAAATAATTTTTATCTCATAACTCATATCTTCGACATTTTTTGATATAAAAAACATCTTAAAACGAAATTTAGAGATATATTGGCCAATAACAATTATGAAGAACAAAATTTAATATTAATCACTGGTCATACCACCTGATGACTGACTTTGATTAGAAAGATCTAAGAAAAGTTCTCTTTTGTGATGTATAATTGTTGTCATAACGGTACATGTGATAGAAAAAAATGTAGATGCAATAAATATAAGATTAGTTTCTAATTCTAATGTTTTGTTCGAGTATTAAACATAAACCATATCACCATTATCCTCCCACAATTGATAATATTTTGTTTAATTGAAAATGTTGTGATTAAAAAAATGTATATAGTTCTCCCATGCAATTTCCATAATTTATTGTGCCTGGCATATAATAACACGTATATATAAATATGGTCACATAAAGACAGTAGTTACAGGCGTGCGAGCACGATGTCAGGTAGTTTTTAGCTACGCTCTGGCTCCACAAACTCTGAATTTTGTGTCTGCTTAATGGCTTCGACACATTATTTCTGTAAAAAGCGCATTGTCAATATCGCTCGTTCTAAAAAACTAACTCACGAAATCAGTTCCTATTTTATAAGATTAGGATGATATATACGCAAGCACACTTGTTTTTTGGGGGGGGGGACAATAAGCTAGAAAGATCGCATATTAGCTTTTGTAGAGTTGACGTCAGTTAAGAAGGATACAAGAACACGTGACTATACGAGCACCTGACGTGTCGGCTTCCGTTAATGTGATGAAAGCTTTTAAAATGAGATGAGTTACATCAAAATTTTAATTTAAATTCTAATGGCCTAACGCTTCGTAATGGACGGTTTTAGATATGCAGCAACTTCTTTCATATTTGACAACTGATAAAATGCTAGATTCATAAATAAATGTATAAACATTTTTGCGTAGATGGCATTCGTTAAAACTATGACATGAAAGTAACTACCACGACTGTTGGATGGTAATTATAACGATTAAAATGGAACAGCATGATGACAAGAATAAAATCTCCGTGTAAGCTACTTCCGGTTTTGTGCTTCCGTTTAATGACGTCACCAAAATGTCACCGGGATACATTTCCGCTTATCTGTAAGAAGTGAAGATGTATGCATCACGATATTATATTTATGTTAACACGACTGATTTCAGAACAAGCTAGAGAAGATATGACTTTGTGTTTTACTGACGCACAATTTCCTTAAACGTGTCAGCAGTTTGCTAGTCATTAGTTATTTGAAATGGTGATGCTGTGTGGCTCAGGAACACTTTGTCTACCAGGATAAACCTTGTAATACGTCGAAGAGAGGTCTGATGGTTATAAAACTAAAACAAGTGAAAAACAAGAAGCGTCGCACGGGACGTATTTTGTGAGCTATTTATCTCTGAGACATGTGCCCGTCTTGTGCACTTCTGCTGTCTCCTTCTCGTCGTCTGTTTTAGGGAGAAAAAGACGTTCATTAGCTGTGACATTTGTCTCATAAAACAGGCAATTTTCACTCCCTGGGCGACGCTACCGTTAATGTCCATAGTAATCACGTGCAGGGGAACTGTAAATCGTAAAATTCTTGCCTAAAATCGTGTCCACCAACGTAACGTTATACTTCATCAGTAAAACACTATATTTCCCTTAAGACGGAACTGTCGAGTTGAAACTGTCACCATCTAATCGTTGACCATCCCACGTGACCGTTCAGGCATCCGGGCTTTCTTCCATATAAACACTAATTAAGTTCACATCTTGTGCTAAAATCAATGGTTATTTTCAGCGCGAGATTTCATACACAGCTAGAATTGTAGATAGAAACTGAGCGAAACTAGGTCATTGGACTCATCCATCACGGGCCCAACTTCTTGATATCCCCTGACAACCAAGAATGCCTGCTGATCTGATGTTTTCACATCTTCCAGACGTGAAGAGCGAAATTCTAACTAACAAGATAAAGAGCCAGGCGTGATGCGTCATAAAAATAACAAATTCATTTTGTCTGCCATGATCTTGTGTTTTATAACCAGACGCATTGTTTAACGCCTGACCATGTATTTTGATGAGATTATCGTCGACTGTCCGTGAGAGTTAACGTCCCTTTTGAACTGCACAACCACGATGAAGTCACTGTATACACGAAGATGTTGTTTGCGTCTGATGTGTGATCTCAAACGTCACTGTGTGGGAGAGTTGGAGAAATTTCTATGACGTCAGTGAGTGTATGTGAGAATTTCCATGACGTCAGTGAGTGTATGCGAGAATCATGGGCATTACCATGACGTCACTGCATATAAGAAATGTTGGAATGTATGACGTCACGGTGCATTAATCGTGCGCGCTAATATTCAAGGCTATTGTCTGTAGGTTCCTGGTTATGATTCTTTACTGTTATTTTTATTATCATTTCGTGATTTATTTATATTTTTACCTGATTTCCTCGTTATAAGTGCCTAGTATTATCTTGGGGGAACCATGGTCTGTAACAGGGTCAATAATTACTGAAATACGATTTTATTTTTAGCAGAAAACCTTTCCATAGAACTAATACCAACTTCGAAAATACGAATGAGTAAAACATTACACACGTAGAATTAGTGGGGTAAAACGATGCTGTAATTTTATGCGGATTCGGGACTATTTGACGGCTATCAATTGCCCAAGAATAACAGAAACACCGAAGCAATGAAATAAAATACTTACAGACATATCAGTAAAGATAAGCTGGCATTCTAAGAACGATCTGGAATTTGGTAAGATATACTAGCTTTTTTGTTGATTCGAAAGATTCTGTATGTATTAAAATGTTGTCCGACTTCTGAAAAAATATTCCCTTCCGCCTATCCCTTGTTCAGTAAGTTGGGTCGGCAGGGGTAAAGCATTTAATTGGTGGAAACATTTTTTTTCTGTCAATCGTAATCCAATAAAAAATCGGATACTTTTGCAGAAAGTAAAAATTGTGACCCATAATTGATGAAGTACTAATCCTCATTGTAAAGCAACAAAAATATTAACAACTGATCAAAAAAAATACAAAATTATGACTAACAAGAGAAAGACGAATACGGCAAGAATAAATGAGTATAATATTAGATTATTGCAAACAGATTTAGACCTATAATAGACTAGGCCTACTTTAATCATAATGACAAATCAATTTCAATAAAGTGAAACGAAAAGAATATCCGTACTTCAAACAGTTTGTCTTTGTCTATATGTTTTTAACCCGAACTCCAAACATGAATTCTTATTACGGCGTAAAGTGATTCAATTTGCTGCCATTTTAGTCTCAATTACAAAACAAGTTGTTAATGCTGTGCAAACATCAACATTGATTTTAAATATGTGTTAATTTTCCTGTAAAGGCACAACATCCAGATAGAATAAATTTTGATTGGCAGGTCCGGATTTTATATTGACAAGTGACCAGGGCGCCTGTATCACGTGATATCCGAAAACATGGTTGACCAAATAAATCTTCCGGTAATAGAACACGACTTCAAACTGCCATAAAACGTTTATTTGTGAAATGAATGTCGCAAAAGACATCAAAGAAACGCCGGATAAAATTATACTTTGTCTCGTGGATAGAATGTCTGCAGTTTAAGAAAGCCAGTTAAATTTTTATTAATGAAAGTTCGCCTGTCGGCGATAAATTTGAAAGTTTTATATGCAAACTATTTGCAAAATAGTAATTAATATTATGCGATATATAAAACAACATAACAGCATGCTGTATTTCTGTCTTTGTGTTTCAACAGTAAGGTACTAAACATTGTGATTTATTTTCTTAGATGAAAACGCAAATAATGGTGCATTATTGTTCGAATGTATGATAGATATACCTAAATTAATCTAATGAATGTTGTTACTTTATATCATCGCGAGTGACACAAATTACAAAAACCGTTTTATTCGCATCATGCATGTTGCATTCCTATTTTTTATTCACACACTTCCGTTCATTATCCTTATTTTTTATTGAAATAACCTTTCAATTATTTTTTAATAATATTTTAAGAAAACTGAAATTTAAAGTGATGATATATATATATATATATATATATATATATATATATATATATATATTAATGTGTATTACCTTTTGAAATTATTTTCTGAAGCGCTAAGATATTCTACGGAATTGAAATAGAACTAGTTGTATAATAGAAATTATGGTTATTTACTGGCAATAACGGGATATTAATTAATACAAACATTAATACATGAAATATTAAAATTGTACTTACTTCAAACCTGTTCAAATACCATACACAACTTATCACTTAGTAGGTTTAATAAGCTTTCAATTTATTGTAATAAACCATAGTTTATTTTGTTTTATGAAAGGTTCCTACAAGTTTGTGTCTCTAAAATAATAAAAAAATACAATGTATACATCTATTTTTTTATTTTTATTCTGTCTTAGTCTAAAGTTAGTAGTGTTGTTCAGTCTTTCATTTAATGATAAAAACAACTAAATAATTTCAATCTTAAGTCGGTTTGAAACCATGAGACTGCTAACGGCTTAGGGTTGATAAATTTGCCTTTGCATTTCAAAAGATAGTGCGTCACTAATTAATGGTCTTTGTGTAATGATGGAATTAATTTTAGCGCTTCATCAAATAGTGACTTAAGATTGTACTATTTTTCTATTTTATTGGACACTAATTGGGCGTAAATAAGGCCGTTAATATTAATTTTAATGTTTTGGTTGATGTGATTAAAGAAGTATCACACACACACGATATACTTGTAAATGAGATAAACGATTAAGCACGGAAGTTGGTGCATCAAGCGAATCACACTATGACTGATGCCGAAAGAGTTGAATAACGACACTCCAAGTCACTGAGTCTGAAACATCAGCACCTTGGCATCTGTGACTGCTCACTGCATTGACCCATGACACATTAATGGTTACAAGTCCGATGAAAGTTGATACAATAATTACATGTACCCATTATTCCGTTCTGCTTCGTTATAAAATTATCCTCTGTTGACGTGTTACGTACTTAATTCAGCATTTTAAACTAATGGTTTTGATACAAGCAATAAAATCGTTCGTTGGGTGCAAACTTACGATTCTAAGCAAAAATAGCCGACACGAATTTAACAAAAAATGCTTTTTGAGACAAAATAACAAAATATGTTGTCAGGAAACGATGTTCCTATGTTTTTGTTTGACGTACAACAATGTTAAGCGATCACGTGTTGTTGAATTTATGGCTTCTCGATCGCTTTTTAGATTTTGACCAATTCATGAATGTCATGAGACAACTTATCGAAACTGATGTTAAACAACTATCATGTTTTTTGCATTTTACTTTGGATCATTTTTTCTATAACTCATTATACATATCCGATGGGAAAAACTTCGCCACCGCAGTTGCAAGCCGATCCGTTATATCAAAACAATCGCGGGCATATCATAGCCTCAGAGCGATTATTGTGAATAATAATTCTATGTAAGGGTTTGTAGATATCCGCATCTGTGCACAATAAAATCCCTGTTGTAAATACGACTCGCATTAAAATCTCAAATTAATGTCAAACCAAATTATTGAACATGCCATCCGACAGAAGAAATGTTCGAGTTAAGCGGGTTTATCTCCAGCGCCATCTGACGGCAAAGCTTCGTCGGGAGGGTTTATCGCTCGTTACTTTCCGTATCATTACTGCGATATCATTTCCACCCTTTTGACGCCTGTCATAAAGTATAAGTTAAACGGTTTGTATTAAAAACTGTTCACTTTGGAAACTGAAGGAATTTCGCTGTTTTTTTATCTCCAGTGGTGAATTAAGAGGTAATGATTCAGATTATGTAAATATTGAGATTGATATAGCGCAACTAACTGTTGACTTATTTTACCAAAAAGAATCTGAATTGATGGTTACTTTTCATGAAGAGATGCACTTCAAAAAAAAGTATTTAATGCTTGAAACTTCAAGATCATACATTTTGATGATTTAGTTTTCTCGAAACGTATAAATATTATGTACAGGATGTGCGCACACATAGCGCGCGTGCTTTGTCAGCAGCCGTAAAATATTCAAATTTGCCCAAACAAACTTTTGTTTGGAATTCATCTTTTTGTACATTCCTTTAAGAAACAGCTGAGATGAATCTGTTTGTTGGCAATACTCAACTCGTCCAAGTAGTCATGGTTCTATACGTAGTTACAAAATGTTTACATCTGGAATATCAATTAAGCATTTCAAATCAAGATCTCGTTTGGTATGTCACTTCGTGAATCTACGAGATTTTATCTTGGACTTGACTTGTTGCATGATTTAGAAAATAATTACAGCTGGGTTTCTTTCCAGTGTATCAAATAACCGTGCCAACCGCTACGTTTGCTCATTTCAAATGAATGCATTAAATTGAAGTAAAATTCGGCGTTTAACTGGAAACATGTTTAGCATCATTGGGTGATAATTTGACGTTTACCGTCAGAAGTGTAGATTAAAAACTATTTTCGCGCAGGATAAATAACACAAAAACTATGTAAGAGATAGTTAACTCTGTGAAAAGAAGATAGCATATCCTGTCAGAATTTCCTCACTTTCTTGGAGGGCGTCAAGTTGTCTGCGTGCCGGGCTGCCATACCAGGCTCATTAAGAATCGGCAAAAATATATTTCCAGTATGGAGGGTGTCCCAAATATTGTATTTCAGAGCGTTGAAATTAGATGTATCTTTACTAAAAAGGTTTTTGTACTGAAAGCTTGTATCGTTTGAAAGATGTAATTATAAGCCGTCAAAACGTAAATGGGGTAACATTGAAATCTGGCAACAAATCCATCAATGTTTAAGCACAATCACATAGAACGTTCAATTGTGGTATAATCATTATAATTCTCTATAATTTTGTAAAAGTTCGTGTTTTACGTAGATAAGTGAACTAACAATAGATTGATGGTAGCAATAGCACTAATTTTATTTTCGTTACTATATCAACTGATATTGCGTCTTTTTTGACATACTGTAAATCACTTTCGTAGGTTTATAAACAAATACTAAACTAATCAAAATACCAGAACGGCCATTTGTACGATATCAACGACAAGTGTGCATCAAGACTACCACGGGTAAATTAAATGTGAAATTCTTACAACAATTTCAGTGTTTAGATACAATAATTATAGCATGTTCTGGCATGGAACAATTCTAATACATAATACATTGGTTGATATTGTTGTGGAAATAAACTTCTCGTGTTGGTCTTTTTGAGACATGTCTTAACTTTGTTTGTGTTTATCATGTTGCATAAGATCAATAATGAGATAAAATAAACAGACTTCTTCGTTTCCCTGTGCTGACAGACTATATAAGCCTGTTTAGAGTTTTGCTACATTAAAGAAATATAAATAGAAAGTAATATTGGACTCGTTCGTCTTAACACGGTATAATTTTCGGCACACAGTGCACAATAAATTTTAGAGTTATTTCTGAGTAATACACATTGTGGCAGTTATATGAAATAAATACACTGAAGCCAAATACGCGGATAAGTATAACTATAAATCAAGATGAAACGTGTCTGTCTGTGGAAGATAAGTTTATGCAAATCATTTCAATGTTTTCATCTCTATTCCGACATAAATAGACCCACAACTGTATCCTAAGAGAACATTTATTGGAACAGAATAAGGAAATCTCATTTTACGTCGACAAGCTGCAAAACAATATGTTTTTATTGTACATAGTTAGTTGACGGTGTTCGTTATTGCTTTTAATTGTTACATTTGACAACTTAGCTACTAGTTAACCTTTAAGAAATGTTGTTAATTTGAGAAATCTTTGAAGATACAAATGAAGCTTCAACTAAGTCTCTCGATGATCAAACTGTACATTTCAGTTACAAAATGATTTTCATACAACATATTTATGCACCTTTTACATGCTAAATATTATAACTATAAATTGCCATCAAACTCACATCACTTAATGATTTATTACTAGAATATTAGACATAATTACCAATATACCATTACCATAAAACTATATACAATTGTAGACATTTTTAGGAGGTCCACAATTTCATATTTCATGTCAGGTTTGATCAGGTTTTTATTGTGGATATATTGTCATTTGCTGTCGGTAAAACATTTAATTAAATGTTGAATAGACTAATATGACTTTTCATTGTAACTAATTCGTATTTCTACATTGTATAATCGTAGATGAATAACCAATCTGGTTTATATAATGTATTTATCCACTAACTTTTTATTGTAGTTTCGTATGGGGAATGAGACAAAGGTTTTTAAACTAAGAAAGGAAAGGCTAGGATGTACATACATTGTAAAAAAAATATATTTAAACAAACTATGGAGCAAAAACACAACAGGCATAGACAAAACGAAACAAGAATATTATAAAAAGGATCACCACTAGCAACATCAATTACTGTCGCCCACCTTCATCATGTAACAAACGACAGCAGTTCATAGTTTTTTTGTATTAATCAGACATAGTTACTACTAAAAACATTCAAAATATGACATTTCAATCAATTAATTATTAAACATATAACATGATACCAAAAGAAAAACGGAAGTGTCAATACATTCATTGCGTCGTCAAAAATAATTCAAAAGAATAGATATGAAGTTTGCTGAGGGGCAGTTTATGCTCCATCGAGAAAACAGGGAGGGCAGTTGGGGTTCTTCAGTCATTCGGATGGATCCAGTATAGAGATGTTCAGTTCGAAGTACAAGCGATGTGAATGTTTTCTAAAATTTGTAAAGTCGTGCGTCATTCTCATCGGAATCATACTGACAGTTGCAGCTATATAAATTAGAACGCAGTTCGCGATTCGAATCGTGAAGTGCGAACTGCGTTCCAGCTTTATACAACTGACAGTTGCCAGTTTCATGCTGTAGAAAGAACGTCAATTATAAAAGGTTGAGCATTATAAAGGAACGACGTATAGGGAGTATGTATTACTAAGTATCTGACATAAAAAACGAAAATAATAAGTTTGGAGCAAGTTTCAATAACATTTCCTCTAAATGAAAATCCTCCATTGATGTTACTGACAAATCATGGGATTCGTACATTGCTTCACAGTTAAGAACGCACATGTTGTAAGTCGGGTTAGTATGAAACCACAGGACATTGATGAATCAACAAATTCACATGATTACTTGTAAATACGACAAAAATATGCTAAAATATTTTAATTCTGAATCCTTTGGAGACACAGGAAGATGCGAGACCGGAACTTTCTGACATATTTAAACTAGAAATGTATAAAACAGATCAGTAATTCTTTCCCAAATTCTGTGGTCGGACATTTTAATGGTATCGACCACACTGCGTACATAAAAACGAGAAGGAATACGCTTAGAATGAACGAAACAACATGGAATACGTAGCCAGCTGTCCATAATAGAAACCAGTGAATTGCTAGATGTATTCATTTAGCCGATCCCGAATCTAATCCAATTTGTATTAATTATTCACGACTATAAAGTGCGCCACATTTTTTTCTTCTCTTAAACGGTGTTTCATTAGATTTTCTATTATTGTTTAAAAGAGTGTAATTTGAAACCGGCATCCAACACAAGAGATAAAAGGAACTGTATAACAACAGAAAAAATATTGCAAAAAATCATCTTCCAGAACGGCTGTGCAACAGAAACACTGGCAAAAAATGAACAATGAGAAACTTAGAAAAGCAAGAATGCCTCCTTCTTGAAGAAAATTATCAGTTATTTGAACTCTTATTGTTGATTTGATTTCAATGAATTCACGCGACAGCTTACACCCCGAACGTTCCTCAACTCTGTGTAACATAAATGGAACAGAACAAACTGTGGGCTACATTTCAACAATTATCAAAGAATTGGTCGACAAATGCATTTGTACAAACGGTTTAGATGTAGCACATCAAACGCGAATATAACCTTCCAATGTGAAATAATGTCACAACGCAAATATATTCTTTTTTGTACAAATATTGTGTAACTAGATAAAGTTAGTGTTTCATTTTAATGACCTCGCACGCATATGTCAATAAAAAGTGACATATGTTATATTCAAATGAATTAAACCAATGACGTATATAAATTCCTACGTACGTGAAACTAATATCCCACGGTCGTTTTTTGTCCAGATCAATATATTACATGTACAAGCATGACGTTTTTTTATAAAATAAAACTGATAGGATTGTTTCAGATCAGCATATTTGAAAGAGCTGGTGGGGAAGTACATGCCTGTACGTCTGACCGATTGTCTGTGTGTCTATTATTTAGTCAGGTCCATCGAGAAAATTGGAAGAATTCTTAATCAAATTGATTTTGACTTGAATTATTATAAGTCCACCGTACAACAGTGAATATGGTGCAAGAAAATATCACTCACTGAAAGAGTAGGAGAATAATTATGCACTGAAGTCTACATCACGTGTTCATTTCGGTGTCCTGAAAAAGATAGAGGTTAAAATCAGCGGGTTGATTGAAATTCTTTTAATTTTCTGGTTAAAGTTGAATTGTTAATCGCTCTTTCATGACCAGAGCCACGGATTCCTTCGCTGACTTCTTCTTGTAAGATGCCGGCAACCACCCGTACGTATAGTGACGTCACTTCCGCAAATAGCATTTCCGTTAGTATTTACCATCGATACCATTGTCTGCTTCCTCACCACATTAATCATTCAAGTTAGGCCTTAGTAATGCACATGTCTATTCAATAGTAGTTTTTACATATTTTTACCCATAAAAATCACTTACTCTTTCTGTTTTATTAAAAATAGGAGCATACTTTCCACGACAATCATATAAGTGTTAAAATATATTCGTTCAACTTTGACATACGAAAAAACGTTTTGATTGACTTCGGGTAGATTCGCATAAAAATACATTTCAGTAATTTGTGACACATTTGTACGATTTTTGCGTATTATCCTGGCTAATTCTTCTTGCGTTTGATGAATAACTCATACAATTGAAGATTTCTTTTATGTATAATTTATGGACCAGCCAAACACAATGACCTAATACGCGAAATAAATGTGACATGCTTTTTGCGTAAGTAACTGAAATGTCCCCATTAGGTTGTACATACAGGTAATTTCTTTATCCGACCAGAGATAATGTGATCCATACGAGAGATTATCAAGAGAAAATTGGTTCAAACAAATCTTCTACAAGCTATATGAAAGTATTTAGCAACAGAGATAATTACCACATTTTTATGTTCTCTTTTGAAAATATTGAATTATGTTCGTATATTGAGGTATGTTCCTGCGGGCACAATGGAACATAATTCATAATTATTTCGGCAATTAGAGTCGCCAACCCAGGGCTACTTTGATGCGACATAAATCAGACTTGCATTTAAGACTGTCATCTGAAATCGCAGGGTACCTAATTCTTAGTTTCTAACAAATATCAGAAGGCAAGAATCATGGGGTAAGTTAACACATTAATCTATCCACGCTATCTCAATTGGACAATGTTACAAAAATACAAATATTGTAAAACTATACTAAGCACAATTAGAAATCTTTAATTGTCAAGCGATTTTTATTCATATTGTAAAAATGTTCCTCACTTTTTTACGAAATAAAATGATGTTAAAGAGGTGAACATCGCGCACGTTTGTCTGGATAATAATGTTTGATATTAATACATTAAACATAAAAACATATCATGAACGTCGTGGGTGAAAAATTGTTCATTTTACGGAGTATTTTACTTTTTGCTTCTATTTGATTTACGTTATTGCGTGTAATTAGACGTTCAGACTCGATGTACATTCGGAACTTGGCGTACATGGTCATTATTTGTACTGGCATTTATTGAGTTTTAATGTGGGCACGTGTCTTTATCTATTGTAATGATTTCAGGTGGATTTTGTCGTAAAATTCGCCTAAATTATTAAATTTTCTTCCGCCGTCACGACAGTGTTAACTCGTCCATGGATATATTCAATAATAAAAAAAGAATTGAAATTTACCAATATTTCTTGAGCACATATCTCGCGATATATACAACTGAACTGATATCATTTGTTAATTTAGAAGGCAAAAATACGGCCAATCATGACATCACGTTTCTAAAACTTGTAATGAGTTTATTTGTTTTAATATTTTATGAATAACACTAAGATTGTATATTGATATATTTCGTTCTAGCAAATTATGTTATTTTGAACTAGTCTATATAGCCCGAAATACATGGGAGCAGATCGATGTAAAGAAATCAGAATCTTACTTCAAGTATTTGCGATCAGAAATAGAAATGAAACTACACACAAAAAAGCAATCATTTATATGATGAATGATAATATTGTAAAGTACTTATGATTTTATTCAACGAACGGACTTTTTACAAATGGTTCTAAAGCAGAGGAAAGGAGAAAAGAGACCGCCGTAATGTCACCTGTTTGGAGAGTCATGCTGCTACTTGGAGAAGAAGTTACTGGCAATATTATTACTTTTACGGCTTTTATGATTGATTTGACTGAAGATATTACACTGTATATCAATTGTCACATCTGATTCACACTTCATGCGGAGAATTTGTCGTAGAGGAACAGGTTAGTAATCGCAAGTAACGCAGCAGAACTTGGTGGATCAAATAACTGTCACGTATGGCCAAGATTTCATTGATGAATGGTTCAAAATCCAACACAGAACCAAGATCCGATTGTCATTGCGGCTAGTTTCCTTAACTAATTTCATGAACAAAATTTAATTGCAATCTGACTTCGCACACGGTCGTTCTCTATGATTCTTCTAACGGCCTGAAGCGTAAAACATTAATATCAAACATTTATATCAACAAATAAGCAGTGGAGATTGAATCTTATCCCAGACATTTTGTTTAACAATCAGCATGTTAAAGACTTCATCTAAGCCATATGAAAATAAACAATTTTGACTGATTAAAGTATTTTCCATCTATGATGGCCTGTATACCTCGATAAGCTATAAATCTTCTCATCAGACATGTGTTTATGTCTAAAACTATTTTCGGTATTTCAGTTGGACCCGCAACGTTGAAACATTGATAATTTGTCAAATTCCAGCATCTTGTTTTAATGCGACAACTACTGTGTTCGACGTTTGAATTCATGAGTTGTACACGCTTTCATCTTTGTCGCTAACAGCATGCTTCAAAGGTTTGAAATTATTGTTGAGTTCGGAACATAACACCAATTTATACAAGTATTGAATTCGTTTTAATGAATGTAAAAGGGTAAAGTCTACAAATTCCTCGCATCAGTCAGCGTCATAAAAATTGATATTCTCTGATAAGTGTATATTCTACTATTTTTCTAAATCTTCTTAACAAAAAAGCACCGCTTACTAATAGTTTATTGAGTCGTAAAGAAGAACAGAAACACATACAAATATTGTAAACACAATATTTCAAACTAAAATCGAGTAGTAAATAATAGAAATAAAACTAAAGAACTAAATAAAATATTCGCTGTTTCATAAAAATATTTCTGATTTTTAATATTAAATTCTGAACGTAATGCTGAAGACGTACATTCCTTGTATTAAAACCATAATTATTTCTGGTAATCTAGGAATAATATTCAATAAAAAATAATAAAACTTAAATGTTTATTTTCAATTTTATTTAAAAAATATGCTTGTTCAATACGCTTAATCAGCAAACATGGCATTTTGTTTTGTTTTATCTGAAATACCAAGATATGTATGTTTATACGATAATATTTTGACGAACCAGACTTATTGATTTATACAACAATATGCCTCGCATCGAGCCAAACCCTTTGTAGTCCCTTTTGTCCAATTTTTTGCCATTGCGTCACTAGTTGTTCCGCTTTCATAAAAACCGTCAACGACTTTTCTCTCACCGGTACTCACAGATCAGAGACTATTGTTCTTTGAAGTCAAGCGACACCAAACAATACCAGGACATTCTGTAGAAGACGGAAAAGGAAACGTGCGAACATCACTCAACCATGAGACAAGGAACTCTGGAACCAACAAACCAAACATTGTTACATTTCCGCTTCTTTTCACAGATCTACTCAGAGATGTATTCCAACTTCATTGTTGCATGGAAACAATCAATTTATCATACTTTGACGTTTTCCATATATGTAGGTACATGTACAATGTACTATCATAAGCTTGCAGGCCGCGCTATCATTATTCAATTTAACCTAACGCCATAACGAAAAAAACGTCTTATGAAACGTTATTGTTTGTTTTTATGTGTCATATTGTCATTTGGGTTTAACGCCGTTTTTCAACAATTTTTCAGTTATATACGGCGACCGGTTCACCTAACCAGTTTACCTGGACTGTATACTAACCAGTACCAACTTAACCTTCCAGAAGGAGCCGGCAACTTCTCCACATGTGGAGGAAAATCGACATTATTGTCAAATTTTCATAGAAGGGTATGACCTGTCGCGACCGAGATTCGAACCGGGAATTCCAGGTTACAAGTCCAGCGCACAAACCACTGAACCACGGCCGCGGCTCTATGAAACGTTAAAATAATAAGATTATCCAATACAGCGTTGATTAGAAAGGACATATTTTAATGTTCGCAATAGGGGGGACACCTTGATGAACACGCAGAGACCCGTTTCATAGACTTATCATAACTAATGGAACAGTGTTTAAGCTTAAAACTCTTGATAATGGTAACACTTCAGACATGTACATTGATCTGCAAACAAAAGATCTCCCAGATAATCAATGTGAATAAACATTTTGTTTACCAACAATGGGTAGCAATATTTTAATGTTTAAAAACTGTTATCTGTAAGCTAAGATATGTCTACGAAGCGAACCCGAAGGATTTAACAATTAGTTCGACGTAGACAATATAGCATTAGTGCCATGTCTGTGTTTTTCTGTAACGTACAAGCAACATTTACTTTAAACATTCGCATTTAGACAACGTTTAGGCGAGTCTTACCTCAAATAATTACAGGGTATCAGTTCTTTTCTACTTCTTTATTTGGGTGAGACGGCTGATCAGGGGTAAAACAGCGTAGTAAAAGAAAAAATATGTCTGTCTGTATTTCTGGCTGTCCCAGAGTATGTGGAACTTAAAAAGCTTTAAAGAGTAATATTTCGTTTAATTACATCGTCATAAACAACTTAGCGTATTTCACAGTACATGTTTGTACTCAATCGGTTGATCTGTTATGTAGTTGTTACCTTCAGTTGTGTTCATAGAACTGTTATCTTTATACAAACCTTTAACTTCAGTAATGTACATGTATATGCACACGTGTACGGAAATGATCTAAAACACGTTCCGTTGATTTGACGAGATATTTATTGATAATTTACCAGTAATACTTCAGGATCGCGGTTTTGTTTTTCACACCGACCTGACAAAGTGATGTTCAGATAATTCTAAAATACCAAATATCTGTTGTAGTTATGTCACTATGGGTTTGTTGAAATTCTAATTTCTCATGTATGTAAACTGCTTCATGACGAAAGTCAGCTCAAGCTACTTATGTCATTGTTATAATGTCCTACCGTTGTTCAGTTACTTTTGAAAATGATCCATAATTTACACCAACTCTTTCATTTTATTACGTAGATCATGTGACAGTTTTGTTCCAGGAGTGGATCCCTACTTTTTGAATAAACAAAAACACGTTTTATGCATATATTTGACTTAGCACCGTCAATTATTGTACTATTAAAACAAGAAACGCACCGTGTTATAATATTTAGATATAAATTAATATATATAATGCACTAGTATATGAATAACATTTTTCGTGTCTATCTTATATGGCAGTGGATATAATATATTTAACTAGAATAAAGCATGAGATGAATTATCGTATATCACATGGTATGACTTTAAACTTTTATGTGCGAATAATTTCTGGACTTGTTAGAGATGCGTCCATTTTTAGGGACGTCTCTGAAATCCCGACTTTGTGTGCAAAAAAATGATTTCAAAAGCATTTTGAAAACAAGAAGGAAGAAACAGAAAAAACAACACCATAATCGGCATCATCAGCAACAACAATAGAACACAGTTAAGTCATAGATATAAGATAAGATGGTGGTCGCCACAAGAAAATACATGCCATTAATCTCCTGTGTGTAAATAGTCACAGCACAGTACGACAAATTCAGGATGATTCATTTTTTGAAATATTTTCAATTGTGTTTTATTTATCATTGCTCGAAGCATACGAAAGAATAACGAAAATATCTGCATGTGAAATGAACACCGCATATAGAATTAACAAGAAATATTTATCCGTCGTAAAAACCCTCATTTTAATCTAAACGACGGTTATAAAGCGTCGAATTACGGTAACTTATATTTTCGTTTAAATTAGTTTGAAAATAATCCTTCTTTATAACAAAAGAGTCGCAATGGATCGGGTAAAGCTCCTAGAAGACGGAGATTGATTGAAAGCGTCTCATGAACACGATCACCTAGATTTTGTCTGGATGCTGGGCACTAACTTTCTGACAAAATTTAAAATAAAATAAAAAAAAAAGTCACTAAGCTTTTGATCTAAGATTAGTTAAAATGTGTTTCACAAAGGATCGAATTATTTTATTTTGAAATTTGCTTTAAATGTCTTAAAATACTGCAAACATGATATGTCTGTGACAGATTTTTCGGATCGGAAAGTTTTTTTGTTTCTGTATTAAAAATTCCATGATGAAACACGGCATGTTTGTACAATAATAATAATTATAATAATAATAATAATAATATTGACAGTGATAAAAGTAATAGTAAAATGAATCATTGTAAAGGTTATATTTTTAACAGCTGTTTAGAATTATCCAACCTTCCATGTCGACTTAAAATGTGTCATGCGTATGTGAAATATAATGTATGTTAATTTTTATATAGCATACATCGGATATGTTTTATTCCTAAATTAAATAAATAACAGTTATTCTATTGTAATATATTAAGTACATGAATAAGCGCGCTTTAAAAATATTGTTTTCTCTATATCAGAATTGGATTTAAACATGCGGTTCCCACCACGTGTACTGTTTCGCGGAGCCACACACAATTGTCTAAGGACTTTGAATACAAATGATTTAATTTCAGAATTATCTTTTATACATCAGAATAACATGTGTTCGGTTTGACAGAAAACATAGACGGTTACGCGAACCATATTGCATAAACACAATCATTATTGATGTTTTCGCAATATTTTATATTTCACAATAACCTTGATTTCAGTTTCTTTTTTGAAATAAAAATATCTCGTCCTGAAACTTGACCCGACAGCTTCTATTAATCTTGAAATATTCTGAATATGAATCATCGGAATCGAGTTACCGACCGGAAATCACCAAATCTGAATAATGTGCCGAAGATAATGTTCATATTTTGTGAAAAATATTCTTTTAGAACTTCAGATTACGTAAGATGTCGATGTAAATGGCAAACGTGTGAGTCAAACAAAAGGCTATTTAGTCTTTTATAATACGATATGAATGAGGAATAATTCTTATATCATATTATTGTACGAATAATAATAGAATTTACATTAACACAAATAAATAACAGATAAAACACAAATTCAACGACTAAACTTCGGGTTATTATAGAACACCACAGCGGCATCGGTGCACGCGGTTTACAGATTCGGTTCCGCTTCCCCTCCCCCAAAAAAACATTTTTATCAACGTTTTATCGGAAAATTTATTGACAATTTATCTGTCTAAGTTTCACACTGGTATAATAAGCGTTCTACTTATGACAAAAACAATCTTACCAAATTGATGTTATTCAAAGAAATGATTTCATAAACTCAACCGACCATACCACCATGAGAACTCGTTCAATGATTCATGCTGATTAATGTTACTTACTTTATCCCGGACGCTGAACTCATCCATGAACATTCAGAAATACCAAACAAAATTTATTCAACGAAAAGAATTTGATATTTTTGCGTTTTTCGATGTTCAAAATTCAGTGACATTGCGCTTCAATATTTTTGCCATTTTGTAAATCTGGGTCATGCCAGCGTAACGAAAGACTATAATTATATCACATTATAACAAAAACGTAACATAGAATGGAATATTTATGTATTTTGTTATTTACTGGTTGAAATATTCATCTATGTGGTAAATAACACTACATTGTGTACATGAAAAACCAAATTTGATCATTAAATCACCCACAACGTAACTGATGTCACACTGTCTGGTTGTAGTACGAAACATTTATACACACATCATTACAGAAAGACAACTGCATGATAGGACACGTCATAACAAAAAGAATTAACTATTAATATTTTATTTATTGTTTTTAAATATTACATAAAATGTGTTCGTTATTCTATAAATTACTATTTACAGGAATATTAAGAAATATTATACATTGACCCCCTCATTAGGGAAATGATTAGCACGAACCATTCACACAAACACGAAATAATTAAATCAATCAATTAATAGAAATAATTAACATTGATAAAACTCACACTGGAGACAATATTCAGACTTATTGCAAAAACAAATGGATCTAGGTATTCTGCAGTAAACAACTTACGTTAAATTTGCAATACAAGGGAGGTAACAAAGATTATCACAAATTCAGTAAGGGCTATATGAGTTACTCCCCTTGTATAGATATTTGACCAGCGTCATGAATGAGTGAGATGAAGCGTACATATACAGTAAGGTTGTGCACAAGGCGACTGATCTAATTTATTGGGAAATGTAATTATTATTATCAAAACAGAATTACATTATACATGTATTACGATTTCGGCCCAAAAGTATGTATGTCATTATTTCTAATGCTGAAGTACATTCATGTGCAAGAAAATTAGTTACAGAATCGATAAATAACACAAACCAATAAAACAACTTGATGAAATCAATGTAAGGATTTTTATGAGTTCATTTAAAACAAATCTATATAGATTAAATAAACCATATTCAAAAAAAACTCATAAATAGGTTTCAGTGATAACTACCCATTTATTTAACTCCATGAAAAATACGACAAATAATATTATTGTGAACCTTTTAATAAGTACACCTAATGGTAATTACAGGAGAAGTCAATGTTCGTTAATCTATTGAAGTGTCGCGTTTTGTAAAACTTTAAACAATTACCAAGTGAGTCACAGATAATGCACTTTATAACTCCACATGTCAATTGATGTAAAACACTAAACAAACTTGTAACGACAGACAAAACATTTATGTGACATTTTTTCAACTATTACGCTCTAACAAAAGTAAAATCAATGCTCAAAAGACAGATGCTTGCCTTACAAAAATGTACGTGTTGCCAAATGGATATAACAGTGCAAGGGAGACCACTCAATTCACTTCATTAAACTAATGAACCTGAGTTGTTTCCCATTAAATTTGTGTCATTCTTTTGTCATCATGTCAGCGAATTCTGCAAAAGGTAAGCAATGTATATTACTATGGTCTGCTTTACAAGGACAGTTTATGCTTAAGTTGTAACAGTTATTTCTCTATGATTTTATTGTCTTTTGAAAGGAAAGAAGTATAAACGACAGTAACGATCATTTGAGTTTGATATGAAGTTAGCTATTTTACTTTTACTTTGAAAATTCATTTCGAACAAACATCAAAGACATAGTAGCTTTCATGTAGAATCCATTGTCATTTAAAACATTCGTCATAATACTACATGTATATTACTTACCTTCAAATGTCAGTTTTCCGGTACCAGTCTTGTCAGCCATTTTTATCATAGTTTCTGCCTCTTTGTCGGTTATTTTGGAGCCTAATTTTGACATAAACAACGTCAGATCAGTCGCGTCTAACTCTCCTACAATAAGGTCAAAGACGCTAGTTTATTACTGTGTAGTTATACTACAATATATTAATGTGGTTCATGAACTTATCACGGGACAAAATCAAACACAGAAAACCTGTACAACATGCCCGAGTTGCCCTCTCGAATGAAGCTAAACAATCAATAATAATGCTTGTATATGATTGGTGATCTAAACGTCTAAGCATTAATGCAAGTTTGGTAATAGGGCCAGAGGAACAAAAATAAGCATTAAAGCATCTCAAAAAATGAATAGCTCATTCCAAACGCATTAAACATTTTATTTTTGAGATGATACTTCGGCGTAATTTTACAAACTGAATATTGAGGTATCATTTACCTTTATTCTCTGAATCTATAGTGCTAAATGCTTCATAATAAATTCTACGATCGTTTTCCATTTTTTCATGTAGGGATGCCATTAGTAACAAAAACTCATCGAATTCAATAGTTCCACTTTCTAAAACCAAAACATCAAAAGAAACATAAATGATTCCGGTATTGTTAAGTAGAAACAAAAATCCTGGAGTACCCTAAAATCAAAAACATGATAACACTATTTATCCAAACACCATACTCTACATTCAGAGTTGTACCGAAAAAAAATAACTAAGCCAGCCAGAGTGGCTGTTTATGAGTTACAATCTGTCCTCAGTGGTGCATGTATACGTTTAACCAGGGTGACTTTTTAGAAGAGCTTTACAAGTTTGATTATTGTATTAACTAACAAAACAAAAAGTAGATATGACGTATATAAACGATAGATATAACGTAAAATCATTATTTTGGCTTGAAAAGGTAAACAAAAAGAAAACAAATGAACGTAACCATCCTCATCGTATTCAGCAATCATCTCTAGGACATCTCCAGGGGACAAATTACGTCCCATGCTTTCCAGCATAATCATAAGTTCTCTGACGTCAATAGTACCGCTATCGTCGGCGTCA
Source organism: Lutraria rhynchaena (assembly GCA_008271625.1). NCBI lineage: Eukaryota > Metazoa > Mollusca > Bivalvia > Venerida > Mactridae > Lutraria > Lutraria rhynchaena. The sequence continues at coordinate 330,433 of VIBL01000292.1, forward strand.
AACTTCAAGAATGCTTCTGTATATTCTGTCAAAAATCATACCGTAATATTTATTTTTGTTTAAACTGAGACCAAATTTACAAATATGTATAGTACTGACACCATGTGCCCAATATTTCTGGATCAACCAGCTTGGCTTTAATCGTTCATTTGTCTTATGAATTGTGGCTCCCTACACATATATTATTACCTCCGTACTCAGATACATTATTACCCCCGGACACAGGTACATTCAGACTATCTACACAGATACATTGTGGCTCCCTGCACAGATATATAGTGGCTCTCAACATAGATGCATTATTACCTCCGAATACAGGTATATTGTGGCCAAAACAGACAGATTGTGACTGATTGTAGCTCCCTACAGAGATACTTTGTGCTTCACTGCCCAGATAAAATTTGGCTGCCATACACAAACATATTTGATTCTAGCTCATAAGGCTCTTGGTGGGCGCTTCTACTATGTACGATGCATCAATAAATTAATACATTAGTAGATTAATACATTTTATATCAATAAAACTTTAAACGTGAGCACGACAAAATACGTTAATGCTGAACAAAACAACATACTAGCAAATGAGAACACCTGACTCCAGATATTAATTAAATGTGTACATCACACATTCTTGCTACGTAGATACAATTGGTGAAAGGACATGTTAGCTATACATGGCAATCATATGAATATGCAAAGGCCATATTTAGTATTCGTGAATTGAATTAAGAGTACATTTACTTAACTAAACAAACACACATAAATCCACATAATAAAACGATACCTAATCAAATACTGACTGGTCAAATAATTACCATCGTGGATTGTACGAGGATTCTAACAATCATGTCAGAGTACAATTAATAGACAACAACCGGTTCAAAGGTGAACAGGATATCAGAATGTATGCCAAATATTTAAAGATAAACATTTACCAACCTTTTATTTCCTGTTCTGACAATTGTCTCTCCTGTAAAATGAATTGTATTCTATATTCATGTGAAGATTTAAGTGTTTTGATGGTAAGGGACCAGTTTCGATAATCAATGAATCCCCCCATTACTAAAAACGAAACAGATTTGATGTTATCCATACACATGGCAAACTAACAAAGTGACCACGTGACCATATAATACAATCCAGTCAAAGTTAAGTACATATATGACAAAGCTCATTTCTTCCGAAAAGTCTCGTGTTATGCCATAATATAGTAGAATGTTGATAAATACGTATGTCCAAATCAAATATAGAAATCATTAAAACAATGTGCGCAATCATGGAGTTGAAGCCAACATATTGTTGACATGTTATTAGTACTGGTAGGTAGAATCTTGTGAGCCCGATCATATGTTATAAATTCTAACATATTAATATAAAACCAAATTCCTCGAAAGAAACATGATAGATACTAGGACATTCCTGCTAGGACCAGTGAAAGATTAAGAACTTTAAGCACAAATAAAAATGTATTTAACCATCACCTTCCTTTCTATAGAACTTGGTTCCACAAAGTGAGTTAACTCTTAAGACCTTATGGGTGTGGTTTATTTGCAACTCGCTGTCGAAAAGACAAAGACATAAGCAATACGACTTACCTGTATATTTTTGGTCAAACTCATATAATATAATTACAGATATACTGAGGAAATGGAACAAACAGACTCTTATACTGATATTTCTGATCTTCATCATGTTGATGTCACAAAAAAACATACAACTTTATTACACAGAAATATTATGAGTGTTGCTATATTTGCACTAAATGAAGAGTTAATAATTGGTGATATTAGACTTGATAAATCGTGATTTTACTCTTACCTTCTTAGGGAAGATTTTTGCTGGTACTGTATAGTATACGACCTCTTGTTTCTGTTTGGTAGAATGTTTCGGTGGCCTTATTCTTTCCCTTTGTCTAAACCCAACAGGTAACTCACCGTCCATGTTGTCCAGGATATCTGGAGGAGAGTTGATCTGTAGTTTGCTGTGGTATAATGTAACCAATCACACTGTGAATTTAACACTGAGTTTGTTTTGTTTAACGATAAATAACATCGTCCATTATTACTTAGTGATAATAATATATTTCCATGCTAAACTTATCAAAATTTGTGAAAATTGTTATGATACTAAATCCGTGTCTTGTTTAACTTGAAAATAATGTAATTGATGAATATTTAGGTGTAGTTAAATTAATCACTTCACAAATCAAGTACTTCCCTGATGTCATAATGAAGACATCAAATTCGAATAATTTTTTTTTGTAAATCTTTCAGCTTGTTCCCTTCTAGCGTCATATGAAGAGTTCTTATAATTCAACGGGAATTTGTGTTACATTCCTATCAACTCTCAACGTATCCGTAAACCATCTTGTCCCGATACAAGAAATTAAAACGAATTCACTTTGAAGATGCATTCACAAATAAATCTTTATGACTTTATCTATACATCTGTACAATCATTGATTTCCTCTTAAAATTAACATAATACTCTATGTAATTGACGCTCAGTAGAACTTCCACTTCTTCATTCAGTTAAATTGATATTATTGCTATTAAAAGCTACTTTTATATCACCCTAAGGTATACTTAATTCTATTCAGCTGTGAACTTTTTAAAGACTTCATGAATCACGTCAATTTTTCACCTATAAATAAACTCCAGATTATACAAATAAAAATGTTTTCAAATTCACTTTTCAAACATACTTTTTTTCTTGATTTTAAATACAACGGCATTGGGCAGTGTTCAAATATTAACTTAATGAAATATTGAGCCAACACTTAGGTAAATAGATTGTTATTCTATTATTTGTCCGTGGAACCCACAATGCATACGAAATATTAATTTTATACACTCAGTGTCATCCGTGTCAGCGTAGTTTCTTTTTGTTAATAAACGAATTTGTTTTATTAAGATGTTTTATATATATTGAAGATATTGAATATCAAACACACATTAAAATTTAAAAATTGTATTTAATTTTCAAGACAAGTTGGTCCACTGCTGTATCACACGATTCTCATTCATAGTTAACTCTGTTTGATGGAATGTCATGAAGCAGGCTTTTTACGTTCCATAAAGTCTCACTTCATTCTGGTCGCTGGCCTGTCACTGCACTCACTTTTCAAACTGTTCGTTCAATAATTCAGACTGGCAGACTAGTCCAATCAGCAACACAAGAATAGACAGTACACAGAGATTCACACGAAGAAGGGAAGAAGTGTAAAAGAGGTAGTTCTTCTTCCCCAGGAAGAATCTAACCCAAGCAGTTGAAGTTAAATGTTAGAAAAGACTAAGCCTAGATGTATGTACATCCATGATCAACATTTTATATTACACCACGATAAAAGTCACAAAAGTCTTGTTTTAAATCAAAGAAATCCACACGTTTTGTCTTCCAGTGACTATCTTGATACACATCATATAAGCGATAAATCCCATCATTACGGATTGTTTTTGTTCTATAATTATTATTATAAATTAGGGCACTGATATCGAATGTCCAAAGTATTTACATAATTTACTGCAACGATGCTTCAATACATTACGTTGAATTAAATATTAGTAATTTAATAGACAAAGTACCGCATTAATATCGACAAATATCTCAAATTTATTTCGTTTATCAAAAGCTTCATGAAATTCTTGTTGACTGTTCAAATGACACGGAATATACCGAAACTGTAGGACTGAATACAGCATCAAATAGCACATATATAAATTTAATTTTAATCTAATTTTGACCAATTAAGAATGTTAAAGCAGTAATAAAAAACAGTTGATATAACCTATGTGGTTAACAAAATTGACGAAATAGGCGAGATGTTAGGCACACGAACGTTGAAAAACATGGGATGGACATTTGGTATTCTAAAAAATGATTGTTCAACTCGCATCGGACGTCAGAAAAAAAATTATTCAGCCCAAAAAAAAACATTCTGAAAAAAGTGTATATTCGATAAGGCAATGGATATTTGATAGAAGCTTTGAATGACATTGAACATTAAAATCATGGAATGATCAACTGAAAAAGGCATCAGACGATCGAAATGTATGACTGAATGTTAAGCTGAGAAGAGAATTTAGAAATGAACATTTGAAACCAAGGCCACGTTTTGAGGGATGTTACTTTTAGCAAAAATGATGTCCACATCACACCCGGCTGTATTAATGAATCTGCAGATATTTTCCTTGACTATAATGACACTTTCATTTGTGCATGAGAATAGTCTCTATAATTCTTCTGAGAGTCTATTCTTAACAACAAAATTATTTTCTGTTTTACATAATTCAGTCAAATTGTCAAGGAACACTGATCTTAAAGTCGAAAAACTTTCGCAATGATTTCGACGTGCTGTTTCATGAGTAAAATATTCACTTATTTTGATTTATGCTTCTCATGGTTTGAAATCCTGGGAAAATTTCACTATCTTGGTGCAAGGTCGATGAATTATTTTTGACGGTTTGGGACAAGAATAGAGTAACCAGCAAAATTACAGGAAAATACTCAATCTTGACGAAGGAGACGTCACTCCTACAAGAAATGGACATCACAACATATATACATGTTATTTAAATCTAGCCACCAAATCTCAGTCAGATTGTCCACAATATCCAACTAAAACAGATTAAGGAAAGTTTAAACATTTGCCTGATTAGTAAAGGCAGACTTTATCTTGGTAAGTGTAATTAAAAACGGGTTCCGTCTCATCATTTCCGGCAGGAAAACGAAAAACTTACACAATATTATAAACATCATATTAAATGTCCCAAGTATGAAGTGCGGGCGTTGTTTTACTTGCATGAAAAAAATATAAAAAGACAGTACATGTAAAAAATAGAATTGGTTCATGATAAAAGTTGATGTCCGGTATTAATATGCCTGCGTATATTCGATATGTAATGTGTATTGTACGATATTTCAAAAACATTTGACTCAAATAGTGAAATGAACATTACATCCCTCCAAAGTATTGTCCGCGGTGTGAAATACTCAATTTCTCTGGATCCATCTCTGAAATGCGTCACGGTACGCTGATTTAGGTATACCTCTGAGACACTGACTGATGGCTGAGCCAAGAGCCTGTCGGGACTTGTATCGACGACCAGATAAGAACTTTTGAAGTTTTGGAACAAGGAAAAAGTCGCATGGGGCTAGATCTGGAGAGAATGGTGGCTGTAACAGTAACCTTCTCCGACTTCAAAAATTGCTTCAAAAGCTAAGGTGTATGTGGTGGAGCATTATCATGTAGTAGACGAACATACCTAAATCATGACACAGGGCGTCGTGTCTGATAATATTTCTTCAGCTTTTTAGAATAACATCTCGGTAATACCGACTTTTCATACTTTTGCCCTTCGACACGGAATTTGTACGGCTATACCATCACAGGAGAAAGATATGTAATAAAGGACATTCTTTGTGCTCATGGTCCTTTTGGCAACTACAAGCCTTCTATCGTGCTTGGAGAGCCATATTTTGTTTCCAATTTTTCTTACTGGTTCGAGACAGTGAATCCATGTTTCGTCACCATTACCAATGTTTGAAAATTGTCGTTGATTGAAGTTTGGAAACATTTTGAGCAATTGCTTAGCTGTTTGTACTCGTATCCTTATTTTTGGTCATCTGTCAATATATGAAATGCACCCGCGATAGCGATATGCCAACAGCTTTAGCAATATCACGAATCGTGTGCCTGCCAACACTTTCAATCATTTCCCTTACTTTTTGAGACATTTGTCTTTCCTGTTTACAGTCACAGGTTGGCAAGATTTTGCTGCATCTTTGACGGACTCTGTGCCAGTGAGAAATTTCTTTCTCCACCTACGGACTGTCTCATAAGAGACCTTACCACAACCATAAATTTCGGTAAAAATCTGCTTTACCAAACGACCGAGTTTTGTGCGAACTTTTATATAAGCTCTAATTTCTTCAATATTCTCAACCCGTTTCCCAACCATTTTTACAACAGTGGTCAATGGCTGGCTCTATTGACTATTGAAATAACTGTAAGTTTAAAACTGCGGACAGCTGAAGGCTCGAGTTTATACCGTTGGAAGGGTATTGAATAGAGCTATTTAGGCGTATGAAAATTGAAATCATGAAATCGTGCAAAACGTTATTGCGCAGTGGTTCAATACATATTACATATCGAACAACCCTTGTAAATGGTCCCGTGAAACACTTTTGGGTTTAACATTGCACAAAAATCCTGGTTCAATCATTTGGCGACTTGTCCAGTTTTTTAACTGAGTAGAAAGACCCCTCCCACCAGACGTACACCTGTATAGAACCACTAACCTTCCATGAGCTAGCTAGACAGCTTCCTCACATATACAAATTTATCTAGTACCAAAATTTACAGCAGCAAGGGACTGTGATGACTAGTCATAGACTCTCCCACCCCTGCAATATTTTCTCAATTATTAGTCTCTTATTTATCCGTGTCGAACAAGAAACATCCACATAAACATATAGAACAAAACAAATTAAAAATGTATATATCTATTTTATTTATCATTATATAATAGAATTAAAACATATTTATATCAGAGGAATGTATGAGGTGTATAATATAATGGACAACTAAATTTAAATATCAACATGTTTGATTTTAAAAACCAAGTTTGATTGAAATACCAACATGGTCAATTAATATACATAACTGCCATACAATGAGTTTTTTGGTTATGAACATAACATGCACATCCACAAATGAAAGTCCTACACTGTCAGACATATAGAAACATATAATGAGGGAGAAACACGGGCCATGCCCAATTTAGAACCATAGATTTCTCCATCACAACAGTCTACAAACAGGGTTGCACATTTTAATGGACCCAAGCTTATAATCCTTACAATTATAAAAGTCCAACCAGAATAGATCATAATTAGTATTGTTATAAGCTCACACTTGTTATACATGAATGTTAATAAAGTCACATGACAACACAAACATAACAAAACAACACTGACATTCCAACCATTAATGAAATAAAACACCAGTATGATCACTATTACACATTATAAATGAATTCTAAAAACACCTGGAAACAGAATCATATGAATGACATGCAAGATGAATTCCAGCTAAATGACAGTGAAACCAATACTGTTATACAACAAGTGTGTAATGATATGAAGCTGTTTATCAGGGGACGTCACTGTTGATATACTATTGGAAGTAAGCTAATTATGGGAAAGGGCCATAGTCTAGAGGGATGGATGCACTGATGAAAGTGGTCCAACAACATAAATTCATCTACCGGTAAACATCCTTTCACTTAACCCGATAACTTGGGAAATGAACAAACAAAAACAAACATGTTAAACGACAACTGAACAATTGTTCCTATCTACTTCAATAATAATATTAAACAAATATCTAACAAAAACTGACTCATGAATTATTGGAAATGCAAATTATGTTTCATATGCCATTAAATTATATGCCTATAAATTGTAGGCCATTTTCTGTGAATAAAACATTTGTAGATTTCATCTACAAAACCACTTTTTTATTTATAACAACAGATTTATGCTCAGTTTAACGAGTGAAGTGGTTCAAAATTTTAAAAAAGCACCATAGAGTATTAACCAACAATTGTATTATTCATAAGCAAACCAGGGTTGGTACAAAACTCCCAAGATAGAATTTTAATGCAGCATGTTTTTATTTTCAGTTTTGTAGCGGAGACTGTTACTATTTGAGAATGGGTTTAGTATGCTGTCATCCCAATCACAATCATTAGTTCTAAAATCTTCTATAAAGCCTTAGGTGTAAAAACATGTTTCTACTTTCCACTAACCTAACTGTCCTTAACGTTCTGCCAACACTAGACTTTTTTTGGTTTCTGTGTACATCTGTATACATGTATACCTTTATCTTTGAACTAAAAAACACATCTGAAATAAAGTCTGGTGGCCTATCAACTCAATATTTTTAGGTACTTTACTGGAAACAAAGTATATATATTTTTTGGCCTCATCAACAAAAGCTAAGCAACCAATATGAATGACTAAATACCTAATTAAGCAGTTAAACAGTTAAAACAAACGAACAAAAAAAATGAAAAAAGGATAAAAACATTTAACACTTTTGGTAATACTATCATAGTCAGGATTTCAGAAAGGTTTACATATACATAGTAAGCTGACAATGATTAATCCCATACTTTAGAACATTCAAGTACTTTAAAAAACGAAATTAATTATATCTTATAATATAAGTATTTTTGTAACATTGCAAGCATGTGTAGCAGTACTGTACACAATATTTAGGTAAAATGAATAATGTGTGATGGTACCAGCCCAATTAGTTGAGTTGGTAGAGCATCAGACTTGCAAGCATGAAGTTGTGGGTTTATCATCATTTTATGAACTATCAAATTATGACAATCAGTCAACAATATTCGCTTTATAAACCAAGTTTGAGAGTTCAGATTATAAAAGTCAAAGGGTCCAGTATTGTCAACCATGGAGATAATTAATAGACACTGAGAACAAGCATAAAATCTACATAATTTATGCTAATTTTAAAACCAGAGAGGAAGTATCAGAAACAAACTCTATACACGCACCACTAAAAGCACATTCAATTATCACTGGGTTTATAAACATAATTAAATGTAAATATGCTAAGAAATTAAAATATTACAATTCTAAAATCATTAAAATAAATACATTCATATCTAAATTTAAAAAACAATAATACAAAAAAAAAACAGAAATGTATATAACTATACAAACTCATTGTTATTAATTTCGTATATATAAATAAAATAAAAACAATAGCAACATCTCCAACTACAAGAAATCACCTGTCTCCTTCAGCTTATTATGAATTGAACAATGTCTGCAATTTTAATCAGTAAAATATACATAATGATGGTAAGCCGTACATTTATGTACAAGTTGTCTATATATCTAATCAATGCCTCCAAAATTTTCAATCTTCAAGAAGTACATTACATATTCTAATGTATAAACATGGCCAAAAGTTTCTTCTTGTATGTTATCTTATAATAATAGTACCCTATTCAAGTTTCACATAAATTTTGAAATAATGGTATTGCAAAATTCTTTTTGAAGAGAAGATGAATAACCTTCAGTTATATATGTTCCAGAATGGGGGCAATAGAAGTTTGATTTGTGTATTTGTGAAAACTTTAATGAAGTAACAATTACAGTAGGTTCATGCATTTTGATATTAAGCAAAGAGGTTTTCAAATGAACAGAAAACATAGAATAATTTTGCTAAAATCAGATCTCAACATTAGGTGTTAATTGATCAGTCTCACACAGAGGAATGTTGATGATTCTATATTTTGTTAATTTCTAGACTGGAAGATGACCATATTAATGTATGAAGATCTTATTCTAGTGTTGATTGATTGACTCATCAGTAGGTGACAATATTCTCATTTCAGAAATAAGATTTTTTGAAAATAATGTCTCCCATGTTTTTGGTAGTAATCCTTTCATAATTTCCAGAATTAAATTCTGAACTCATCTGTAGCCGCACATAACAATTCCTATATGCAAGTATCTACACCACTATACAATGTCAACAATAGACATTTCTCACTAATATATCTACATCACTGGTAAATCACAAACTAAGTTCAAGCAAGTTGCTATTCTACACCAGGCTAACACAATCAGTGGCTTTAGTTCAAAGTCTAAGTACAAATCTCACTAGAACTAAGGTAGCTGCCTTAAAGATTTGTTGATAGAGAAATGTAGCACATAATTTGTTCATATGCTCATGTCGTAAGTGTTCCGATCTCTACCTTGACTTTCAATCAGAATTTTGGATTATATACACAGCATTCTGATGATATATGTCTCAGGAATACAAGGATTGTTCCAACCACTGAAAATATACATATAACAATGCCAAAATATGATGACAAAAACAGTAAAAAAAACCACATCACTATGGAAATCTTACATAATTTTTTAAACATGGGTTTAATTTCGCACCATTAGCCAAGGTCATTTTGTGGCTTTTCTAATTTTAAAGGGAAGAGGAAGACCCAAACCATATACCTTGGTAGAACAATGACCTTGGTAAGCTAGCCGAACAGCTTCCCCACAAATGAAATTCATCTGGCCTCGGGAAGGAATCAAACTCACAGTGGTAAGGGGCCAGTGATTACTCGTCAGAGAGCATAACCACCCAACCAGGGAGGCCCCAAATGTTTCTAAGATTAGATTTACTGATACCTTCAAGTCTAGGCTTGTACATTCACATTCAATCAAAGAATATACTATATACTTAAACAAAATAGCATCCAATTAACAAAACTTCCTTAATGAAACAGAATTATTCTTAAAAACATCACTTATTTCAATTTAAAGAATCAGCATGCAGAATTTTTTTTATATTTCCCCAGCCAAATCAGATATATAAGCTCTCAGACTTCATGTTACTTAATACCACACTTACAAGTAAAGGAATTGTTTTATAATAAATGTAAGTCAGTAATGACAAGTTTTATGTATGCTGGTTCAGCAGTGTGGTACTATGATCCTAAACAGAATTGCATGCATAGTATGGTACAACATTTTGACTCCTATTATGTACCTGTTCTATGGTAAACACTGCATGACCATTCTTCCTGAACTTCTGATAAATATCTGAAATAATAAAACATCAAGAGTTATTGTAAGACCCTGTAAAATATTACAATATTGAGAATAATAGAACAGCAATGCAACAATTAACTCAGCAGGTAGAATACATTGAAGTCAAAGTGAAGAACTTCAAGTTATTAATGAATACATAAACAATTCTAAAAAAGATTCCAAAAGATTTCAGAATCATTAATTTGAAACCACTGCATCCAACAAAATACCAAAAGACGTAATCAACTAATCACGCGTTCAATGCTTTCCAAATAAGTTACAGAGAAAGAGTTTAACAGTCAAACCAGAGTAAATGGTTAATAGAGAAAACAGGCCAACATGTGTACAAAGGCCATTCAATTCTGTGTATAAATTTAGCAGATTTTACATGCTAATAAACTTCTGGATGAATGGGAAAATCGGTGCCCAGAGACCATAATTCTTCATTCCATTTTGAGACCTTTGTGTACAGGTTAGCTTGCAATGTAAAGATTGAAGAACTACTTACTGAACAATTTCATGAGTTTGGCAAGACAACAGAAGAAGTTTTCTAGACTGATTTGATTATGAACATTGGAATATTTGAACACAAGGGCTGCCACTGTACTGCTGTTTAACTTGAAACCTGTAAAATACAGAACATACGTATCATGAAAAACTTTGATGTCATACCTATTCACAATAAAATGACATAAACAAAGGATGTTAACGTGGAATATCATTCAAGTGAAAATAATATGCATAAAATGAAATTACAAATGACTGTAATAACATTAGTTGAGCATTTTTGGAGTAGCTATGGTCTAGTCTGAATATTCTACTTTGAAGCTAAGTGATGTTCGTTCATTCACTCATTCTTTCAATTGTCCAACTTTAAAAATGAAACTTTCAAGATAAATATCACAACTTAGACATTTTGTGAAAAGGACAAAAAATGATAAATTTGTGTGACTGTAACATGTCTTACCTGCTGACAATAAAGCTCTCCGTAATTCAAAAGAACTCATCATTCCACATTTATCAACATCAAACTGATGGAATAATTTCTGAAAAAAAAAATATCAAGTAAAAATCTTAAAATCTTGTTAAAAATTATTAAAATGACAGTTAGGTCAAAGATATACAACAATCATATATTAGTATAATTATAGTTTAAAAGTACCGGGTAGGTGTTGATAAAAATGATAGTCATATGTTGAAATCTACGTGCCTATGAGTAGAACTTTAAAAAATTATGTTGTTCATGAAGAGAATAAAATAAAACTCCACATTAGAATATAAGTAAAAAAAGTAACTTGAAGTACAAAGAATTGTTAAAACAGACATTGCACCAATGTATATCATTCAAAAAGTTGACACATACTTCATCACAGAATATGATCATAGTCTATTTGTAATTATTTTTTACTTATAAATGTGCATTGAGAATATTTTACATTGACAGTAAGTAGAATCTGACTAACATACCCTCCAAGACCGTAATAAATTCCAGAGGTATAAAAATTCTGTATATCCAAGTTTCCCTGAGTTATCTACATCCAGCAAGGATATAAAACACTTGCATGCTTCAACACTCAAATCTTTATGTATTGATTCTGAAAGAAAACATCTGACATCTTTAAACCACTGTCTTGTTTATATTAAATTTGGAATGGAAATGTGTAAGCTTTAAAACTGTAGAATTTTTATTTCTCTCTAATTTGTTACTATCCAAAACAGCTAAAATGATATTTGCAGAACCGTAAAATTAACAACAACTTAATCAAACAAATATATCTTTCATAATACGTAATACAAATATCTGAAGTTATATACAATGAAACATGAAGTGCTTTTGTCTATACAGGTGCATTATGGGAAATATATTTTCACATAAGTTTAATTGCATACTCACCTTTTTTAAGTCCATCATTCAAGGATTTCAAAAGTTCAAATGGATTCACTTCCATGTCCTGAAAATACCACAAATAAATTCATTATTGTCAAAAACTGATCATAGTGTTATAATTATGTAACATGCTTGACACATTACCATGCAGAATGCTATGATCCTCTGTTCAATTACAAATTAGGCTTAAATACCAAATTGAATGCATAACATTCAAATAAATAATTATAAAGACACATTTAATAGATCTTCTTTAAAATATATATTCTTAACACCCAGTATAATTATAGAGGTGCATGAAACCATCAACATACTTTTTACATTTGAAAACAAATAATTTTCAATTTTTTGGATAATTTTAACCATAAATGTGAGAACTTTTGGGTAGGTACAATGTTTCTTATTCTCATTATAACGTATCAAAGAAAGATAACTCCTACAAACCTCTCCAGACACCGAGTAGAAAAATCTCCTAAATTGTTCTTCCTGTTCACTGTCAGGATGTGGTTGAGGTAATGATATGTCTAACTTTTCTGATGGTTCATCTGTACCTCTGTAATAACATACAACACAATGTACAAGACTTCAACAATATCAGCTGGTAATAATATTACCATCTATAAACATTGTAAGATACATGTATCACACTATAGTTTCAGTCTACTTCTCTGGGCATGTGTCAGTCATGGAACAGGCAGGTATATATATATGAGATGATGATACTAAATAAATTTAGAAGACTTACAAGATACATAAAATAGAACAAAAACAAATATACATAATACTTAAATAAAAAATCCCTAATAGAGAGTTTTCTATTATTAAACACTACCACAGATATGTAACATGAATATCCAACTAGGTGTGTCACCTATCTCTGGGTGTAAATTGTAATTTCTATACAATAATGAGAACAATATGTTAAACGTTTCACTTTTTACTTACTCTGAAGTATTCTTATTTTCAAAGAAAAATCGTAGATAAAACTCTGCCTCTTCATTTACGTCATATGTACATGGAATGATAATGTAATCACCAGGTGGCAGCACTAATCGTTGAATAATTTGCCGAGAATTAACAAACATATCACAGCTAGCAACACGATCATTATGATCAAAATAATCCTTCTTTAATGGTAATTGATGACTGGGAATATACTGAAATATGGTGAAGTTTGAAACCGATTTTACTTTGTCAAGAATGATAAAATAAGACAGATAAAAATCAGTTTTCACTACAAAAAATTAAATGAAGTATGATATGCAGATACTGTAAGTTAGTTTCCACAGTGTCATTTTCAAGTTTCATCAAAAAAAAAAAAAAAAAAATTATCTACGATGGCAAAAATATAAAAAAAAATATCTAAAATAAATGTTTAGATAATAAATTATTGAGTCACATTTTAATATCAGAAAATAAGATGTGTAACAAAAACATACAGAACAATGAGTTCATATTCTCCAGGATGTATCTTAATAGAAAACCAGCACATCAGTACATTTACATAAGAATTCAAAAACTAATCATACCGAATGCCATAGTTACATAAAAATCTTTGAGATAAAGGCAGAAAAAATTAGTTGTGTTCACGTTACCTAACTGACCCTTTGTTGAGCCACCTACTTTAAAGTTTGTAACAAAAAAATCCAAAGTACAAAAACATTTGGGGATTAATTGGTATCTCCAAAGTACAAAAGGTATGTTTTAGAAGCAAAAATTAGAAAAGAAAAGTTTGCGACCTATCTACCCTACTTTTTGGTCAGGTAACATGTAACTACTTTTTTCTAGCCTAATATGGAAGTAAAACATACGTTATAAACTACAAATCCTATGTACACTAATCTTTCTCCTTTATTCTTCATTTTTCTTCTGTCTTTCTGCATTAATTGTATAATAAAGCTACACATCTTCTCATCATCTTCATCTGTATCACGTAACGTAACACGATACTGTGGACTACACCAATGCGTGTCTACAAAATATTCACATCATTGCAAGCATGTAGAAAAACAGGCAAGAACAAATTAAGGTTCAGAGGAAATAAGATGACAAAATATCATATTTCTGGTTTAAACATTTTTTGAATTAAAATTACCAATACAAAAATTATGCATTAAATGCATACATGAAGAACATTTTAACAGACTAATTCTGAGAAATATACTATAGTTCTGAGAATTGTAATAAAGAACTCATCCATAAGTGTGTTGCAAATTTGTACATTTGTGAATTGACCAATAACTGTTCCAATCATTGGTGCCTGACCAAATTTTGTCTTTACAAACAGGTGGTTCCAATAGATTATTCAAGAACTTAAATTAACAACAAACAAATCAATGACACAATGGAAGTCTTTGTTTGGCAATATGAGAATATGAAAATAATTTGAATAGCATAGGAACAAAACGAAATGTATCCTACCTCTAAGGATTGGTCGACCACCGGCACTGAAACCTTTCAACCATCTACCATGAAACTCTGTTGTGTGCCATTGTCGAGGCATATCTATCGGTGAATCTGGGGTTAAATTACATATATCTACTGTGTCAAAATTCTTCAAGAAATCTGTGAAATCCATCCTGAAAAATATAACAAAAAAAATGAAAAACAAAGCCTTCTATTTGATTGAAATCCAAACTAAATTAGACAAGTATAAACTGTATAAAACATTTATATGGCACCTACATTATCTTACAACAGAATCTGAAGTTCAACATATTGCAGACTTGTAGATTCACTCAGACTTTCACAGGCTGTGGCCTCACTCAAACTAGTTCAGATGAGGAAAATAATGCAACAGTTTTTTCATATGGAAGTGTGCCCAGGTCTCCATAGATTCCATACATTTGTAGCCAGAATTGTTAGGTATTGTTATCTTTGACATGGTATGTATGTGTCTTACCAGAATTCACCATTATCTCTAAACACAAGTCCCATTCTCTCTTTCTCAGGATCTGGTATACTGTTCCATTCTGTTGATCTGTAAACAATAGTAGCTCTGTGTAATATTTATCTATTATGAAGAAGTATTTTTCAAAATAGTCTTTATTGTTTTCTTCTGATAGACAGCTGTATCTTACATCACTGTCGCTAAAATAATAATGCAGTCAGATCTGAGAACATAGGCCACCAAAGACAGAAAAAGGCTGCCATTTATGTGAAGTAGTACATTATGCAACAGTCAGTTTATTTATGATATCATTAAGTGTGTGTGCCAAGGAGTGCCCATAATACACAAGTGACCATTAACTTAGGTTTCATTGTAATTCCGTTGGGAAAGAAAACATTTGAATAAGGGTTTCTTTAAATAATAAAAACATAAAGACTGGCAAAATACAGTTTGCAGCTAAGTTTGACCCCAAAAAGAGGGTAGGTAGGTCACATAACTTTCCTTACCAATTTTTTTTTGACATACCTTTTGTACATTGGAGGTACAATTCGTCCCCAAATATTTTCATACTTTCACACACATAGGATTTGCTGTTAGAAACTTTAGGGTCACCAACAAATAACAGAGTCAGTCAGATAAACGGCCTAAGCCTTTAAGACAGGTCAGTGAAACATAATTACTGGAAAGTCAGTAGGGAGGAAGGTTTTTTAAATTCAAATATTGGCATAAAATTGCTGAATGATTTCTTTCATAATGGGCATAAAAAAGAATACAATTAACAACTAATAACCAGAACATACTTATCATTAAGTTATTGCATCTTTTTTATTTTCCATATCACCATAATGACATCTTTATTGCATTTTAAACAAACAAATTTTTAATACACCTCCAGGCTATAAACTATTTATTAAGGACAAAACAGAAGTAATTAGCACTTGACAGTATTTACACAACATGGTGACAGTAATTTAACCTTGACAGAATCAGGAAGTTATTTAAACCCTTACCTGTCCCCCCAAGGTCCCCGCCACTCAACTCTCGTACCCCAAGGATTTCTGACCCGTATTAATGTAACTGGTACTTGACCACGATCTGACATCAACAAAATCTGAAATAGATTGAAAAATCGTCTTTGTAAAACAATTTTTATACATTGAATGTGAAGCCAAAGAAAGCCAACCTGACAAAGACTCTTTATTCATTTGATGACATATTTTGCGCAAAACCATTAAGTGTTTTAACCAAGATTTGATTTGTGAACTTGACTTTATTAATTTACATTAATTGACTTTATTAATTAACATATTTGCTTACATAGCTGGGAATATTAATCTACATATATTCCACAAAGCATTAATTATGTTACATCAAGTACAATCTATAGTTAATGAAGTTAAGACTTTGTAATGCAGTTCCTCATTTAATTCCAATTTCCAAAATAAAACCAATGCAAGTATACAACACGAAATTAATATTATTTGAATTCAATTTTACTTTAATTCTAGGGGAGGTAACAAATATCGTAACATAGAAGTCTTATGCATAGTTTGTTCCCTTTGATATTAATTACCCTCATAAACTGGGCGTGATCCTTTGGAAGTGCATGTATATCCACACATAACATTGTGCAAAACTTGATATGGTTCTCACAATGTTCTAACCAATGTTATACAAAATATACAAACACTTGATACAAACATCTCCAGTTTAACGCAAATCATTCACCTGTTAAATACTTGACAATTCTGTGCTAGATCATCTTTCAATTTTTACGTTACAATTTCTATTTTGTATGCAAAATTTGATCCTATCATCGAAACGTCATCAAGCATGCTACGCTAGTGTTTACAAATTGTTTTAGATTGTATTCTGGATAAGATAGTGGTGATAATGATTTTTTTTTGGCAATTCATTTACCAGATATTGATTTGATTTTTTTTTTCTTAATTACGGATACCAAAACATGTAAACCACATACAGACAGTTAATTATGACTGAAACGATATTTGTGCACACAGGATAAAAATTGAATATAAATAGTACAACATGCACATTCAACATTAAAATGCAGGAAGTTATGTATTTAATTCAACAGGATGATTTTTAAGCAAACAATTTTAAGATCATATTATGTTTAATATGTAAAAGTATAGCAGCGAGCTATGTTAAAACACTTCAAATATCTTTAATAAGACTGCTTTCCCCATAAAAATAGGAATACATTGAAATATAAACA
Organism: Lutraria rhynchaena; assembly: GCA_008271625.1. Classification (NCBI taxonomy): domain Eukaryota; kingdom Metazoa; phylum Mollusca; class Bivalvia; order Venerida; family Mactridae; genus Lutraria; species Lutraria rhynchaena. The sequence goes on from VIBL01000292.1 coordinate 348,082, forward strand.
AATTTAAATAATGAAAAAAAATGTACATAATCCTGTTTTAAATTACAACCAGCGCCCTCTATGAATGAGGTAAAATTAACACCCAGATAAATATAAACACCATAAACACTGACAGCTAACGACTTCAAGGGTATTCTTGTCACATATTGCATACTAAATAAACACCACAAACTGCTCTTTTCTTCAGCAAAAGTATCAAATTTCAATAGAAAAAAATGAAAAAAATTCATATCCTTAAAAAGACACCACAATTTTTCATATCAAGAACAAAGGTGAAAAAATAATGTAATACAAACACTTGTTAATTTAGAATTAATCCCAACAACAAAGCTACCCAAACAAGAAACTAAATATGAAGTTCATGTAAAATTGGCCTCTGTAAAAAGGCCTGTTTGGTATATTACCATCATTATGTAAATAAGTGTGTGATAATAATGCTCTGTTCCATATTGAGGCTTTCATTTTTTGGTGACAATCAACTCTGGTTCATCCGGACTTAAGAAGAATATAAGAAAATAACCAGACACAATTTTTACATTAGATACAGTTTTCACCAATAAATTCACACAGGATAATTGAGGATATGAGTACCATACCAGCCAATTAATCTAAATTTTCTTTAAATCCTGGCTAAACCCTAAGTTGCATAGTATGAATATTTATCTTGTTTATCATATCATGTCCCAAAACAGTTATTTTTATGCTTTATTTTTGTATATTTCACACATTATTTACCTGTTTATAAACAGAAAACTGTTTATAAAATAATTTATCAGTCTACCTGTTAAGACACAGGTGCACGCAATTAATTATATCATTTAAAATGAGATCATACTCAGAAAATTATAAATACTAGAATACTGTGTTTCACAATCATCAACACATTAGTGAGCAAAACTGACCATGATTAGTCATGAGACAAACATGCGGTTGCCTGGACGGCACCCTGTAAAATCCCAATGTGTCTGGTAACTGTTAGTTAGACCCTAAACTGTTTGCAGAGTGAAGATGTCTAAATTAGTGAATTACTTCTTACTGAGGACATTATATGATGAGATCAGTTTTTCTGAGAGAAACATGCGCTTCATCTAAGAATCAAACCGCAAACCTCAAGACCATCAGTGTGGCACCCTAATGATAGAGCCAATAGGGGGACAGATAGGAGGTCACAGGAGTCTAAATATATGGTAAAGAGAGGTCGCTATAACTTTGAATCAGATCAACTGCAAGAATCATTGTTTTTTTTCTGCATGAAAACAAATTTAAAACTGTTTTTGGACCACAAATTGACAAATCACAACAGGTGCAATATTATATAAATCAAACTTAAAGGATATCATAAGTTTTGGCTCTTAATTAATTAATGAAAGTTTAGGTTATATGAAGTTTACACTGGAGTAACTCAATCTTTCTTATCCACTAAAATCCACTAAAAATGACATAATGGAAAATGTCAACTGATAAAAAAATCTTCAGCATAATTCACACCTAGGTCAACCAAAACAGTACATATTTCAAGTTTTCCTCCACATTGTATGACATACCACAATAATTCACCAAATAACGTTATCCTGTAAAGCATATAACAATTATTTATAAGTAGAAAACTAATGATAATCAGCCACCAGTACAATACAGCAATTATAACCTGGTAATTTCAAGGAAAATTACTTCCAGCTGATGATTTTTTAAACAATGCACAACATTCCAGCGGAGAATTTTTACAATTGAAAAAACTTCAACCTACAAATTATGCATTGAGTTGTACAATAAATTCCAACACTTTAAAATCTATCTAAATAGCATTTTAACATCAATTAGCTAGTTCACAACCAATTACCTTTTTTGTATCTTATCTGTACAAAATATGCATGAAATTCATGATATCTACATGTTACAAAGAAATAAACCAGACACTGAACTTCTTTTCACATATTTATATTCCACAATAATATGGTGATAATTTTGAGTAACTTTTTCTGCCTGTCTGCTTTGAACAAATTCAATGATTGAAATATGTTAATAACAAATAACAAAGAAAAATCAATATCTTAATGAATTTTTTGTTCAGTCAATTTTTTTTGCAAAAATGAAAATATATCAAAATGTCAATTAACATTAAAGAAACATTAATACAAGGGTGTGGTTAATCTTATGTGTGTGGGTGGGGGTGACAACTGCAGATATAATTTTTGTCAGATCATAGATACAATGACAATATCAAAATATGTCTCAGATGAGATGTGTAAACATTTCTGTAAGTATTACATTTCGTTCAGTTAATTTAACTATCTAAGCAATGTCCCACTTCAACAAACAATATCAAATCTGCCTCAAACTTTTAATATTTCAAAATGCTTGGAAAAAAGGGATCACTGTATTACTGTATCAGGGCTACATCAGAATGAAATAAGTGAATAAATCTCAACATAGTTTGTTTCAACATTTAACTTTGGTTTAAATTCCAATTCAAAAAGTTTTTCCTAAAATGGTTTTATATAGTGCTTGCAAAAACAAAGCACTTCTATTAAATTATGGAGAAAAATCAGTGTACTTGTATCTTAAGCCTTAATATAACACATCAAATCAAGGCAAAGAAGCTGTAACTCAAATACAATATGTAATAAACAAGTTACAGCTTTGTTGAATTAAAGGGACAATTTATACCCAAATTAGCTGCAGTCTACAAAGTCTTGAATTCGTTATATAACTTGACTGAAATTTAAACGTGATTTCTGTCATCTTTTCAAGTTAAATAAACACTGCCAAGTGATAACAATACAGCAGGAACTACTTCAATGCAATGTCATGATCTCCTTCAAATAATTGTAATCAATTTACAAGTTTGTCAAAAACCTGATCAAATATTACGGTGTGTAATAATTATCATTGGAATATCCTCAAAAGCATGTAACAGAACTAGCATGTATTTTGAAAGGACCTCATACATTATATTTGACTATGAAATGTTGGGATGCAAAACTTGGGTGTTTAATTTATGAGAAAAATAAACTTTTCTATTATACTTGTATAAATAGCTTCACATATAAAGTATGAATACAATTAAATAGATTTCAGATGTTTATTTATGCACTGAATAAGACAGAAACGTGAAAGAATGATCTGTCATAGTGTACAGAGAACAAAATGATTCTAAATGCAAATGTAACCATTAACACCTACAAGTTTATCAGGATATCAACACCACTCCCATTTAATTGTTATATTCTACATGCAAGCATTATTAAACAGTTTTCTCCAACTCTGAATTCACTGATGTGATACCCATTAAATACTGTGAAGTAAAAATGGATGTTAAGGACATTAACTTCTTGAAAATAAGTACTATTATAAAATGTGATGCATCGTGCAGTGCAAATATGCAATAAAAAATTATAATCTACACTGATATCAACAAAAAACATGCATAGAAATAAACATGGATCATGATTACAATATGAGAACATCGCTGCCAAGGTTAAAATCAAGTGCATTAACATAAAACAAACACTTGTTATGCTGTAGACAAATGGTGACACAAGAAACAAACATTGCCACAGTTAAAAATAAAGATAAAACAATGCTGCAGCTGTAATGTGGTTTTCTCAGTATTGTAATAATATAGGTAACGACATGTATATATTAAGCAGGTGTACAGGATAATCATTGGGAGGTAGACAAGATTTTGTAACAGACAAAAACAGGCATGTAATAAAATCCACAAACTACAGAGTGTTTGTTTATTAAATATCATACATAATATCTTCATATTCTATATCCCTGAAGCAAAATCCTTAATAGATTAAGCTTTGCATGTCTGCTTCATATTGTGCATTGAAAGATTGACAAAGTAGAATAATAAGTAGAAGAATGAACCTGAATTATCACTGAAGAAATAACATTAAGAAAAACAGCAAGAAGTTGCAGAATGTAAAAAGACATATTTTCATTGATTAGGTATGATAAGAATGGTATCAATAAGAGTACATGTATACCTTTCATGAGTAAAAAAAATGAAATCAAGAAACAAGATTTTGTCTTTGTCAATGACCTTGACTAGGGTAGAAACATGACTGGCTCCTACGAATGATGTGCTTTCTCTGTAAGCTGAACATTAGTACAGAGTTTGTACATAATAAGACTGGATATTATCTACAATATTGTTAAACAGTGATAGCTGAGACACTGTGTTGTGGATGAGCAAATAAACTCACTAACACATAGTGAAGGAAAACCTCACTTGGCAATTCCAATATTAAGACAAGTTCATTTTAACAACCACTTATTTTCCCCTCTATATTTTAATCTTATAATAATCTACTACAATATGAAAACATTCTTGTCCCAAAGACAGTCTTAATATCAGAGTTATACTGTACATACATGAGAAATAAAATATCAGAATAAAGTTATGAAGTGAAATGTTGACACACATTCCAGACAATTACCTCTCTAAGATCTGTAATACTGTAAGCATGACCAGCAATCAAACCATTAGGTAACTCTGTCTCTGTTCCTGTACCTTTCAAAGACTGAAAATAAATCAAGCAAAATGTGATACCCCAGTAGTCAAGATCATACACACAATCATAATATACACTTGTAGAATGAATGTTTCTTTCTGTAACTTGTAAATTATACAGCTGTAATATGCATCAATCAAAGTGCAGAGCTAACATAATGTACAGTAAAACCTGAATATTAAGACCACTTTCAGGACCCAAAAACATCAGTTGTAATGATGAGGTGGTCTAATTATCAAGCTGAATTATAGGGAGTTATAACTGAAATCCAGCCTGAAAATTAGAGGTCATTACAATGTGGTGATCATAATATTGAGGTGGTCGGTATTTGAGGTTTTACTGTATCAGAGTCCAAACTGAATGATGTTTGCTTCTCCTCCTGTAACCATAGCATGGTACAGTGAAACCTCACTGATTGACCATCTCAATAAAAATTACACTCACAGACTGGTTTTCAATATTTCCTCTACACTTCAACATGATGATAAGACCATATCGATATTAAGATCATTTTTTGGGGGTTCTCAAAGGTGGTCTTAATATCCAGGTTTTACTGTACAAGTGTATTAGATTCTTGATAAAGAGATGAATTTCTAACAAAGTCATGAAAATAAGTGATCAACAATCTCAACAAAATAAACGTTTCTTTAGCTTTCCTGAATAAAATTAGGGTATATGTTATATGAAATAAAGATTTCATCAATATGATTCAATAGTTAAGTCTTTAATTTACACAGGATAGTACAACCACTCAAAAAAGAATATTTCCTGGATTGCTAACCAGTATTCATGCCTTATTAAAGGTTTGTGAATACAGCATGAAAGAAAAAAGCTAAAGCAAGGATCAGAACCCATGACTATCAGATCATGAGTGGCATACTTCACCCATACACCATGAGGATTCCTCTCTAACAAGACTCTTAAAGCTAAATTTGAATTTGTAGAAAGAATACCAGTACTGAATTTTCATATCTAGACTTGTACTTACATGAGTACAATTATACCTGACTGTTAAATACATTATGCCTGTAATCCAACATTGTGACCAATATGATAGCATGTAACCATAGTAACAGATGGAAACAATATATGTAACCATGAGGCTGAAAATACATGTTTCTACATATTTATAGATCTTACATTTATACAACATCCAATCAATGATTGTCTATCCAATGCTTTGAAGAGAATATTGACAATGTTTCTTGGTACATCAGAGTTTGGACCACGTAAAATATAACCCTCAGTTATTCCCCCTGTAAAATCTGTCAGTGCATCAGCTACATTACCTCCCTTTAGAGCCTCATAAGAACCATATAACCTGAAATAAACAGACAACAATGAGTAATAAATATAATTAGCAACAAATACAAAACACAAGAGAAACAAAACATTTGATGAAAGGTAAAGACTCTCAGATAATGTCTCGTGTATGCAGCACATCAAGATGTTTATAACTCTCACCAAAATGAGTCAGTTAGCAAAACATCACACACGCCATTATATTTTATGCAAAATATTCCATTAGTAGCTCAAGGATTATTCCTAGCCTCAAGGAGAGTTAGCCTGCCTTATAGTTTCATATTAAACTGTAATTATGTAATCATCAGTTATAAAAATACCAAAATAATAACATGACTGATTCCAACATTGGAGATGATTTTGTTTCATAAGTTACTGATTCTGTTGTTTGTGCCTTTAGACTGTTGCCAAAACATTTTCATTTTCTATAACATGTTCAAGTAATAAAGTTATACATTAAAAAAGTCAGACCCAAAGGTATTGTCGGAATTTGATGCAAATATCTAAGTTGTTCATTTTCTTTAAAAAATATTATTTATGGACTGATTTTGCTTGCTCTGTAACATAGTAATATGTTGAACAATGACCAATTTCTCACCCATTTTTTCAACAAGCTCTTGGAACCATTTCAAGATATGATACATTAAGCTAATCACTATGGGAAGTACAGTTTTTTCTTGTATAATTCAAGTTTAGTTCACACAAAGCCAATAGAAATGAAAGATAATTAAATCTTAATTACAAGAAAAATAATTAGTCCTGTTGACAATAAAACCATCCAGAACAAAAGCTGTGAAGTTTTTTAATTAAAGAAAACCAATTATAACATACTTAGCATATGCTTTTTCAAGCAATGCTCCCCAGAATTCTGTTTTCTGATGGGAATGCACAAACATTAGTTCTCCACGATATGTTGGTAATCTATCATCAACAATCACCTCCTTCCATTTGCCAAAATGCCAGAAATTAAACCGGAACAGACCAGCGTACCAGCCATCTTGAAATCCCTGATCCGCTGGTACAATACGCCGGAACAGCTCCTGGTGATCCGGACTTGTAAGGCAAGCAACAGCTGCAACCACCCAACAGTCTCCTGTAATTTAATATATATCATGTTCACAGCCCAATTTTTCATTCACTTTTGACATATTCATTTTCCAAATATTCTATTAATGATATATGACTATGAGCATGTCATAACTAAAATATGAACATAAGTATATTAGAGATCATTTTAGTCACTGAATTAGTCAAGTGTATGATACAAAGACTTCATTTTGAGTATAATAATCATACACTTCAGAAATATTGTATAGATAAAATGTCCCTTGAGATACATTAATATTGTAAATGTATTCATACATCTCAAAACTCAAATGGCTTAAAATAGCAAGAACTACAACATATATATCATATAACTATTTCCTGAAGTATAGACATTTGCTCAAACCAAGTTGCTTAAGTTTTTTCAATACCTAACATATAATTAAGGTATCATAGACAGGTAAAGTCAAACATCTTTTTGTTATCAAACATTACTGTAGCAGCCTAACCTACCCTAGTTGAAGACCAGAAGTACATTGAGTCATGACTCAAACTGTTAGCATTCTCTTTTAATAAAACAACATCAAAATTCTAATTTTTATTGAAATAACATTCTTCGTAAGGTTTTTTTTTTTTTTCAAAAACATTTCAATCCTAATTTTTTATTGAAATACTATTTCAACCATTCTTGTAAACTAATTCTTGTGGTTCTTGATTGGTTTACCTAATAATACTGATTGGATGGTATGCTTAACCGAATTTGTAAATAAACCACAACTATTTTCCCAAATGAGCCATAGACCAGTCTACCAGGTGACACAGCTAGACCTTGGTGAGTCAGTATACTTAACCACAGCTGCATTCAAAATCTTTAAAATAAGTCCATCATATTTTGTTCATGTAAGGTGAAAAAAAATCTAGAACAGTTTGAAGATCCAGGGAAAGGTCAAGTTAAGTCAACTAACAAACACAGGTACATAATGTTGAAATATGGAGCAGGACACTATAATATCAGGTAACATTAATATCATTACCAAAATCTTGTGACATGAGACAAATTCATACCTAAACTTCCTTGTTTCACATCAAATCTTGTAGAACCATCAATGAAGAAAGATGGTTTTTGTCTACTGTAGCCAGCTATTTCCTGTAAAAGAATTATTTTATTTAAATAAAAAATATGCTACAATATAACTTGGTTATCACACTCAATCTAAAAGCATTTTTTCTCAAAATCTCAAGTAATATATTAAAATCATCTTTCAATAGAGATAAAAATCTTAGAGACGAAAAATTCACGAAAGTTGCAGTTCAACAAGGTCTATCAATTTCCAGACAATGTGTAACTGTACAAGGTACCTGATTGCTGTGGTATTATATTTAAATATGAAAATATCAACTATTTTTCAGACAGAGATGTCCTATATAACAGCAAATCATTTCACCTACATGTATATGATATATAATATAAAATCAATACTGTATGTATAATATAACATGCTATCAGGTGCTTGATGTATCCACAGTACTGATTTATAAATTAACTAAGGTAATGACATAATCTAATTACCTTCCCGCTTGTAGGAATGGAAACTCAATTATTTCTACAGAATTTTATGTAGTTGACATTGATTTTTAAATATCATAGAAAAATATTTGTGTTTCGAAATTCATACCAAATTACACATATACTCAGTACCAAGATGGAGTAGAATATTTGAGCATACTTAATAATGCACAGTGCATATTTATATTAAGTAATATTTATTTGGATGTGATTTTGTTATTTTCTTCTCAGATAAAAACACAATGTGAAAGGCTGTCAGACCTTAGCATGAAGTCTAGTAAAATTAAGAGAATTTATAGCCCACAGGTCCAGGGAAAATCCTCTGATTTTTATGGAAGATTTATGCGAATACGCATTTTGGGCCAGTATTAAATTGTTCAGCAATTTTTTCAATGTTTTATTGGTCCACTAAGTCCAGTACGTCATAATTAGATAGGTATTCCACTCATTACAAGGCTAGTGTATTGTGAAATAACAAGGACATTATGTGCGACCTAATTGGACACTTCTATCTGTACTTCAAAAACCATGATTTCAATCAAATCATAAAAATGTTGTGGACGTGTACCTAAACTAAGTGGACATTATTCAGGGTTATCTTCAAGTCAGATACAAACATCAACCATTGAAATTCAAACATAAACAAACTGAATCTTACTGATGAAGTGGACAAAGTATTATTTACAATACAACCCACATTGTTAATTAATACATCACTTACCTCAGCAAAGAATAGAACAGGGAAAAGTGACCATAAGGTAAGTAAAGAGCTGAATAAACCCTTCAAACAAAGATCACATTTCAATGACTAAACATCACTGAAACATTGGTTTATGATTGTGGCCTGTAGAAACTACCCACTTAACTCACATAATTCAAATTCTTCAGTCATTGTAAACCAATATCTTCATTACAAATGATTTCTTTATCAAATATAATGGTAAAGAGTAAATACAAAATGAATATTGGCTCGACTTCATGTCTTACTTTTTATTTACCTCAGCTGACAATATATCAAAATATTCATCACAAGTACAAAGTTTAATGATATAAATATTATTTATCTTTATATTCGGTTTGGTTCATGCACTCCAGGTGGGTACAAACATGGAAATATTTAAACAATTCAATACAAAGCTACCATAAACAAGTCATAAAGTATCAAAGTGAAAAAATGAGAACGTATGATAAATTTATAGCTCGCACTGTTTCATAATATGACATTATAATTTTCAAGCACATATCACTCTTATTTAATATCATTTTGCAGTGTTCACATTGTTACGATACTCTGTCAATGAATAAACCCCAACACTTAACCAGGTATACCAATAAGATTGTGAGAAACAAAAAATAATCACATTCTAATATTTTCAGGAATTCTGCATCAGTTGTTCACATAATGTACAGGGAGGACAATATGAACACCCATCATCTGTAGACTTCTACATTTGATGGAAGCTAACTCATCATCATGACAAAATATTTATAACATCAAAATTCTGGTTTATTGTAAACTACAAAAAAAACTTGAGATAATTGCCTCCATGTGAACAAAGACAAGCATAAATTAGTTGATACAGCATTGACCAAATAAACCTCTCAATCATAGACAATTTTTACCAAGGTCTGAATTTTTGCTCTCTTTCTCTTAGGTGATGTTTGCTAATATATAGATTAAACTGTACATTAACAGTAATTTACTTATGACTTATCATTAATACAGAATGAATTCTAACAGAGCTACAACGTTTAAACACTACAATGGTCATTCATAAAACTTAAAACTATAAAGCGGCAAAATTACTAGGTTAGTATCCTTATACGGTATGTTCAATCATAGATTGGAATGTCTGATAAACGTTCGGAACAATGTGGAGTCTCTAATCCGATATATTGTTCACTAAGTTTACAAATGACGACCTTGGTTAAATATGGTTGTATATTTCTATAATAAGTATACACTGGGTATATATACATATTATAACAATGCTGTAATTATCCCATATCATACTATATCAATCTAGAAGTTTATGGTGGGCTTTGAGAAGTTGTAGCGTTTACATGGAAAAGAAATATTCAAATTTTTATGTCCAGTTAACGAGGCAATAAAGTTTTATAGAAACTTAATTGTGTTTGAGTCAAATAGTTTAGCTGGGCGCCATAAATTTGCATGTGAATATAGTTTGATGTGGTCAAGAAATTGTTTAAAATTAAATGCATCTTACATTAGAAACAAAAAATTAAAGATTCAAATTACACTTTTTTGTGTGCATTTCTCTATAAATTGTGGCAGAAATTCTATGCTATGAACATTTTACAGTTTGTAAAATTGTTGTATTATAGAAGCTAATGGGCTGAAGTCTAGGTTAGGCATACATTTTTCTGGTTACATACTCATTAAAAATAAGGTAGGTAGGGTGGGAAATTTTTTTTGGAGGGGGGAGGTTACAATACTTGAAATCCACATTATCTTTTATTATTTTTGTGCAGACAGATAAAAAAAGTGAGATAGCAACAATTCTTTATGCCTAATATAGACTTTCAGCACATTTAGCTTCCATATTACAACAAGCAATAAGGCACAGCAAAACTGAGTTCCTGTCATACATTCTGATGAAAAATGAATGTATCTAATATTGGTACAGGCAATCTATGAACAGAAAGAATTTTTGAACTTCCTCATTTTTGCTTTACAAATTATTCACAAGTATAACATAATACTTTAACCTTATTAGTGAGCTACTTCGTCACTTGTTGTGTGAAAGCCTGGGGCATAGTGTACTGGTGTGCTTTCACATGCGATTAACATCCATAATCATAGTTTGCAAAACTGTGACAGTCGACAAATTATTGCAGTTACTGTGGTCATGAGAAATCCTCATATTTGCTTGTACTCAATCGTTACACACATAAAATATGACACATATTTAGTGGATATCTACCGGTAGGACATCAGAACGACATCGGTACATTATATAGTGTTATCATACACAAGGAATGTTGAGAATTCGTGGAGATACATGCACTCAATCAAAAAAGCAAATATTTTTATGAATAATCCATCAAATTTACCTAAACTTAGAAAATAACGAGATTTAGTTTACATTTTTAACTTTCCCATATTTAAGTATTAATGCAATCGCTTGGATCACATTATGTTAATATAAATAAGTGTTTGCTTTTGTCGCAAACTTTAGTTTGATATCTTTGTTTGATTTACATAATCCACACAAACAGCTGGCTTATTAAAGCATAAACATGAATGGGAAGTTTTATACACCATTTGAGAAAATCAACACAGTGGAATGTTGATCAACAGCACTGGTCACCTGATGAAGATTTCCCTTGTTCATTCACAAGATTAAGTTTTTCAACCTATGTGGTTAAAACGGTCATTTTTTCTTCAAAGAAATAACACATAATCCTGTCAACATTAAATCATTGGAACAAATTCCATTGTAAATGATAATTTTTATGGTACTAACATCATATAATTTTACCATACAGATAATATTCTGTGGTTAAAAATCATTTGACTCATAAAATAAATTTGATAATAATGTTCAGCAAGCTTTAAGAATTGTTTACACCGTGGTGATCAGAATTTACACACTTATATTGTTACATCAACCATTGTTACAATCTCATGTTTACCTTGTCTAGAAATAATGATTGTTTGTAAACTAAGTGCTTCATGTTTTCAGCATCATCAGTATGTGCAAAAGAATGTGTTTAGTCACCAGTCTGATATGTATATAGAAGATGCTTATACATAAGTCTTAAGGTTTGCCAGTAAAAATCATTTCAGACAATCAGGACTGGAGGACTGACAACTTTCACATCAATTTGTCATAGAAAATATAATCAGCCACATCTTAATGGACCAAGCCAGCTATGCCAGTGTAGATGTAGCACTTAAATTGTGGGTAACTTAGATAAATTGTCCAATAAACTACATTAGATCAAGACAAGACTCCAGCTCTCCCTACTTGCATTAAAAATGTTTGTATTTCATTATGAGAATAACTTACTGCTGGTCTCTTCCATTCAAATCTGTAAGGTGGTGTCCTGCTATAATACAGTGATGTATCATTAGCAGGGAAGTCTGGATCTTCAAACATGATACCTCTCCTCAGACAATCCATACGAATCTGGTCAAAATTACTGGAACCTCGATGAAACCTACACAAAATGCATGAAAATAAGCATTATAAAAAAATCTAAAAAAACGACAACATTATTACTGTTGGCAAATGAAAGGCAATGAATGACTAGAATGACTAGCCCTAACTTTCTTTATGCTTCAAAGCATGCTTGTTACAAAGTACCTATATTCTATAATAGCACTCACATGAACTATATTTTGACCTTGAGAATAAAAAGCTATGTAGTCAGTGACTTAGTGACTAATGCCTAGCAACCAGGAGTTGGACAAGTAAGATTGCATAGTATGCATATTAAGGCAGTGATTTTTTTTGCAATTTGGGGAAAGTGTCTGGGTCCAGTCCAGTTGGGAAAAAAAGCGTGGTGCGATGCCAAAACTGGGAGTTTTTAGGTCAGGAATAAGGAAAAAACGTCTTTATTTTCAACTGGGAAGGGTCAAACAAAGACCCAAACAAAGAAGAACAAAAATTGCTGGAAGTACATAGATACAAAATTGTTTAAAACTGGGACAACCAGCAACAAAAGCTCAAGAAGCAGACTGATGATGTGTGAGCATGCAAAGAAACTGCCTGTTTAGCAGGAATGCATATTTCAAAAACAAAGATTTTGTGACAGTATAATGTATGCTTGCACATGTCTTTACAAACTGTTCACTGAATCAAAGCTGTTGGATAATAGTATATATACCAGTATATTTCACTAATAAATGCTGCATTATCTTTATCTAAATATTGCACCCTAGTGGCCAGCAATGGCTATCCATAACATAAATGTCAATTCAGTACTAACACAATCATAAAATGATCAACCACACTGATACTTAGGTGATCAACTTCATGTCAAACTTGCCAAGTAGATAGCAATGTTGATTGATCTGTAAGCTACAAAGCAACAAGTCGAGCTAACTGGAAAGTATTGTGAAACTAACAAACACATCCTTAGTAAACATAGAATAAGATTGCAAGATCACAGTACTTTAGGTGGTGAAACTCACAGAGGGCACACACACAACTCAAGAGTGAGACATCAGTGGTGTGAAGCCAGGAGTACATGAAGCAACATATGGTCACCAGAATACAAGGTCCTACTCCAAGGAAGATTGAGGATATTGAAAGTATAGCCTGGAAGCAAGAGGTCAGTAGAACACAAAACAAGGTAGTGCTGGGCAGGAATGTGTGAGATTTAAGGCATTTCAATGTATGGAGGGTGTGAGGTCAGGGAAACAGAGACCATCTAAGTCAGGATAACACTAAAACAAGGGAGATCAGAATAATGAATCAATGCCCAGTCAATATACAGAAGTTTTTTAGTCTTATCAAGTGCTTCAGATGTCATCAAGATAAATCAGCTTTAGTTGTATAAATACCAGTCTAAATGACTCACCGTGTTAACAGCAAGGAAATTAATTGCATTTTAAGCTATTTTTGACAAGCCAAAAAATTAAAACAGACAAACCAATGCTCATTAACACCTAAGATACTCCAAAAGATAAATAAACCTTTATCTTTTTATTGCTAAGAAATTTACAAAACATGAATGTTAACTTCAGCCTCAAGTTTATCGGATTATCAGACTATCTGAGACATATCAGGAGATAGAAAACACACAAATCATTGGATGAAGCTGAACTATAATGGAGAAACTGTGAACAGCATCTACAGATTCTAAAAGTTCAAGCCTGCTTATAACATTGAGTGAGAAAGTAATGAGCTATTACTGGACCAGAGGACTGACAAATTGGAAAACATTACTGGAAATGAAAAAATATTACTGCGGCTCGGTATAATATTGACTTAAATCTTCATTTAAATAACCAGTGTAATTTTACTGGACAGTAAAGGAGGGCCAGTGATTCTCTTAATTCAACCCAGCCTCATCAAATTTGTTGCTGGAAGACTGTTCAAAGTATATTGCGTTGACTGTTACTACTTTCAAAAAAATAAATAAAACTATAAATAAACATGTTTATTCATAAAAAATAAGTTCAACATAAACACAAATGTTAAAGAATGTGAGATATGACCTTTTCAAAATAACACCATACATATCAAATTTTAAAATGAGGATTTTATTTAAGTCTCCAGGAAATATGTCAGCCTAGTATTTAAATGTTAAGTCATTCAGCATTTAAATAAACCAGAACATTTGAACATTATGAGATTTTTATAAAGTGAATAATTTAACACAACATAAACTCAGGTTATACAAAATTTATGGAATGTATCAAAAATATTTGTATTAGTTAAATCCTTATATTTCAAACTGTATGACTTTTAAATAGGATAAAAACGTGTGTAAAATATGTGACATACACAATATAAGAATAAATAATAAGTTAACACTTTAGCTCTGCATCTTGAAATATCTAAATTGTGTATACTCTGCGGGTAGAAACATATAAAGATACTTCTGAGTCAATTGTCTGTTTGTTTAACACTCGCTAACATTGAATAATCTCTATTGGACGTATATTCATAATTGTTAGACCTGTACATTTGTTTGTCATATGATTTAAGGGGTAGCAAAACATACATGAAACTAGGTACAGTAAACAAATGTGGAATCATTCAACAGAAGTGAAACTATTCCACAGAAGACAACAGCTGGAAAACACTTTAAATAATCCAATTTATTGGTATGATTATTTAGACAACTAGATTACTACCGTAACATGGTGCTTTTATTGTGACATTGAAATAACAAATTGCACCATATACTGGTAATTAATAAGACTTTGCCACTAGGTAAATGTATAAGGCAAGTTTTCACAAATACCATATCACCTATTTACTGAGATCATAAAAAGTAAGACCAACAAGCTGTGCCCACATTAGTACATGATGGCGAGATCTGAGGACCTGCCAAGATATTCAGCAGCATTGTAAGAATTATGTGTACACACAATTACTAATCACATTAAAATGACTCCCTCTAAATCATGGTAATGTAATTTTCATGCAGCACAAATGGAAATTGCTATTTGAATTGAAATATATTAATTACCAACATGAATGAGGTACATTGTACCTCTAATCAAAAATCAAATTACATTAAATTTTATAAAAATGAGATTTTTAAACCTTTAGAAATTGTTACTATATGAATATAAAACGAAGGTTGGTTAAAAATTAATCACAAACAATTTTTGTATCGAGTGCAAAAGATACTCATAAGTATTAAACTTCAAACCAAAAGGACAATCCCTGACAGCAGTGTACTAACTTTGATCTGTTACATTCACGAATATAGAAGGTAAACAAAAGATATATCATCTATGTCAATAATATTTTACTTATATTCATGCAGTCGATAAAATGTCTCGTGTAACCCTCCTCTAATGTGACACTTGTTCTAATTACACACTTATTCACACCTCATAATACACAAAAAACACAAACAAAAGAAACTTGACATTTAAAATGCAAATCCTTAGAAAATGAAGTAAACAAATCCATTTGTACAATAAAATACACACCTATTATGTGCATCACTCGTGTCCTTATACCGGGGACTCCGGTTCGATGGACTAATGGGTGCTGGTCCGCTACCTGGTCCATTATACAGGTGACTCAGGTGCGAGTGGCTCGGTACAGCCGGCGGTGCCGTTTGAAGTTGCAACGGCTCGTTAGCGTATCCAGGTGAGCCATGACTCGATCCTCCAGGGCGCTGATTATACCTCGGAATAGGCGGGGGAGCTCGAGACGGATACGGCATAATTCATAACAATTTAAATCCAATCACTTTTTACTGTTGTAAACATTCACACCTTGAGAACACGCGTGCATGTTTCACGGTTTCAGTCTAACACTCAAGTTACACTTTTGATGTTGCCGAAATAGCGGTCTTCGGTAGGTAATACGCAATCTGATTGGCTAACATTGGGCGATACCATTACATGTGTAGGGTATACGAATGGAATGTAAACATTTTACTCGCTCGAAAAGTTGTAAAGGTACAAAACCGTATTTGTAGTGGTGATATAAACTTAATTTGATGCAGGTAACGTAAGAACAAGTATTAGATGCAGATAAACGTTCCGGGTGATGTCACAATTAATTCAATTCATTTTTAATACGCAAGCAATCAAAATGCAAAACATTTGCAATGTTCAAGAATTTTAAATGCAGTAGGGGTTCGCAACGACGATTTGTGCAAGAAAATAACAACTACTTATGATCAACTCGCATCATTATCAGTTTCCGCGCTAACCCGCTACCCTAAAGCCTGGAACTTGTAAATTTCTGAACAGGCCCGTGAACTTTCTGCAAATTGTGTATTTGGGCTAGTGGCAAATAGTTTGTTTTCAATTTGCCCGCAAACTTATAATTATATTATTAGAGGTGGTGCATTGAAAAATAGTTCGATCACTGTTAGTATCATTTACTAAGTATGTATTACCGATATATAAGATTAATGAAACTCGTGTTAAAGACCTTTTGTTATAACTTACATACATGTGCATGTAAACTATATACGTCACATACTCAATGCGTGTTTCAGAACACAACATATATCAATATATCAAAGAACTGAAAGTACTGATGCTTTTGACAACTTGGGGGAACGTCAAGAAAATACAGAGTTAACTATTTGTTTATATTAATTGATTGATAGATCAATAATACTAAAAAGCGACTGACAAGTCACTGTTGCGCTTAAACAAAGGTGTGTGTTCTGTAGAATATTCCATTCATAAATATAATTTTATTATATTTATTTCACAAATATATTGCATCCCTTTTATGAAAGAACAACAGTTCAACTCAACAGAAAATTCATGGGCTTCAGTGACGTTGACCTTATGTATTATATAACTTTGTTTTATTGTAGAACGGTTTCAACAATAGAAACTACAAATGTATAAATACTACAAATGTACTATCTGAGATAAAGAATAGTCTTAGCATAATGTAACCACTTCTTCCTTGAGGATCAAACTGGTAACTTCATGTATCGGTAAGTATATATGCTATGTTTATGGACGTGATATCTGGAGCAAGCTTGATAACCAGCAAATCGCCTTTTGTTTGTTTGTATGTGACTTATTGTCACTGGGGTTTAACGCCGTTTTTCAACAATATTTCAATTATATATGGCGGCCGGTACACCTAACCAGTTTTCCTGGACTGTATTCTAACCAGTACTAAATTACCCTTCCACAAGGAGCCGACAACTTCTCAACATATGGAGGAAAACCGACATGTTTGTAAAACTTTCATGGAAGGGTATGACCTGCCGCGACCTGGATTCGAACTCGGAAGCAAATCGCCTTTGTCACTTTTGTATTATGGCCCCTGGTTCAGTAAAAGATGATGAAATAAACCTTGTCCGTTCTCTACATTAATTAGTTCCCATCCATCTTCACCAGACAATTTTGACCGGCGTATTTTTTATGATTCGGCACTCAGTGAATGTTTGAACTTGAATTTTTAATCACAACAAGTTATATGCTAAAGTCTAAAAAGTTTCTCTCCTCAGACACCGTCGAAAAATATGTTTCCGTATAATATTGCATATTCTCAATACTACGAATGCTATTCTTACCTCAATTTCTCTGAAGCTCGAATTTGAAGCTTGGATTTAAAGTAAATATTGATTCTGGGTGCTGACAGAGGCATTCAAAGGCAATTTAAGCATGATAAAACCCCGATTGACCATCCTTGGGACCAAAAGAAATTGTTTTAATAATGAGGTGACTTCATTGTAAATTTGAAATACAATAAAATATTGAAAATTGGTCTGAGCATAAGTGGTCGCACTAATGAGGGGGCCGTTACATTGAGGTGGTCGGTGATAACTGCATTTACTTGAAAACAGCGTCAAACAAGACTTGAAAACTGAAACACGTAAAACCAGGAACTTACAGCTCACATTAAAAATATTCTACTCCTCCGAAAAAAAACATAGTCGTACTTGAGCTGATATGGCTTAATTTTAAGACATGATATCAGACTCTGTATATCTGTATATATAACTGTAAAATTTCCACGGTGGAAATTTTGGAGTTCTTGGCTGATATACAGTTAGGTGGGTGGTGTTAGGGTCATCATCATGGATTCAGGACTTATAAAACAGATACTGTAAATTTCACATATGACCAAATAAACTTATCATATACAATAAAGTTTTTGTAACGCACTTGGTAAAATACTATTAGTTTTAGTAAAACAAAACTGAAATTTAGAAAATACATGACCACTATTTGCGACTTTTCTTTGAAGAGTTATAGTGTAATAATGGATATGTTGACAGACGATAACGTTTTTTGTTGTTGTTGTTGTGTTTTTTCTTCTTCAAAATGATAGTTTCTTTCCGTCAAATTTCAAAAGCTTTTAATCAAAATTTCCGCGCATGAATACAAAATATTTTTCGGGTTTTCCTGATTTATTTCAGTGACCCTGTCTTAATATATTTGTACCAGAAAGAAATTCTTTCATTGTATTGATTAACTTGTCGGTATATTTTGTTAGTATTTTGAAAATTTTGTTAAATATTTCTTTTGTGTATGCATCACGCTATTATGGATTCATAACGGCCTCAAACTGGGTAAAAATATGCGCGGCTAATTGTGCGAAATAGAATGAATGGGGCACGAACAAACGTGCCCCGAAGCACCAAGCCAGATTTTCGCGTAATTGCAGAATTTGTGTTACCTAATAATTTGATATTAGCAATAAAAAGACGGAGAAAAACAATGAAATATAAAAATGGCCTTTGCAGACTTGAGATTACCAACTTCTTTGACCGCGTAATTCATAATAAACTCAACCTCATACACGTAGTATTATCGGGCCAATTTCGAGCGTCTCTCTTTAAGTAACCCTTCAATAGAAATGAACTCGACCAAATTTCTGCTGTCCGGCTTTTACTACCAGGTTTACTGCAACTGAACATTGCAGAATTTGCTTATTTTCGTTCTGTGTGGAAGCGCTGGTTCTCCATGCAAGTAATGCATAATTTAAGCGACTAAATTGAATGTTTTATCGCGCTGTTTCGTAATTTCATTAAAGTACAATTATATTATTATTACGACTGGTTCTCGGCTTACACACAGAAATATACTACACGCTTAACCAACCAAGCGTCAGAATATTGACACACGGGATTTCCTTTGATATATCGACAAACGGGATTTAATTAGCTATGCCATTTAGAACAACCAGAACCGTTCGTACCATCATATCGGACGGAAGCGGGCCTCCTCGAGTTGTTACTAAAACTTACACTGACGGTGACGACGACGAATCGTCGGGCGGCGGAATGGATTTCTCAGGATTTAAAAGTAGATTTGGAGATATGAAAATAAGTATGGGTGATGGAGGATTAGATATTGGTGGCTATAAGTTCAACCTCAGCGGCGGCGGTGGTGGCGGCGGTAGAACCTGCGGTCGCACTCAGCGCGGCAGTGTTGGTGGCCGCTGCACCCGGCGTGAAAAGAAGAACCCGTTCGCTGGTTTAGGCAAACAAAGCTACGAGGAAATAGTTAAGAAGTGTAAAGAAGAGGGTTGTCTGTTTGAGGACCCAGAGTTCCCTGCAGAAGATGCCTCTATCTTTTTCAGCAGATCCCCACCACGCCCATTTGAATGGAAAAGACCCTCGGTAAGATAATTTTCTTTTCTTGCATTATTCTGATTTGTGTCGTGGAAATGTTTTTATTTTCCTGAACTTATTACTGGACTTGTGATGAATGCGACCTGGCTTTGATGTTTTTTTACTTTTAATGCTTATTAATCAAATTTAAATGTCCTGCAATAAAAATGACCAAATCAAGTTCAGTGCTTGCTTTAAATACTTTGACTGATCTAATTATTTACCTGTAAATGTGTGTAGTTGTTAATGACCAGGGATGCATAACTTACACACTTTGAACTCATTTCATGGTTCATTGACCATTCAACATATCATCAACAACATACATAATTATATGTTACACTCAGGATCTTACCTGTATAATTGTTCTGCAGTTGTTCTTTTCAAGTTGTATTTATCCAATAAACAATTTTACATTGTATGACGTGTTTGAAATTTAAAACATAAATTGCTACTGATTGGAAATGAATTACCAAATTTTTATTTTAATTATTAAAAAGTTCGAAGATAATTTAACTGTTGAAAATTAAGGTGGTAACAAAATTGACTTGTAAGACCTAGCTATAAGGTGTGACGGTTAAGTATTGTAGATAATTAATTTGAGATACACATTTTACATCTCTTGTCGAGCGTTAATTTTTCATGGATTTTAAGAGGCAATATTCACAGCAGAATTAAAATCTAAGTTTTCATTAAACCGTGGTTTCTATAGTTCATTTTTGTCTTTTAGTTTTAGATTGCCATTAATGTTGTGCCATTATTTTTTTTTATAAAATTAAGTAAAAAACATGAAGTATTAATTAAATGTAACCATTGTCATAATGCTAGTTGACATAATTGCGTTAAGTTGTAGTCCAGCAAGGTCAATCAGACAAATGCAATCTTTTTCAAACATATCATACAAATAAATAGCTACTCTGCATGTTTTATTAGGCAGACATAAATGTACAAGTTTCTCCTTTCCTTGGCCTTTGTGTGCTGATTAGAAGACATAATTGGCAAATTATTTCTTGTCTTGTTTCCATTACAAAGCAACATTCGCTCTGGTTGCTTACCTATACAACTGGCTGCGTTCTTGATTAAGCTCACCCTTGGTTGAAACATTTTCTTAATCATCAACATTTTTTGGCTGAAAGTTATAAAATTGGTTGCTATTGGCAACAGCATAAGTGGTGAACATAAGCTTAATGAATGATAAAGATTGTCTGAAGATATTACCTGAATTTTGTCTTTTCATCTTTAATTGATTTAGCATCCAAAGAATTTTGTCTTGTTGCTACACTTTTTTTATACTTCTATGCAGATGGTGTGTTTTATGTTGTTTTTATGTCCTCATTTTATATTGTGTTAAAAAATGTATTTTTTTTTCTAACCCATTTTGCTTTGGATATCAGATAGCAAAATACTGCACTGTATTTGCCTGATTTCAGTAACACATATGTATTGCGGCTGATAAATGTTCAATGAATTTAATTATGGAATATAGATTAATATCCCAGTCATTTACAACTATTAACCATGAAACGGGATGACTAGACACTATTATATAATTACCTTGCATTTCACGATAACATTACCATTCCATGAAACTGCCAGTGAACAATATTACCCAGCCTTGGTTTTAGCATAATTAATGCTGTGAATTTATGGAATGGAAAATGAGCCTATATGATTTAATGTAAATGTGATTGTTTGCACTAAATTGAGCCACTGATTATTGACTGTGACTTTCACCTTGTGGGAAATATTATGAATTATTGACAAGTAAATTATTATTTTTTGCTTTGGTTAACAGGTATAGTATTTAGAACCTGTGATTGTTTACATTTTATGTTACATTAATTGGGTGTGGCACTTACATGTGTACAGTGTCAAGTACTCACAAGTGTTTGTTTAATTTATGTTGTCAGCACATGCGTGCATCATATACTAACAGCAAGTGCCGTTTTCTTGCAAAAATCATAGCTTTATGTCCTTAAATCTATATAGTTTTCAATTTTAAAATATGCATTTATTATTTAATACTTTTACTCCATTATAACTAGTTAATCATGTTTTATCAAGGTTGATAAAGTGGTTAACATTAACATCACTATATTGCCCACGCAATTCATGGTAAATCACCTGATAACAAACTTGTATGAAGAAATTTTAGCGTTAAAGGTGAAGTTATTGATTTATATGTTTGTTTCTTTATGGATACAACAAGTTCAACACACTTCACCTATATTGACTTAGATACTCGATGCTGAATGAAAATGTAACTTTAAGGGGATTGTGCTTTAAGGAGTGAAGTTTACATTCCCACAAAAAAGTGTTGATAATTTTAACAATTTATGATAGTTTTTAATTTGTCTTTAAAGTGTTATTCTGTCCTGAAGAGATGGTCTGATGTCATTTATTGAAGTTTTTTGAGAATCCTGTCATTATTTCTTAATTGATCAAAACTGTAATGAAATTGAGTGTTTAATTATAAATTTACCATAATACACCTGACTGGCTAGGTAAGAAACTTAATCAGTATTTGAGAATTGTTTTGTTTATTTTTTAAACCACCATGGTAATTTAAGTAATAAACAAATTATTTGTAGTAACATGGATTGTTTGTAATCACAACATAAACAAAGTGAAACTGAATGTAAGGTTCAGATATAGTAAGAATGAATACATTATATTAGGATTATATTGTACATATACATTATAATTATGACAGGACTATTAGCTGTTGACACATATGGTTTCCTGTTAACCTAAGTACAAGTTTACCTCTATTCATAGGAAAAATATGTCTGTGTAGATATTGAGCTGTTTGTTAGTTAAGTACACTAAAATCAAGTGGCCCATATTTGTTAAATACTATGATGTATTATGTATAGAAATATTTATATATTTCATAACTCATCAATGGATGTGTTACATATTACTGTTTACTGTAGTGGTCAGGACCTTGGCTTATCTCCAATGATTTAGTTTCATTGACATGCAAATAGTTGCTTTGCTGTATTGATCAACTATGTCTACTGTACACTGTGTGAGGCTCTTGTGGTATGCTGCAGAATATAAGATAGAATTAATGTCTATCCCTTAATTCTACATTCTTCAGGTTTAGGTCTTAACGTTTATGAAGAATATCATCCATGTCACTGTTTTGGTCTTCTATATGATGTTGTATTTAAACTTACAATATACCTACAGCTATTTTGAGTGTAATTAAGATTCCAGCTTATCTTCATCTTTCATGAAGACAGGATTGGCAAATGCATGCTATACATGCGTTGTCACTGATCAGACTTTCCTATTGTCAACATAATTGATATGTCCTGTTGATTTTGTCGACAATTGTCTCATTAATCATGGTTTTATTGACCTTGTCTGGTTGGATCTGATGACTGACCACAGGACTACTGGATGGTAGATTCAGGGTTACATGTTTTAGACTGGGGAGCCACACAAGTTTTTCGATATCTGTAACAATTTTAATAAATATTGTGGTATACAGCAGAGAGGAATAATTGTACTACTGCAGAATTTTGGTCAGAACTTTTGCTCAAGTTAGGACAGCTGACTGTTGCTATGTCAGTACATTAAACACATATTGTTTGTAATGATACTCGTATGTAGACAAGCTGCCCATATCCAGTTTCCTTATTGCAAAACCTGAGTTAGACTGTTAAAATATTAGTTATTCTATCCAACTGAAAAATGTGGATTTTCCGCTATATGAGGAGGAGTTGCCGGCTCCTTTTGGAAGGGTAAGTTAGTACTGGTTAGTATACAGTCCAGGAAAATTGTTTAGGTGAACCGGTCACCGTATATATAACTGAAAAATTGTTTAGAAATTGCGTTAAACCCCAGTGACAATAAGTCACATGAAAACAAACAACTTATCCAACTGAAGGTGCTACAGTTCTCCAATTCTGCTTTCAATACCAAACATCTGATACAAGAATATAGCTGGAGTTTTGCTTTTTGAACATTTTGTGGATCATAAAAAGTAGAAAGCTGCATCTCATTAATGGGAAACCTCTCAAATCATGAAGTATTTGTTTATTTCCCATACTTGTGTGTATTACATGTTTTGTCAATTATGTTCTCTTTGTTGTAAGGTTAGCTTGAAGATGGAGATAAAAAATGCTGTTACCATGTTCAGCCAGCCTTGTATTTGATGTGATGTGTTTTGGTTTAATTTTATCATGCTACAGGTCCCTTTAATCATATTTTGTGTTTATAATGGTGTCTGTGTGGCGATTTTGTGCTTGATTTAGACTGCATTAAATTGTGTATGACTTTGAGAATAGATTAATAAATTTCCATATATGAATACATGTACAATGAATTAGTATGTATATACCTGTGTAAACTGTTCAGCAATCATGGCTTGGTGTTGCAATAATATTTGTCATATTTCATGTAAAAAATCACTGATGCATTTATACTAAGCTGTGTACTAAAGGAAAATTGTATTTTTAAAGGACTTGTGTAGTATTTAGTAAGGTTTGGTGTACTTTTACTTGGTTTTAAACCGTGTTTCAATTGTTAACCGGTTAAGTGATATAGATTTGGTTGAACATGAAAACCACAGAATTTATCCAGTTAGCTTTGAATCTATTCAACCATGAATCACAAAATGCTGACTTATCATAAATGCATTTTTTAAGTTATGACATACAAATACAATAATAACATATGTTTCATTCATTGTCAGATTAAGTGCAGGTATTTTATTGCTTAACGTTTATTAAAAAACAGCACACCTATTAAGATATATATAAATAGGTAGGTTGAATGGCCAAAGTTAAAAAACTAAGTTTGTAGATTTGTCTCTCTGAAGGCAGCATTGCGATTGACCCATTCAAAGACACCGTGTTCTTAGCCAGAACCAACCAACCAATCAGATGCATATAGGTTAATTGAGGTTGTACATGTACCAGTATATATATTTTTGTTCTGTTTGGCCATTTTAGACCCAAGTACATTACAATACACCACCAAAACAGTGTACTTATATCCTGCATCATGCTCAAAACTATCAATTCCTGCATGCTGATGTTTCTTTTTTGATCATCCTGGTCGAACAACATGTTGACACAAATCCATGCACTTAAGTGAAATGACATGAAGCAGATAGTGTATGTACCGACTTCTACACCTTCTTTTATGTTGTCTTACCTTAACCATGTTTTGTATACTTATATGTACCAGTATGTATTGATGGTATTACTTTATCTTTGTTCACTGACCTGCCACATGGCTTGGACAAAATGATGATTGATTGTTGTCAAGGTTGTCATATATCCATGTGTAGATATTCATACTCATGTTAGTAATAATGAGTATACAATACTAAGATAAATGGCTGGTCAGTTGGATACTTTCAGTCCTATATAGATTCCTGGTCTGTTTGTGTTTCTTATGTTGTTGTTGATATGGTGTTATAGTGGATATGGTGTCTCATGCAGGCAATCTGTTGTGGTTAAGCTATCTTGCTGAGATTCCAAGGAATGAAAATTCTGAATTTTCTACATTCCATAGGTCAGATTTTGTCTCCAATGAGATGCCATCCCATGGGCAGTTCTGTGTTTCCCAGGAAATAATGGGTATTCAAATAAATAATGCTTTGGTCTCAGCTGAATATTATAAATCCTGGATGGATTTGAAGTGCTCGCTCATATATTTCTTATTAAACATGTGTCAGGATTTAGAGGCTCAGAAAATCTGACTTAAATGGTAGTTTGTAAAAGATGTGATTTTGATGTAAATTGCTTGTTGCAATAATATTCCATGCATAAACACATCATTATTCATGTAACAATAATAAGTATACATGATTATATTAATCTGGTATTTAGCCTCCAGCAGATCATCAGTTTATGATAGTTACCCCTGCGAAACACAGTTCTTATGATTAAGAACTGTTCATGAATTGTTCGAGAACATTAAGAACAGTTCAAGATCTGCTCTTGATGGTTGTTCAAGAACATTTGTACCTGAACTGCTCAAGAACACAGTTTAAGGACAGTTCTTGAATTTTCTAAGAACTCATAAAGTTCTTAATTTATCCTTGAAGTGTTCCTTGAACATTTTAGGAATCGTTCATGAAAATTAATGTTCCTAAAATATCCCACAACTGTTCTTAAATTATATTAAGAACAATTTAAGAGAAGTTCAAGAACATTTCAATTCCTTAAATGTTCTACTGTTGGTCTTGAATTCATTTTAGAACAATTTATGAACAGTACAGGATTTCTGATGTTCTAGAAATGTTCTACAACTGTTCTAAAATTTATCTTAGTTATTAATAAAAAGACAAATATACCAGTAAATAATAATACAAGTTCAATATCAGTTAAAACATTAATTGATATTTTTTTACTATTATCCTTAGGCCAAAAGGTCTTATGGTTTACAGAGATTCCCCTGTGAAATGTGGCCATGGTCAGCCATGGTCAAACCTGGAAAAGACTCAAAATGTACATGGTTGACCATGGCTTACCATGGTTCATCATGCTATTATGTAACAGGTCATGGTAAAAAAATCATCAGCCTAGGTTTAGATTTAAACCATGGTCAACCATGATTGATCTGAAATGACCATGCATGGTCCAAAGAAACAAACTATGGTCAGAAATCAGTAAAGTTCCTCATGACAAATTAAACTATAGCTGATCATGGTCTGACCTATTTTATATTATGTATAAAAATTCAGCATTTAGGTCATAACTTAATATTGATAAGAACATAACATACTTAAATTTCTACATTTGTTGTCATAATAGACCCACAAATTTTATTTGAAAACTTATATTAAGAGACTTTTATTAATTAATTTGCACCGATTCTAATTTAATAAGATAAATGTATTGTAAAAGTAAAGAAAACACGGAATCAACAGCTAAAACTTGCATAGAAAACACAAGTGTTTACTTCGTGGTGAGATGCGAAAATGTTTGAGTACGAAAACGAGGTGCGAAAATGCTCGAGTACGAGAACGACAACGCTATCGGCAAACCTTTGTTTTCATCGTGGTGTAGTACAAAAATGCTTGATGAAATCGCTACTGATAAATTACTTTATTATGTACTGTATTCAAACATTCTGGGAATAAATTAGACTAGTTTTATGTTACTACAGTAATTAAATGATTTAGACTGCCTATTCAAATTTTGGGGTTCGATTGGGAACATAAAGGCAAACGTCTGGATGATGCAGACTTTTCAAATACGTAATGGGGATGCCGTGATCAACGGAATTTACAGTATGTGAATTTTCCATTATAAATTCATTTTTCTGTTTTGAATTAGACCTTTGCATACTACATTTATTAATATTTCTTGAATAAACGTTTACTCTGTACGATTTTAACTGTACAACGCAATATTGCCAACTTGTTGAACTGTTTTAAAGTCGCGAATACAGGTGACATTAATTGTACGTTGCAGTTGAGATAAAAGCGCAAAATGTTACTAACCGTACAATTTGATTACAATTTCTTATAAATAATCTAACTGTGTTACAAGTCCTTAAGTGAAAATTCACTTGAACACATTTGTCAATTTCAGAGGAGAAATGTCCTAAGAACTGAAATGTTCATAGATTAGACGGTAACAGTGGCCCTAAGAGTTCAAAATTATTCGAACAATATAGAAAATGGATAAGAACCATTCAGACTTACTATGTGGTAGATTGTTGGAATGCACCAAATGAAACTAAATTGTTGGAATGCACCAAATGAAACTAAATGAAAGGAATAAATGAGTGCTCACCAAGAGTGAACTTCTTAACTAAACTGGGGATGAGAAAATTCCTATATTCTGGTGAAGTTGGTGGCTATATTCAACTAGTGTCAACCCATAACTGCTGACATATTCAGGAAGTGTGACACATATAAGAAACTGACCAGGAATATTTCTTGTTTGTTGGAACTGCTTTAAAGATCTTTGATTAGCTAATAGTTTCCATTTATAGTCAATGCTTTTTTCTTGTTGTTGTTATTGTTTGATAATGGTAAATCAATTTCAACCTAAACTTGATTACAATTATGTTGTTTAAATAAGTTTTTAGATCACATTCTTAAATACATTAGTGTTGTATCTAGCATGGAATAGTGGGGCGGGCTGCCATGCGCTTTTTAACAATCCCACGCTGCCCTAATCACTGCCACCTAAGTCTGAATATGCAAATGGATTTTCTACTAATAAATCCGTGCAGTAATTCAGTTAATTTTCCACTTTTTTAGATTACTTAACCTGCATTATAAGCTTTAATAAAACCATTTACCTAGCTGCATGTACATTATTTATGATAAGAAACAAAACCAGACTTAATAGATTTTATCAAACTTTGATTCAAAGCACACACTGCCCACATCGGCCTTTAGTGCCCTGCCCAGTATCTTGTGTACCCTGCCCTTTTTCAGCCTAGATACAACACTATACATGTTAAATTTGTGCATATCAATGTATACTTAGCATTATAATTCTCTTTAGAGGCAATTTGTTAACAGTAAAGTCTATTTTTGTTGACAGCAATTTTGTTTTGATGCTTTCATTAGAAAGACAATACATTCTGAGGACTTACTCGGCTATTACTAGCATGGAAGATCTTTCTTGTTTTCATTGTATTATGTAAATATGCTATCCATAATTGTTATGTAAATATTTTTAATACATGATTTATACATCATTTATGTACCTAGTATGTTTTTAAAAGTTCATATTTATGTATATTAATATCCTCAATAGTCCAAAGATAGATGTTCACATTAAAAAGAATTTTGGAACTTTTATTTATTGTTCTAGAAATTTTCATTGGGGAAGTATATATGGTGATTTTTTTATGATTTATTCATTTAAAAAAATGTTAAATGATGCAGATCTTTCCTTTGACTGTAAGAACTACATGTATTGTTCTGGAACAGTTCCTAAGTAGTTCCTGAACTTGTGTTCAATAAATGATGTTGAATTGTACAAGAACATTTTAAGAAATGTTAAGTGAAACAGAACCTTTTTTGAACTGTTTAAGAATTACTGTACTGGAACAGTTCCTGAGTACCCCTGCGAAATTTTTATGAACAGTTCAAGAAATATTCTAGGATTGTTCAGGTAC
Source organism: Lutraria rhynchaena (assembly GCA_008271625.1). NCBI lineage: Eukaryota > Metazoa > Mollusca > Bivalvia > Venerida > Mactridae > Lutraria > Lutraria rhynchaena. The sequence continues at coordinate 377,380 of VIBL01000292.1, forward strand.
AAAAGCACATGAAATGCCCCTGAACATTACCAGAACAGTTCAGGTACATTTTAAGAAATGTTAAGTGAAACAAATCTTTAAGAACATAATGTTCTTTAACTGTTCTTGAAGGAAGTTCAAGAAATGTTCTGGAACAAATGTTCTTAAAAAGCTCAAGAACTACTCAGGAACTGTTCCAGTACAGCAATTCTTAAACAGTTCAGAAAAAGTTCTGTTTCATTTAACATTTCTTAAAATGTTCTTGTACAATTTAAGAACATTTCTTGAACACAAGTTCAAGAACTACTCAGGAACTGTTCCAATACAGTAATTCTTAAACAGTTCAGAAAAAGTTCTGTTTCACTTAACATTTCTTAAAATGTTCTTGTACAATTTAAGAACGTTTCTTGGACACAAGTTCAAGAACTACTCAGGAACTGTTCCAGTACAGTAATTCTTAAACAGTTCAGAAAAAGTTCTGTTTCACTTAACATTTCTTAAAATGTTCTTGAACAATTTAAGAATGTTTCTTGGACACAAGTTCAAGAACTACCCCCTTCAAATGACAGTTAACATTCCATTTTACATCACACATGTGTATATAATATATATATATGTATGCCTAAACACTGTGCTGTCTTTACATTCAATAAATTAAGCACCAGACTGTAGAGATTAATACCGTTAGTATGTTATATCTTTATTACATCTACCAAAATAATTCCACTCCTTATGCTTTTTAACTTAGGGATAAAGCTTAGGAACCCATGCATACCCCTGCATGGGCATATTGCAATTAACTGCAAACCATGGCTGTAGATAGTTAGTCTGACCAAACAAGTCTACCTACACAAGTGAATTATGAAATTCAACAATTACGTGGTATTTGTAAAACAGTTGGGCATCTGTTACTTTGCAATAATGTATACAGCATTTTAAATTTAATACCAAAAACTTCCACAGATGCCCTGGGAGGGGGGTGTAGAATTTTGTGTATTCTTTTCAATTTTTATTTATTGGAGTGTCTTTTTTGATGAATTGAATGTAATTTTTAGATTTTCTGTTTACATTTTGATGAGTGGTGAAATTTTGTTTTTCTTAGAAAGTCTTGGATGTGGTACATAAAGGGTGGGGCATTTATTAGACAATATTTAGTACTTAGTATTCTTGCATTAGAAACTTCTAGATGCTCCTCAAGGCTATTTAGTGCTGTTTTTATCCTCTCTAAACTGTCTGTAGGTATGTTGGAATGTTTCCTAACAATTCTCTCCTATATCATGTGTTGGAAACAAGTTATGTGTATGATAACCTCAAGAAGTTACCTTGAGGAAAATATTTTTACATCTGGAAGTTTTTACTTTCACCTGGCATGATCTTCGCCAAAATGTTTTCACAAAAATGCGCATTTTTTTATTCAAATTTATTCAGAATGATTGTTTATATTTCACTGCAGTATTTGATTTTGAGTAGAAAAATATTGTATTAGAATATGTAAATTTAAGATTTACATGATTTTGTGGTGACTGCTTGCTGATAACTTGACAGAATTATAACAAGGACTTTTTTTTGTATTTATATTTCATCTATTTTCCTGTCTGTGATTTTGTCCTTAGAACATTAATGTTGAATGATTTAGAGTGTTTAAACTATTTGGCTGATTTATTTATTCCTATAAGTTGGTATATAACTTTAATGAATCAGTACCATTATCCAAAAGGTCAAGGTCTTGTTTTTGTTTTAAGATCATTTTTAGTCATGTTAGGCCTTGCTCAGGCTGATTATTTAATGTTTATTGTGCTCTTGAGCAAACACGTAATTAGCAGAGATGATTTCCTTTTCCTCTGTATCGTAAGTTTCCTGGCCTGTACTCCTACATCAAAGGTGAAGGTCAAACACCTGTGTCAAGGGTTATGACTGTATGTATTGCACAGTTGACTTTGTGGATATATTGTTCAAAATTGAAAGTAAAAATGCAATGTGTTAGGTTTATAATAGTTGTATTGTAGTACTTGCTTGCTAGATCCTAACCCAGAAATAGAACATTTGGCCCAGTGTTTATTTATTGGTCAGTAAATAACTCTCCAACATATAAGTGTAAGGTTTGAACATAAGCAATATTATCGGATTCCAAATCTTGTTCACTAACAAGCCACATGAAGGACATATCTGTATTGAAACTATTGATTTGCAATTCCTGCTCTGTGAAATGTTGATAGAGTAGTTCATGTGGGTATTAGATCTGTCTTGCATCTGATTGAAGGATTATGTATGTTTGTGTATCTTCATGTTAGATCAACCATCACTTTGTTGCAGATACACTTCCATGTAAAATGCCATGTCTCCACCGCTGATCAGTTGTGTTTGTGTCATTTTTTTCCTCAGGGGATTTTTTCGTTTGGCTCTGATAAAAATGTTAATGTTAGCTTTTGTTTCAATGTGTTGAATTTTTTATGATAACACATCATTATTTTTGTCAGTATTGCATGTTCACTATTGACTCTCCTGTGATTTATCTGTGGTTTTGATAATAAAGTTTACATTGCATTTCAAAGTTTGAGTATAAGTTACACCAACAGGTGTATTGGAGTTAAGAAATTGATTAAATTGTTTATGAAGTAGATGATTCAACTATAGACAAGTGTTATAAGCTGTTAAGAGGATGAGGTTATGACCTTCTCAAGATAAACAATTTAATATAAATTCCAAATCATGCATTGATGATAATATAATATAATAATGTATAATAATATATAATATGATAATATATAATATAATATATAGTATAATGTATAGTAATAATAATAATATAATACAATTTAATACAATATAGTATAATAAGTGATATTTTCAATTATCAGTAAATCATGATCATTCATGAATTGTATATGATTCAAAGACATTTCTATTCAATATTTCTACTGTAAATTCTCAAAATTTAATGCTCTTAATTTAGTATATTCCAGATCTAATAAGAATTCATTTATCAATTTTAATATGTCTGTTATTCATTTCCAGTTATTGTTTACTGGATCATGTATCAAACCATAAAACCATCTCAGGTACAATTATACCTGTATCAATACAATACAGTTCCTTTATTTAGCATAAACTAATAATTGATCATCACCAGTACAATGTATTTGTATGATGGTGCTCCAAATATATTTTATACAGAAGAGAAAAACATGAAATAATGTGATAATACTCAGCAGTACACCAGTTAATGTATGAGGCTCGTTTATTTGATTAATTGATGTACAAGGTGTTTTTACAGTGTATATTATTCTTTAATTGATTTGCATGGAGGGAATTGATCTTAGGGATATATTTTAGATCTTTTACAGCCTGAATAAAAATGTGATGTAAAGTTTCTTTTTGATTTCAATACATGATATAATGGTTTGTGTTTGTTACATTTTGTTTGGTTTGTATTAACTTGTTTTCTGTTAGTTAGTAAAATAAAGATGCAACTTGTTATTGTATTTGAAATTCCTAGTTACATTATGAAAATATTATGGCAGTGTCTTAATTTTCTGTTCTGGTCTGTTCAAAATGTATAAACTGTCTCTTGATTTATCTTTAATGATTTCACCTATCACTGGTGTTAGCTAGTCAAAGGCATACAAACTTTGTTGATGTTGCAAAGTTGAAAGTACACAGGTTATTTTGCATACAGTCATACAGTCGTATATGAGAGAAAATATTGTTTTAAAATAAATGCTTTTCAAATTATTACCAAAACTTCTGATTTTGATAAGGCTCAGAATCAAGTAAGAGTAGCCTTTTGAAAAAGAAATTCGTGAAATCATGAATCATTCCTGCTTTAAAGAGCTTTTCATGAAGTCTGCTTGATCAATTCTTAAGCTTTCTTCATGTAGATTTCTTCATGATGTGCAGACAGCCCTTCAATGTTAAAGTGGCTGCAAATGCTACTCTGTGCTGTATTACTGATAATCATAGTTAAGGCTTGATAAAATGAATACAATTTGGATAAAAGACTATAATATAAGTTTGGGTTTCTGAGAAGCACATAGTGCTTGATGGGGAGTGTGTTAAAGGCCTTTGGTATTCTAGTTTGTGAGTTTAATCCCTGGGTGTGGCACATTTGCTTTGTGAAGTTTGATGGAAGACATAATGTCCATTGGCCATTGATAATCCTTTTGGCTAATTTGAATGATTTGTGTGGAGAAGTTGGCAGTTGCTTACAGAGAACAAAGTTCATACTTGTAGAAAATCCAGGAACAGAGGTTAGGCTAGTTGCCTGCTGGGATATTTAACTGAAATAATGTTCAAACTAGGCATAAAATCTGAAACCTTCATTTATTTTTTTTGGTGGATCAGGGATAATATGAAAATTGTCATTGAATTGTTGACAATGATCAGACAGGGTATAGAGGCACATTATGTCTCTTGTTGCATATTGTGTAGGTTGGTTACTTAATCCCTGTAAGCATGACTCATGATTCTGTGTGTCAGCTGCAAGCCTGGATGTACACTCATACCCTATCTCATTATGAGTATTTATATGTTTATGATTATCATACACAGTGATCTCTCAGAATCCAGGTTTCTAAATACATGAATTTAGTATATTGTGTATTGGTACATCATTATGTGTGTATTTATTCTGTTTATTTATGTTGTCATACTTCATTTATTGTTTATTTGTATATTTTAATATTCTGACAAGTTCACAGCTGTACTGTGTTTATACATACATGTATATGTTGACCTTGAACACCCAGCATTTATGATCTATGTGTTATTTATGAGCTTATGTGCTGAATGTAAAATCGTAAAAACTTGTCCCACTTGATTGATTTTAATGTATAAGCAAATATATACTCTTCTACTTTAGAAATAATTTATTAGTGAGTGTGAGGTATTGATTTTTTTATAAAAATTGTTTTTATTTGTGTTGGTATTGTGATGTTCATTATCGGACAACTTAGTGTCTAATTGGGACAGCCCGTCCACTAGTGAAATTAAAGTTTGAGTGAAACATCTTTTTTTTCTCTTGGGTTCGTCTGTGACCAACAGCTAGGGTCACTCGGCAACTTCTAGCTTTAATGGTGGAGGAAGATACCAGGCTTAAACCTGGGTATAATAATTAACTTTTCATAAGCTAGCTGAACGGCTCACTTGTGTGAAATTTGTCTGGTCCTGAGTGTGATTTGAACTTTCAGCAGTAAGACGCTAGTAATTACTGCTCAGAGACCATATCCACTCAAGTAAGGAGGCCCCCTGAATGAAACATCCACTGAAAATAAATGTAATTAGCTGTAAAATAGCCATCTGCCGTATGTTTTCTGTTTCCATGTATGCAAACAAGAGTGTTGGCAATTAATTAAAACCCACACAGTATTACAGTGCTTTGATTTAGCCGTTGTAATGTTGAGTGCTCAGAGGATGCAGAAGGAGAATGAAGTTAAAAACATTGTGACTCATAAGGAATGCTTGGATTGAAGTATTTAGTTGTTGTCTCAAAGGCCATCCTGAAAAAAATGTTGGTTTGCAGTTACAAGAACAACTCATTCAAAATCCCTGACCTGAAAACTGTTGGACAAAATTTGGTTATTTATTCCAGCATTTCATTATCAGTAAAAGCATATTTTATGTTAACAAACAAATATTTAAAAAATGTCTACCCATGCACCTATTCACATTTAAAAGTTTGTGTCACATAACTGCATAAACCAACATTTTTTTAAAGAATGGCCTGATTATCATGATTGTCCAAAGCTGAAGTTCTTGGTTGTTAACAACAAATCATGTGCTTTAAACTAAATTAAAGCAGTTAGGGTGTTCACTCTGTTTTAAATAGGTCTAAGAATTTCAGTAGCTTACATCTTAGTTGTTTATCTGTTGTATGTTGACTAAACAATATTGCCTGTTGGCCAATTAAGGGTTGTTGGAAAAAATCTATTATTCCTAGTTGATATGGAATCTTTCTCAAACATCCTTGTGATAAGAGTACTTAATTTAATTTTTACAGTCTCGATCATTAATGCTGTATTGGTTATTAATGTATTTCAGTGAAAAACATTTCACATTCAAATGCCAAAAAGTATGAATTACTGTGCATTTAAACTAGTCCATCTTACATTTGATTAAATTGCTTTGATATTTATACAAGATTTAAATCTGATGATCTTAGATGAATTTTGTGAAAGTTCTCTCAAATTTAGTTTGCTACAGTCAGAAGAGTCTTGCAGCATCTGGTTTAACTGTTTGTTTGTGTATACAGATAACATTCAGGGTTGATGTTTACTTGAAAATGAACATTATCTTACACCTACACTTCAAGCTTCACCTGTTTTGTGTAAAAAAACTTACAAAAAATCTTAAATGGTTGGTTTTAAACATAACAAAAAATCATAAATGGTTGGTTTGAAACATTTAACACTGTCCACTGAATCGTACCATTCACTTATATGGTAATGTGGAATGTATGTGTACTCATTATACAACAATGTTTTATGTATCTTCATTTTGTGTCGGCTGTCAGTGTGTGTAGGTTTGGTTTGGTCTTCTGCTTTATAATTTATTGGACATAAAAGAAATTGTATTACTCATATAGAGATTTCCCAGAACCTCAGTGAGCAATTGCCCGTCATGTTATAGATAAGAATTATTTGCAGTTGCACCATTCCTAGACTTCTATACCTGGTGGCTCCAAATAATCTGATTGATGTCTGTATCATTTTAAAATGTTTTCATCTTTTTTGAGGTAGATAATGATAAATCTGTTTAGAAAGAACAGCATCATTTTTGTTGGAAGATATAAATTTAATTTTACTAATACCATATAATTGGCTTAAGGATCACACTGTTGCATAAAATCTATCCATTTTATTTCATCAATCAATACATGTATATTATTCTGTAGCCATCAAACGACATGTAACGCAACACCTATCCCCTGGAAGATATTACTGGTGACCTTGCTAGAATACCAGTTCTGCTCATTTAGGAGTCTGTGGATACTGGTATCTTGAATTAATTAGTTCATACTGAAAAGGGCAAACAACTCTTATCACATTTATTTATAACAATAAATCAGCAAGAATTATATATACCGATTATACAATACTTCCAGTAGGAATATATGATAACATAAAACTGCCTTAAAAACATGTACCAACTATTGATTCTTAGAGATTCTAGCTGTGTGTTCAGAGCTGCAGAAAAATACATCAAAATTCCCTATGGAGGTGTAGCTGATACAGGAGGCTACATCAAACTCTCTACAGCTGTAGGTAGTCTGAGAATAGTGTTCCAACATGTTAACACATGTCTTTATTTATGCTGAATCATTAAAAACAAGATCAATTGAAGTGTATTGGTTCCTGGCCTCATGTGACCTTAGTCTATGAGGTCATGATATTGCTGTAACATCAACTGATTATATAAACTTGATGATGTGTTTCCAGCAATGTAGGAAAACATTTTCTGACTACACTTTATTCATCTCTTTCCAGTGATAAACTTAGATGTTACATGAGTTATCTGCCCTTTGCATTTAACATATCATACATTACCTGTACTGTAACACTTAGTAATAAAACTGGCTCTAACTATTCTTGTTTACATTTTTTGATGGAGTATATCAGATCAGTTCATGCTCAGCACAATATACACATGTAATGTTTACATAGTTGTGATGACTGTACTACCTTGTCCATGGTACCATAATAATATTGTTATAAAACAGTGTGATCAATAGATAAAATCCTAGCATTGGTAAAATGTCCTAGAAATAACTGCTCATTATGTTTGGTTTATTGCCAAGCTTTAGTTGTGACTGGAAAGTATGCATTGCTGGATCACAATTCAATGGTAACCTGGGATTAGCATGTCTGAAAAACGCATAATCCTTTCATTATTGATGTTGTGGTATTTATTTTAGTGAATAATTGGTCTGTCCTTTGACATAAGTCTGGTCAAAATTCAGCTATGCAATTGTTACAGCTTTGAAATTTTGAAATGAACTCTTAAGTTTGATATGCGAATTTGTACTTCATATTTACTACACTTCAATTCAAATGTTTTATTTCAATTTGAGTGAGAATTGGTACAATTATTCTCTGAAGCTCATGTAAAAATGCACCATTTTTGATATATCAAGGTCATCAAGTTACTCATATTGAAACTAGTCATGATATAAGTTCCGTGTTTTCATTTATTTGTTTGACATTAAGTTTGTTCAGTTGTCATGGAAAAGCTAATGAAATAATTACTATTAGCATTAATTAGATCGGCAAAGATGTTTCATGATTTATTACATTTAGGTTTAGTAAGGGTGTGACTGCATTGAGATGTCATAATGTTTACTTGTAAGAACACAGTTTATGACTAACACACTTGGCTCATTGTCAGGTACATGTAAGTTTCCCTTTGACAAGCACACAATTGACATTTTTTAAATTTTGGACAAGCTGCTTCAAAAGCTGAAGCTGGTATGATGATATTGTTGTTGCTGCTGCTGTTGTTGTTATTGTTGTTGTCCTCATTGATGTAATTTCTATGTTCAGTATTGATGTATGGTATTCTGTATATTTTCAGGAAATCTGTGACAATCCTCAGTATGTCAGTGGTGGTGCTAGCAGATTTGATGTACAACAAGGAGAACTTGGTATGTAAAACAACATTAAACAACATAATGTGAAACAACATACCATAAAACAACATGTCATGAAACAGCATACCACGAAACAATATAACATGAATGTTAATGAAACTTTGTAATGAAGATTTTAAAAATGCAGTCATCCAGTTTGTATTGAATTTGGTGCCATTTAAATCACAGTATTTTCAGTTTTGTACCAGGACTAGTTCGCCTAACTGAAGCTGTGCTGATCATACTTTTTGGTTAGTCAATATATAAATGAATTTGGATGGGCCATGAGTTGGACTGGGCCAAATCAAAATATGTCTCACTGTTACAGTCAAATTAGTTGGCCTTTCCTAACTGACGATACTCAGGTTTACCTCATTTGTAAACCTGCCCCCAAGCTCAAATCCCAATTTCAGTCTTGAAATGTAAAAAATGCACCGTTTGAAAAGATACTGCAGTTAAATGTTTAGATTCATATTTGGGGCAGTTATGCTGTATGAATGGTGTTTTATCAAAGTTACTTAAGAAACAGAAGTTTTAAAACCTTGAACCATTTTCTCCATGATGGTCCTTGAACATAGCCACATGTTTGTTCAGTGGATAGAGTGCTGGATAATGAAGATTGAGGTTGTTTGCTCATTTATTTCATTCAAGGTTACATGTCTCTTACTTCTGAATCACTCATCAGTTAAAACTTGAAGATTTTAGTCTGTGTTATATGGTTTATGATATAATATGCACAAAACTCATACTAAGACATGTGTCATGTAAACATATGATGATGTTTTCATTTTATACATTATTGTATGAGCTTTTTAAGAAGAAATTTGTCCGTATCTTACTGCACCATGCTGTTATACCAGCTGCAATATCCTGTTCAACAAACACTTGAATCTTGCAGTATTCAAGCAGGATCAACTTCAAGGATATTGTTGGTGATAAATATATTTGCCTACTTTAGACACATACCATGTTTTTTCTAATCCTGAAGATGATTTATATAAATTTCAAGGTTTCTTCAGAATTCTAATTTTAGAGATTTGTGTTTCATTGGTATTCTGATTTGTGTTGCAATTTTTAAAACATCAGAAAGTAGCATATTCACAAAATGATATTCTTACTTCAGTTCTAAAGTTTTTCATTCATTGAAATTTAAAGCTTTCAACTTTGCAGTATTGGAAAGTTATTTCACCTTTGAAAATAGAAATTGTATTTGTAGTGTGATTGTTATTTTAATAATCCCACATTGCTCTTGACTTTCAATCTATTTGTTTAGATTTTATTGTAAGAAATCCAAATTTATTCTTTTAACTTAAGGTTTGAATGTCTTCATTTTAATATTTGCATACTTGTGGTCTGAGAACTCATAGTTTATGTAAAGGAGATTTAAAATGAAGTACATTTATGTAGTACTTTTTAAATGTAAAAATAATACTTTTACTCTAATTTATTATAATTTTACCCTGTTTCCATTTATGTAAAATGTATGGAGTTCACTGACATAATTATGCATTGGTGAATTGGTTTCTGTTCTAAATATTGTTTGATAATTTGATTTTTATTAATAAGTCAAATCAGCTCTGATCGAAAAAAATACTTCCTCTATGTATCTGCGTATTATTGTACAGTAATGTGGTTCTCTCCCTTTAAAAATGACTCAGATGAGGCTAATTGCTCATTCTTATAAATATGATTGCCACATCATGCAATACTCATCATGCATTATTGTTGCAATGTAATCCAGCTCCTTGATTCATGCAACATCTTGTCTTAGTTTCAAAACTCCCAGAAGTCATCTCTTGGATAACGTAATCTGCGTATCTGTAAACTATGAAATCTGTTGTTTTTATGAGATTGAATCTCTGGCATGCCTTACTTATAATGAAGCATAGACCCTTTACAATGATTACTCATGTTAAGTTTAAGACCAGCCTCAATACACAAGGAAAGGATTGGTTGTTTTTTTTAGCGCATTTATGTAATTGACCACTAATAGCATTGTATTTTTTCAACAGGCCACAAAACTGAGTTATAAAACATTTGTTCATATATGCTAATTTGTAAGACTTAAAGGAATCTCATGTTTAGATGTTTAATTATATATTAATGCTTCCTATATTCATGTACTGTATGTGTGTATGATTTCAGGCGATTGTTGGCTGCTGGCTGCTATTGCTTCTCTGACATGTAACTCACATTTGCTGAACAAGATTATCGTCCCAGAACAAAGTTTCTCTGGTGATGATTACTGTGGTGTGTTCAAGTTCAACTTCTGGCATCAGGTTTGTAGTGTAAACCATTTCAATGTACAGTAAAAACTCAATGATGACACCATCTTTAGAACCAAAAAAAATCAGTCGTAGTCATGGGGTGGTCTCATTATCAAATTGAATTAGATGAGAGAAATTAAAAGCCAGTCCAAAAGGTGGTTGTTATAACAAGACAGTCGTAAAATTGAGGTGTTTGCAATGTGAGGTTTTACTGTATGCTGAAATTAATGCAAAACCAAAGTGTTCCCACTTTGTTTTAGGAATTAGGGTATTCTATTCATCTTTTGATCCATGCAAAACTTGAGGAGGAAAGCTGGATGACAGCCCAATTATAATGTTTTTGATGTCTTTGTATTCTTGTGTATTTATGTTAAAAATATAATATGTACTTAAATTCTATTACATGTTATGTAGACTTAGATTAACAGTCCTCTGAACCAAGTGTTCAACTTTTCAGCCAACTCCTTTCAAAAGATATTCACTGCATCTATATTATGTGTACTGTTAGCATGTCCCTGGATAGGGATTGTATTACAAATTGCATTCAAAATAATGTACCTGGTTAGCAGATTATACTCAGCTACCAATGGAGTGCCATAGAAGTGGCTTTGTAGTAAAGATTACTGCATTTCTGCACATAATATATATGTATAGTAAATATTAGAATTCTATGTTCAGTTTAAAATGGAAGTCTTCATTCAAAAATGAATACTGATGTATCAGAGCTCATTAAAATTTGTCCATGAAAACCCAGCAGTTCAGTAAAATTGTGTGGTATTTTGTCCATCTCAATAACTGAATACTAACTTTATCTTACATTTATGATGGACTAAATATTCATTTTGCCATGGCTAGTTTAGAGTTTGTCATGTCTAAAGGTATCCATCACAGAATTCAGTAGACAGGTGTATCAGTATGTGTAATGCTATGTTTGTTATGTGTACTCAGTAATAAAACATATGTTTACCATGCAGAGGATTAGAATCACAAGCTTTTGCCCCTGTCAGACGGAACCTTTTGTTCTGACTATCAATGCATTGTTTTTAGGAATCTTAGAACTTCAGAAGCAATTCAGGTTTATGGTGAGAGAGGATGATCATCTACTTCTCCATTCTATTTTATAAATACCTATCTTACCTTGTATTGCTCAAGGCTGTGTGGAAAGTTTTTATGTTCTGTGAGAATCATTAGTGAAAGGTAGTTCCACATATCTCAATACATTCTTGTTTTTTGTTGTTAATTATGTTAACAGTGTTCAAAGGTGTCATGTTTTTCCTTGGAGTTTCTATTTCCTGGTAAATGAGTTGTATCACTGTGAGGCTGATTGCTGATCATAAAGAATGATTTCTTACATCCCTTCTTTTGGCTTTTGTGTAGCCATTTTAAGCCTTTTGGCTTTTGTGTAGCCATTTTAAACCTTTTGGCTTTTGTGTAGCCATTTTAAACCTTTCGGCTTTTGTGTAGCCATTTTAAGCCTTTTGGCTTTTGTGTAGCCATTTTAAGCCTTTTGGCTTTTGTGTAGCCATTTTAAACCTTTTGGCTTTTGTGTAGCCATTTTAAGCCTTTTGGCTTTTGTGTAGCCATTTTAAACCTTTTGGCTTTTGTGTAGCCATTTTAAGCCTTTTGGCTTTTGTGTAGCCATTTTAAGCCTTTTGGCTTTTGTGTAGCCATTTTAAGCCTTAATACACCATTATACACCATTACTTCAAGGAGCTAGCCCCCTATGTTTTTTTTGCAATTCTTCCTGAGTCAGTTGATTGTCCTCAAGGTTGTTCAAATTATAATCTTTGTTTTTAAGTCCCTATTGATTCTGATTTTGTCATACAGCTTGTTGTTTTAAAATAAGATGAGTCTTTTGATAGGTTACTTCTATTCTCTTGAATCTTAAGGTTCATACATCACTTTCAGAACCTCACCTTTACATGAATTAATAAAGTAAATGAATTGAATAATGGTTTTGGTCTTACACACAGACATTAGAATGATCTCTCCATTTGGTGTAAAACCAGGTTTGTTTAACAATTATTTCTGAAATGTTAATTGCTCTGTTACTTCTGTTGCCTAAGGTACATTGTTGTTACAACTAGAGCTAGCTGTGCCATTTAGACTTGTGTTCAGTACATCAAATTATTTTAACAGAAGTAAGCTAATATTTTTATCAAACTTGCTGACTGCACTATTTCTTTACGTTGCTAATAACAATTACATCTACGAGCCATTGAGAAGAAGAGATACTGTATGTAAATGATATGTTTTGCTACATTTTTACTACATTTTGTACTGCATTGCTAAGATTAATCTTTCCATCATTGCCAACAAAGAGTGAGCGATCTATCTTCAGAACTCCACCACAGGAAATGTCTGTTTTGACAAGCTGACTTTGTGTATTGTTTTCACAGAATGCTATTAGTTTATTTGTGATACTGGATGATATACTGCATTATGATAACATATAAAATAAGTGAAGTGTGTATGTCAGGTGACTGCTTGAATCCATGCTATTTATCTTTGAATAAATTCTGTGAACTCCACAGTTGACAAAAATGAATTTGTGTTTTAACTCATGGGTAAATATAATCTTGTTATGATAAGTCACCCTGTGGTATTCCTCTGAACATAAGGAACCATTCTTGTGTTCAAAATAGTACACAAAACTGCAAACATAGCTTCTCCATTATCATGATACCACTTACTTATAGGACACTTTATGTATAATTGTGTTTTTTGTCAAAGGTTGATAACTTTGGGGATGTTAAGCACCTCAGTAGTGACTGTGAAATAAAATTTAACATCTATAGTAGCATACCCTATAATGACAGTCACCAGTAACTTGACTGGTATATTCATGTAACATACAATTTTGTTGTGTTATGGTAAAATTATTGTAGGTGGAGTAATAAATATGCAGATTTCTGCATTATTGAATGTATTTTATTATTACAGGGTGACTGGATTCAAGTTGTTGTTGATGACCGACTACCAACTTACTATGGCAACCTTGTGTTCATGCATTCAACTGATAAAGCTGAATTCTGGAGTGCCTTGATGGAGAAAGCTTATGCCAAGTTAGTACACCATTGATGTTATTTATAAGCAGTAACAACTAATCGAGTTTTCATCTAAGTTATGATTTGGCAAACAGTTTCAGTTTGTCTGGCAGGAACATTATGATGATTATTATTCTTTGTTACAAACAAAATTCACTTTATTTCCCCCCCCTAAGTGTTTAACGCCGCATCAACCAGTATCAATTGGCAACTTTTACTGCATAACGGTAGAGGAAGATCCCAGGTTTACACCTTCCGTAAACGAGGTGGACAGCATCCTGATCACATGTGTAATATTGTCCTGGAAGGAATTCAAACTCACAGCTGTCAGGGGCTAATGATTACTAGTCAGAGACCATAAACACTTGACTACTGAGGCCCCTACTGAACCTTGATAGGTCAGTTTTAAAGGCCTTGTTTTTGTAAATGAACTGTATGCATTTTTTGCTATACTATTATACATATTTTTTCAGCACCAACATGGCTCTTTTGTGCAGTATACCATACCGTCATTTTTTTTTCAAACACCTATGGGGCCTTTCTACATATTTTTTCTGTACTTTTCTTAGGGGAATGTGAAATGTGTTTGGCTCTGTGCTTGTTTTACAAACCAAACATAGAACTAGTTTCCCTGTTTACCAGGTGTTTTATTAGATGTTCTTGTTTAAGATTTTAATTGCAATCTGGATGGTCAATTAAACATAACAAAAATAGATGAAAGTTTGTGGACTTGTTGAGGGTATAGGGAAAATTTCATTTCTACAGTTTTGTGAAGCCTGGTTACCACAGTTTTATGCTAATGTTAGATAGCAGTGTTCTTCAATGAGTCACTTTATTGCATGGGTTGGGATAAAATTTTATCTGAACTTCTTAAGAGAGTTGAATACTGCAAACCAATTCAGTTTCAGTAAATTATATGGTTTTCTCATTCAGTGTGAGCTTCAGATTTGATCTCAATGAATTCTATGGTGTCCCTTAAAAAAGATTAATGCTTAGACATTATGAGAAAACAAGCTGCTTAGTACTGCTGTTAATTCATATTGACTATGAGAAAAATAATTATCCCCAGTCAGTGTTGCTGGCAATTATTACCTAAGGTCTCAGGTAAAACATGGCTTACTGACAGGATTGTAGGTATGTGTGGTATACGTGCTATAAGTCAATCTAGCCTGGCATCTTAGACTGAAGTCAATTAGTGCAGGTGATTCAATGGAGGTCCTAACCCAGTTGGCCTTCCAGATAGATCTAGATTGAAAAAAAAACTTACATGCAGTTTTTTCTGATTCATGGGTCTTTGCAATCACCTTACTGTCAGTGTAAATGTAAAAGTACTTACTTTAAGATGTATTACAGTGCTCATCACAGATCTGTAGGTGGATGTTTATTTTGTTCCCGATATTTCTACCCTGTATATCAGCATTCAACAGTTTACTTCAGTCTTTGATCCATCCAATTATTTTTTCTGTGTTTTAATCGAAAACATTTGGCTGTATGCCATTTTACAGACAAAAGCTCATTACTTGTATCTATTTTTATCAAATGAGAATGAGGTTTTATTAAGAAGTGCACATGATGGCTTACCATTGATTTGAATAGAGCTAAACTTATTCATTATGAAATACAGAAATGATATATGAGGATGACTGTTGGTTTTAATTCTTTCAATGAATGGCTAAAACATAATAATAAAACTCATGTTAAAATTAGATACACATTTTTTGTGTTAAAATCAAGTAAGTGACAAGAGTGTATGCCTACATTGAAGACAAATTGGATCATTTGATCTAAATAAATATGATATCTGCATTAGTTTTATTAACCCAACCTGACACCAAATCCATTTATTTACTTTTATGAAATGAATTTTATTGTGGTGATTTGCAAATAAATGTAAAGGTAAGGTAACCAAACATTTTAAAAGTAGATTGCTTGGTACTGTGAGAATTAATGCACCATGATGATCACACACATATTAGGTTACAAACTAGTAAATTGATAGGATTGGAGGTTAAACACTACTAAAAGTAAAACAAAGAAAATCAAGATGGATTTGATTGGTGTTGTTATTGTCTAAAAAAATCTCCTTTTTGAAGTACTTCTTATTAAAGATGCAATAACTGAAACATTTCAACAATATACATGTAGTCTTTTTTGTTGTCATTATCAAAACAAGTTGGATCCATTTTTGCTAAAATAATGTCATTTAAAGTATACAATGTATATAATAATATTATTATGTTACAGATTAAATGGCTCATATGAATGTCTGAAGGGTGGTAGTACTAGTGAAGCTATGGAAGATTTTACTGGTGGTGTCACTGAATCTGTGGACCTACAGAAAGCACCAAATAACCTCCTCACCATTATGATGAAGGCTCACGCTCGTGGTTCTCTCATGGGATGTTCCATTGATGTATGAATGTTTTATTATTATTATAACGTTCTGTGTTTCTTTTTTCTGTGTAGTTAACTTATTCAACATTTTTAAAAAGTATCTTTGTCTAAAGTCTGCAGTTAGAACAAGCAGATTTAGTCAAACCCATAACTGCCATGAATATAAAAAGTTACTTGACCATTGGTGGCTAGCAGCTTTCTAGAATAGGAGTGTAATAATTTTTTTTTAATAAGAGCAGTATGTTTATTGAATGTTAACATTTGGTGTAGAGAGTGTTCAGATCAATCAATGTATGACAGATGTCTGGGTTTCTTGTCTTAACTAAGTTTTCTATCTGGTGGGAAAGTTATATTATTTGTTAGTTTTAGCTAGATATGAGATCATAATGATGTAAACATAATTTCTGATTAAAGACTTAATTATGTTTTTGTCTCTTAATTGTTTTTTAATAAGACATAGTTTATGTAAATGAAGGTTCTCCATACAGAAAATACATTTATTTACATTCTCTTAGTTCATTTAATCACTGAAGTGAAGTACCAAACCAATCAATGTATGTTTTAACTTCTAACTCATTCTCCCATGAGATGTTGGCAATATCTGTGAACAAATCAAAGATTGGAGGACAAATAACTTTACTGACTTTTTATCTCTATAGTGATAATGTGATAAAAAATAGACTTTGGTTGGGTTTTGAACTTCTGACCTCTACAGACTTGGCATTCATGCAAACTTCTGGCATATAGTCAATGTAGCATAAATTACATATTCCATCCTCGAGTGAAATATACAGTTTTCATAAAAAATGGCTTCAGCAGTTCTGCCCAACATTTCACATAAAAGTACTTTGTTATGTCTTGATTATTTAACATTTGTTACTGTTGTATTTTTCAGGCTGATCCCTCACAACTTGATTATTTAACATTTGTTACTGTTGCATTTTTCAGGCTGATCCCTCACAACTGGAAGCAATTTTGTCCAATGGTTTGGTAATGGGACATGCCTACTCTGTGACAAGCGTTAAACTGGTATATATTCAACTGAACAATTTACTTTTCATCTAAAAACTGTATTTAGAACAGTTGCATGTGTTTGTGCTGGTTTAGATTGCTGGTAGATTATTGCCAACAATAATAAGTCCTGGCTTAGGGGAGTCTCATCCTTGAGGAATAATTTGTTTGTATAGCCAACATTCTTGATGAATGATGAAGTATTTGGATGTTGTATAATTTGTTGTTTCAAGATAACAATTTATGTAAACATCTGTGCCGTGAGATTTCTGTTTGTGTTTGAGAAAGATCTGAACTAACAACTGGAAACAGATACAGCTTCAAGAATTTAAATGACATTTGGCCTAGAATGAAATTTTGGTTATCTTTCATTCAAATCCATTTAAGTAACCCCTTTGGAACACCTTGAAATGACGCCTGTGATGTTAGTGATGCTAGTATGCTTCCTTTAGTTCAGTTCAGCATGCATGTGCTATTAATGCAGTTCCCAAGGTTAGAGTACCTGAAACTTTTAGGCAAATCTTACAGTACAGTCTTGCCATTGGTCAACTTAAGACTATTATGAGAAACATCCAATCAGGGACTTTTTTAGAGTGTCAACTAGACCTGTATTCCTGAATTGCTCTTCATCATATGAAGTGTATAGTTCTGCAAGTATTCAATGGGATGTTTACTGTCTGCTGATATCAAATGATATTTGTGTTGACAGTAAGCACTATACACAGTTAGGCTCATTGATATTAGTACTGATTGGAATTAACAGCAGTAATGTTATGACTTACTCATATCTGGTTGGTAATTGTTGATGAGGTCATGGACTGGTTCAGACGTCTGAGACAAATTTATCTTTGTTGAACTTGTTGTAAAACTAGTTGATGTCTGCATACCTCTTACTGAGGAAACAGATAATAAGAATGTTATAAGACATTTCTGAGTCAGGTGTTGAGGGTCACCAAATGACAGGTTTCTGGATAAATTCTTGATTCTTGAATTAATATAATATTCTGAAATGCTTGTGTCAAACTGTGTTTTTGTTCATACAAATGGTAATGCATGATATATATGTATTTATTATTTACTTTGAAATCTCATGTGCATATGATAATGAAACATGTTTACTGCAATCAGCAAGTATGATTATGACTACAAATGTGTCTGTTTGCCATTAAAATGATTTGTAATGGAAATAGGTATCTTATTGAATGCTGCATCACTTTCATTGAAAAGATTTCAATATCTGCTATCAGATCTACAGATCTTATGTTCCTGTCAGAAAATTTGAGGATGTGCCAAATATTTGATTTCTGGGAAATGGGTTTTCGGCATGAATAGAGTCATAAAACTATAATGTGGATGCAATTTTAAAATATACAGTATAAAATATGTGTAGTCTGACAAGTTTTCTATAGCTGAAGTATATTTAGAAACATAATTTGTCTGCTTCGTCTGAAATTTGATTTTATTAGAATCGAAATATCCGGTTTTAATTTTGATTCAAAATTACTAGCTCTGATTCGGTTAACTTAAATTATCTGCAGTGATGCTATATTCTAAATTTACTTACACAAATGAATACACTTTTTGTTACTACCCTGGAGAAGGTATATACATTTGATTGTTAGCTGTTGTAATGATAAGCCCTGTAATGTAATGTTTATATATCCTGTTGTTCCTGGTTGGCTCGCATTTTGGCTTGTAAACTACATTTGTTGTTAATAAAGTACATCAAAATGCTAACATATACTGTAGATCCACATGAAAATATTTCTGTTCTGTGTAAGTTAGCACTGAACAGATCATCCCAGTATAAACAATGTCTCTTTACTGTTCAAACACTTTCTGCTTGAATTAAATTGCTAAATAAAGTTAAGTTATGACGACCTTGTGACCAAATTAAGCTCGTCTCAATGTTGGGATTGTCTCATCATTGAATTGAAATAAAGAAAAAGATAGAAAATATGTCTAAAAATAAGTGGTCCTCAAGAGGGTCTTGTGGTAAAATTTTATTGTACATTGATACATAGTGCAATTATTTTCACTCTTTCTTATATAAGATATGTTTTGTCCTTAGTAAATCAGCTTCTGTCTCCATGTTCCTCTACAGTAGTATTAACACATACAGTTACCACTGCATTTATTTGAAATGAAAAAAATCATTAATCTGCCAACCTTGAAAGAGATAGGTGTTTGTTACTTCTAAAACAGCTTGTTGAACTGTTAGGAAATGTGTGTTAAATTGTCCAACTGTCAGTGAATGTGTGTTAAATTCAATCTATGCACACTGTTTTATATTCAATTAACGTACACAGTGTTTTAATGTGTAGTAATTCTGTTGCATGTAAAAAGGTAAATGTGTTTTATTTTCGTTGCCCTGTTAATTTTCAACATGCTGTCTTATATCTACAGGTTGAGATCCAGACCCCTAAAGTATCTGGTAAGATACCACTGGTTAGAGTGAGGAACCCATGGGGTAACGAGAGTGAATGGAAGGGAGCTTGGAGTGACTCGTAAGTTGTTTAACAGTCAAATCTGTGTTAGGGGCCGCCAATAAACTGAGATAGCTTTCCTCAGTAGACCAATAAGTTTATACACAGAGAGTTTATTGCAATCTCTGCATAAAGATCACTTTGGATGTGCATAATTTTGGGCTTTCCAGAGATGATATTTATCCATGGATTTTATCATATGTTTGATTGCTATGTGTAATTTTCTTTTACATGGACCAGTCCTTGTATCTATTGTTTTTACATGGGACAGTACTTGTATCTATTGCTTCTTCTTGGACCAGTCCTTGTATTTATTGTTTTGACTTGGACCAGTCCTTGTATTTATTGTTTTGACTTGGACCAGTCCTTGTATTTATTGTTTTTACACAGACCAGTCCTTGTATTTATTGTTTTTACACAGACCAGTCCTTGTATTTATTGTTTTGACTTGGACCAGTCCTTGTATTTATTGTTTTGACTTGGACCAGTCCTTGTATTTATTGTTTTGACTTGGACCAGTCCTTGTATTTATTGTTTTGACTTGGACCAGTCCTTGTATTTATTGTTTTTACACTGACCAGACCTTGTATTTATTGTTTTACACTGACCAGACCTTGTATTATTGTTTTACACTGACCAGACCTTGTATTTATTGTTTTTACACTGACCAGTCCTTGTATTTATTGTTTTTACACTGACCAGACCTTGTATTTATTGTTTTTACACAGACCAGACCTTGTATTTATTGTTTTACACTGACCAGACCTTGTATTTATTGTTTTTACCCAGACCAGTCCTTGTATTTATTGTTTTTACACTGACCAGTCCTTGTATTTATTGTTTTACACTGACCAGTCCTTATATTTATTGTTTTGACTTGGACCAGGCCTTGTATGTATTGCATCATTTTCATTTTACAGATCAGCTGAGTGGAGATATATCCCAGATGATGAGAAACAAAATCTTGGATTAACTTTTGATGATGATGGTGAATTTTGGTAAGTAAAAGCTTCTTGTAAAAATGCTGTGTGACTCTAGTTAGTTAGTTTAAATACAAATTAAATGATTATCATGTTACTTGGTATATTGTACTGCTGCAAACGTATCAAACTTAGATAGTCTCCATCTCAATGGTTCTGCAATTTCTTATTGATGTAGCTTATTAGACCAAAGAGACAAATGAGTAAAATTTACATTTGAATGTGGACTTTAAAATAGCCTATATGCACAATTTCCAAACATCTGTCATTCTATAAGAGCACATGCTCCTGCCTTTGCATTAATAAGGGGTAGTAGAAATGTTTCCATGTAGCCGATACTAAAAGTAGAAGGGGGTCCGGGGATTCAATGTAGTATTGTGTCCATTGTTTCGGAAAAAGTAGCTGACGGGAATGCTCAATAGCTGGTTGATTTTTCCAATGCAATTTATTTTGTTAAGGATGTCTTTCCAAGACTGGCAGACTAATTTCCAGAAGTTGGAAATCTGTAATTTGGGACCTGATTCATTAGATGAAGAGGAGGCAGCACAGGGTAAGATCCGCTGGGAAGCTACTGCTGAAGTTGGTGAATGGATTCCTCGTGTCAATGCTGGTGGATGCAGAAACTACCTTGGTAAGGGCTTACATCATGCTTTTAGTCTTACTACATCTGAAAAACTTTGTGACAATGGTGAAGGATCTGTTGTTTTTCAGTCTGTTTGCAGATGAACATTTTTTTCATATTGGTATATTGCTCCTCCTACAGTTCTTGTCTGACCTAGATAAAACCTTTTACAAACAGTACTGCATGAAAATACATTTTACTTTTATATATCAGTCTTGGTTCTCAGTGATGAAATTTGTGATTATGTCCCCTTTTTTTAATGCTTCCAGATACTTTCTCCAGCAATCCACAATATCGTGTGACCTTGGTTGATCCTGACGATGATGAAGATGACCTTTGTACAATATTGGTCGGACTTTTGCAGAAGGATAGACGTAAGAAGCGTAAGGAAGGATTGGACATGTTAACCATTGGTTATGTAATTTACAAAGTAAGTAAGCTATAATTCTATTGTAATGTTTTGTTTTGTGACGTTAATGCATTATTTGAGTTTATTAAGTAATGGGAGGTAACTCCAGTTTATGCACTTCACATTCAATAGTTGTTGCTTTCAGTATTGATCATTATTAATGTATAAATGCTACATAAATGTTTCATCATTACTGCTGCAGTTTTGTACTTTAAAATGTAAACATTTGATGTAAGCAAACTGTTGAGTTTTTCTCTAACTGCATGAATTTTTATTTTTTGAATGAGTTGCATCTTCAGTTAGAGGAACTTCTGTAAATTTTAGATGCAAGTCTTTCAGTGTACTTAATTATTTAATCTTACTTAATTCTGGTTTACATGTTTCAAAAATAAAAAAACACAAAAAAATGTGCTCTGGGTAATTTTGACTGTGTTATTTTCTATTAAGCCAATCTATTAATTCTAAAAACAAACCATACCAGCCATGAGTTAACAATGCTACTATTCAGTACCTATCTATTGATATATTAAGACAAAGTTAACCTTTGATTAAAGGCTCTTAGTGCATTAAGGCTGAAGTTATTGTCTCCCTTTAGTGGACTTGCCACGGAAAAAAAACTATGATGCATTATTTATTTCACTCTCAGATGAAGGAGGATGGCACTTATGGATCTGGGCCTCTTGATAAACGTTTCTTCAAATACAATGCCAGTGTTGCCAAGTCACCGTCATTTATCAACATGCGTGAAGTGTGTGGTCGTCACAAGTTGTCACCCGGTACTTACGTCATTATCCCTTCAACCTTTGAACCCAACCAGCAAGGTGAATTCTTGCTGAGAATCTTCACTGAGAAAGCTGGATCTTCTGAGTAAGATATGGAGTTTTTTTGTCCTATCTTCGTGAAATCTCAAATCTCTACTGGTGCAAATTTGATTTAAGTTAAATATGTTCCATATTTGATACTTCTAATTGTCTGTGGATTATTTTTATCTGAAACACCACAATACTTTTTTTGTAGAGTTTATGTACAATATTTTCAGATTTTTAATTATTTTGTCTCAATTCTTGACATTTATTATTAAAAATGATATATTATATCAATTTGATGGTGTTTTTCTTATTAGTCAGATATGATAACACATTACACAAATTATTCACTTGATACGATATGATATGTAAAATGCCATACACTTGAATCTATAGTTAAATAGTTTGTCAAATCAAGTTTGTATTAATGGAGGTTTTCTGATTTCACAATTGATGATGTATATTCTATATATTGTGTTTATTAATTTATTACGTTAGTTTTAGGATATATGTTGTAATAAATTAGTGTTTTGATTTTATGCTTCTTTTTGTATGGATGAATTCTTGTAAATTTTTGGTTGTAGCCTTATGTTA
Source organism: Lutraria rhynchaena (assembly GCA_008271625.1). Taxonomy (NCBI): domain Eukaryota; kingdom Metazoa; phylum Mollusca; class Bivalvia; order Venerida; family Mactridae; genus Lutraria; species Lutraria rhynchaena. The sequence continues at coordinate 400,595 of VIBL01000292.1, forward strand.
TTTCTAGTTTAAGGACTGTTTGAATTTAAAATAAATGATTTAATGTAGGACTAGGCTACCTGTAGTAACCTAACTTAACTGTTTGTTAGTCCAGAATCCTTAAAGGGACTCAACTCCAGATTAACATCAGCAGATTTATTTTAATAAAATAAATGATAAGTTACTTTAACCCTTTACTTTATTAAACATAAGAAATCATGTGTGTACTTGATTTTCTTAATTCTGGGAAGTCATGTGTCAACTACATTTTCTTAATTCTGGGGAGTCATGTGTCAACTACATTTTCTTAATTCTGGGGAGTCATGTGTCTACTAAATTTTCTTAATTCTGGGGAGTCATGTGTCTACTACATTTTCTTAATTCTGGGGAGTCATGTATCTACTACAATTTCTTAATTCTTGGGAGTCATGTATCTACTACATTTTCTTAATTCTGGTGAGTCATGTGTCTACTTCATTTTCTTAATTCTGGTGAGTCATGTGTCTACTTCATTTTCTTCAGATTTTCATTATAAGAGTCATTCAGAACTGCTTACTTAGCTGATAGTTTATGAATACAAAACAAGAAAAATAGTATTTCTCAATTAAAACTTAATTATAGCATATTTTTACTGATTTAGTGAATATTACAGCTTATTAATCTTAATTATCATCTTGATTTTATTCTCTAGTATAATTACTATTAAATGAATGGAGTTTCTGATTAATGAAAACATATGCCATCAATCTGGTGTCTAGTCCCTTTATAGCATGATGTAATGGTAACCAAAAGCAACATTATGTAACAGTAGATCCCTCCCATGATATGTTATATTATTATGCATATTATACCGACAGAAGAATTATTATTTACAATTTGAGATGCTAAATAGGCTTTAAGATGGCTGTTAAGTAGATTATAATTGAACTCTAACTTGCTAACTGTAAAATTTCTATAATTAACATTTATATTGTTTTGTTGTAGCCATTATTTTTAGTAGTTTGGCATGATATAAAATTTAGTTATAAATGTTGTATATATATATATTGATATTGTTAGCCTATATGTATTTCATTACTAGTGAAGATGGGTAAGATATCTGAAATGCTTGACCGACTTTGTTTCCTTAACAATGAACTGTTCTTGATGTCCATTACAGTTAAAATGTCTTTGCATTTCTCCTCACAGTTTTCTACCTTCTCTGGGTGTTTGATCTTCACCTGAACAATCAGTGTTTTGATCATCACATTTTTCACACTGTCCTATGGTGTTTCAGTGCTGTGTTGTTCTGTCCTTTTACCTTTGATCTGCTTGTAAAGCTTTATGTCAGTGTAAATTAAAGCGCTTTATTTATGTCTGACTTAGTCATTGGCTAATATTATTACTGATCTGAATATCAACCTATTAGATTTGTGACAATTGAAAAGTGAAGAGTTTTACTCATGTTTTTCTTGTAAAGCCATTTTGTAAAGATTTCTAAATATTTGCTAAACCTCAGAATATTGATAATAATTTGTGTCATAAGAGATATTGACCCTGTGTGATTGTTTCTGCATGCTTCTGTCCATCTGATGTGTTTTTATCTGGCTTTTCTCAACATTTTGATGAATTTCCTTCTTATTACTCTTCACATTAATGACTACATATTTCATTCGGCTTTTTTATTTTAATAAATACAATAGGCTTTGAGTTTTTTAAGTACAAATTATTATATGTCTGTTAAATCTGCATGTCTAAATGATGTGTGAATCTTTAACTTTTTGAGTATAGTCTTGTTTCTAGGTGTACAATTTTTGTCACCTGACTGAAAATGATTTTTGTTTTATCATTATCCTTCAAGGAATGCTTGTACTATGTTTAAAGTAATTGACTGTAGCTTTAACTGAAGTAAAAGGTGTCTAATTAATGATTACATTGATACGGTTTTGGATGATTCTTCAATGTTGCTGGTCGTTCACATTGTGAATGAATGCCTGCCATATTGTATGATACAACCATGGATTTAGTCTTTCTATCTCGCAGCATACATTTAAAGAGATCTTAAAACAGCATCAAGTGCTTCTACTTCTTATAATAAATGGACTTGCTTCATCACTTTTTCTTCGTACAGTTGTCTTCGAGTTGTAACCAGACTTATCATATTTTGTTGATCATTTCTTGTTTAAACAAAGATTCTGTTTGCATGACATGAATGAAGTGACTCTTTGGATGAATCCTTTTTTAATTAATGTTTCATCATTATGTTAACTATGTTAAAAATGCTTCTGAACATTCATGAACCTGGTCACTTTACGCTATGAAATGTCCACTGAAGCTCTATAATTCTTTTGTTCCATTCTTGTTTTGTTCAGATAAAGCTCCATAATTCTTCTTGTTGAGATAAAGCTCTATAATTCTTTTATTCAGATAAAGCTTTATAATTATTTTGTTAAGGTAAAGCTCTATAATTCTTTTGTTCAGATATGTAAGAGTGAATAAGCTTGATTTACGAATAAGTTTGATTCATTGAAGTCTAAAAATTGAGATTTTAAGTATAAAAGTACAAGTATAACAACAGGGCTGGCTTTACAACAAAAAGGTTTTTGAAAATAGATTTTGACTTCGATTTGTAATATGTTTCACAAGAATGTCATATCTCTTGTTTGTATTGTTCTGTGATGTGTCAGTGTTATATATTATTTGATTTTTTTTCTTTTTCAGAGAAATGGATGAAGGAACATCTATTGTAGAAGACCAGGTAATTTATTTATATTTTTATTATTGTGTATTCATTATTCCAAGTATTTAACAAATTCTTGTCTGTTTGTGTCATAATATATCTTTGTTGCAGAAACCTTTAGTCATCAGGAGATTTGTTTAGTTGGTAGAAAACAGCATAGTTGTTTTCCAAATGTTCAGTGCAGGTTTTTGACATGTGTGTGTTTAATGCCAAAAATGAAATATTGTTGATATGTCATATAAATTGTATTTGTACTCTGGCTGTGGTAGTATTGTTTGTGTAGGTAAATATTGGCTAGGTGTTTAGTGTCCTTGAAAATTGCGTTAGTTGTGACCTTGAAAGAGGAAGGTCACACAAATATTGCCTACATGTAATAAGATCAAGATATGAGCTCATAATGCTTTGACTGTGATAGAAATACTTAATTCAAGCATGGTCCTGTGTTTTGCACATTAATGAAACCCATATAATCTGGTCGTTCTGTCAGTTAAAATGTTGAATGATATTAATTAATACCTGTATTTCTTAATTAAGTGGTCCTCAGTAATTTTATTATTCTTGATTAAATGCACAACCTGCAATATGCCATGAACACAGTGACCAATAAATGTTGTCACCTTCTGCACTACAAAATGTTCCAGCTGTTTGTTTAAGTTTGATTTTTGAAGACACAGCAATAAGCATGGCACAAACAGTACTCGCTTGAAAGTGGTGCTGTGTGATATAATGAACAACTGTTCGAATGTATGGAAAAAATTAACCATGTATATGAAGTATTAAGTGATGCTTTTCCAGACAACTTTTATCAGTATTAATTGTCTGAGTTATTTTTATTTTGCTTGTGTTTTTTTTTGTTTGTTCTGAGTGACAAACCATGCCAATGTGTGATTTATTGTGCTTCATTTTCTCTTTATCCCAATAGCGAAGGTTAGATGGACAGCAGTCTGGCAACAATTTCCAACCAGGATACTCTGACCCCTATACTAGTAGTGACCCTCAACCTGACCCCTATTCCGGAAGAGACCCGCCACCTCTTGGGTTTGATCTCATGACAAAAACAGATTACAACCGCCCAGAACCGCCACTCCCTGATTTTTCTAACTTCTACTCTCAGTACCCTGCTGCCCCTTCTGATCCAACAGCTGGATATCAACCACAGCCAACACCTTATGGTCAACCACAAGGCTATGGCACCCAGGGATATGGTCAGCCTCCTTACAATCAAGGTTACCAACAACCTATGCCTGGAAATCAATACAACCCATATCCAAATGCAGCCAGTTATCCCCAAGCTGCCCAACCTAATCAATATTTTCCAAACCCAGCATTTGATGTAGGGTACCAACCAAGTCCATATGGCCAACCGCAACCTGGTACAGGTGGCTATCAAGGGGCGCCATATAATTCTGGTCCTTACCAACCACCCCCTGCCCCATTAGGATTTGGTGCCCCAAATCCTGGCTACAACACTGGAGCACAACCATATGTTTATCCAAGTGCAGCCCCTAATCAGTATTCTCAGCCCCCATCTAGCACTGGCCCCTATCCCTATGGTCAGGGTGAGGCTATGGAGCGTGCTCAGCACAGCTCTATGTTATCTGCAGAACCTGTAAGTAGCTGACCTGTCACTATGGTAACTGACAAGTCATGTGATTGCCAGCTGAACGCCTACTGCCGTGATTTAAATATAACCCTGTGTTTCAAGACAACTTATATTTGGCTTTGATAAAAAGTATTTCCTAAATTTTGATTGGAACATATATCAGTTTTCAAATTACCAGAAGATCTATTATAATTTTCAAACTCATGCTTTGTCATTTTGTCTTGAAATTCAGTTCCTGTTTTACTGGTTGCAAATTTCATATTTTTTAACCATTCACTCTTTACAGATGGTCATGCTGGTGCCTTTGAATTAAGACCAAATTTGTTTAATAAGTATTTATTCACATGCATTTCTTTTGGAAAGGCAAGAGAACTTTTACTGCAATGCCTCTGGTCTCAAAACTATCAGTTGTAATTTGCTTTTTCCCCACTTGAGTTTTAGAAATAGATGACACTTGAACAGCAAATATTTCTATGTAGATCATGAGTTGGAGTAGGAATTTTTTCTTTCCTGTAGTCAAAAACTATCACATGATGAAGCTGTTTTGTTCATAGTAAATATTTTTCATCATTTCTCTTTATTAACTAGTCTTTTCCATGTGGTTATAATTCCGAATGTTGACCAGGCTTCAAAGTTTAAACATTTGATTGGTCGAAGTCTTGATATGGAACAGTGGTGAACAATTCTGCTTTCCAGGTCCTATTCCAAACCTTTTTTACCCATTTGAATTGAATTTGGCTCAAAATTACCTGCATTGACCTGAAATTATGGTATCTTTTAAACTGCACTTGGAGCCAAATTTCACTATTCAGCCTTATGATTGGTCAGTATTAAAATTGAGATCAGAAACAACCAATCAGATGCTTTGTTTTGAAACTGGTGACCTAGCTCAGTTTTATAAACCCATACTGGTTTGAATTTACCTGCTTACAACTGTTTTTGTTTGCTTTGTTACACTATTCATTATCTGTGTCTCATGGCATGTTTCATGTCTGCAGTTATAGTTAAACATGTCGTAAGAATCTACAAAGTTTTAGGACTAATGGTTCTGTTATTTAGGATCTTATATACTTGTGAGAATATATATAGATTTAACTCATTCTTATTGCCAAAAATCGAAAATGGTACCCTAAAAATGTTCTTTTTTTTCTTTAAAATTGTCATCACATCTGTAGATATCCCAAACATTTTATGAATTTATCTTGTCTTGATTAATGTCACTATGTGCTTATAACTACAGAGACATACAAAATGAATTTGAACTTAACCTGATAAATTTCATTCAAAGTGTCATCAACTTGCATTATAGTCACTCAGAGCACATTTTCAATCTTAAGGTTGTTAGTTGTGTTTGAAAGGTGATCACATTAGTTAGCTAATATAATTCTGGAGTGCAGGTTTAGCATCAGCAATATCTATATCATCATCTTGAGATCTTTACAGATTTACACTTTCACCCAATGTCAGTCAGTTTTTTTTCTGTTTACTTCATGCAGTTTTTTAAAGTTCACATACTATAAACATACAACTGTACTCAGCGACAACTTGTATTTTTGATATTATGTAATATCCAATCAGTGCAGCAAGGTTTTATCTTGAGGGACAATATGTGGAATACTGATATGGAGAAAATCCTTTAACAGCCATATATTTATGTGTTTTTTCCTCAATGAAATCCATAAATAAAGGGTTTATGATTGCAGATTTTATTTGAGAACTCTAACACATGCTTTAAACTATTGCAGTGTGGATAAAACGTAACAAAACAGTTTGAATTAATTGAATATGACAAATAATGCTGTGATGAAGAATGTGGATGTAATTTTTTTTTACAGCAGTAAAGGTTTTATATAATTACACTCAACATAGCATTGTTCTGAATGTTGATTAAAACATATATGAATCATATAAGGCTGCTATGTGTTCAGTATGCTTTTGGCATGAATTTGACTAGAATTGGTCTGCTTATCAAGCATATTATGTACATAATCTGCTTTTGGTCCATTTGTGTTGTTGATGTATTTACTACAAATTATTTTTATTTTCTTAGTTCTTGAAAGAAATTATGTTTTTTGTAGGTTTTATGAAGAATAATGACAAACAGGTTTATTTTCAGATTTTTTCATATTTCTGTTCTTAATATTGAACATTTATTTGTTGGTTGTTTTACAAGTACACAGGCTATGTTCCGACATACGTGCCAGGTGTAGCTTCTGCACCACCTGGTGGTAGATTGATGCCAACCCATGTTGCGGGTGTGGCAGCTGGTCCACCTTCTAAAGCTATGGGACAGGTAGCAGTTACACCCAGAGTGAAGTTCATCTCATTTATTAACAAACAAACATTCAGAACACAACATCTGGTATCCTTGGTAACCAGTCTTAATTAGCATTCTCAATGTATTCATACTTGGTGTATACATGTAATTGGATATATTTGCAGTCTCATCAATCAATTTTTGATTGATTTATTTCATTTTTGTATCATTTAAGTTTGAAGATATTTAATGAAATCAGTTTGGTTTGTATTTTAATTACATGTATTGGTAACTATTGTTTATATGTTAAAAGTGGTGATATTTTACTTTGAGAAGGAGAAAACTTTTCTTGACTGTGTCTTAATAAATTTAAGAAATTATGTGATAAGACTTTTCCAGATTGCGATTTTTGTAACTTAATTAATTACGGTGTTCTGAATGTTTCATATTTTTTATCCCTACAATTTTTGATGTTGTAAAAGCTTTATTAATGATTGTGACTTTCAGCAGATTCACCTGTGAGGAGATACACCAAGTTCGACTTTGTGTCCCTATTCATGCTTCAGGCTTTATACAGAGATCCTAGAAACCATGAGGATGTGCCATGGCAAAATTTATCCTGAAAAAAATCTATTCTTACCTCATCTGTTGTGTAACCTTACTTTGCTATTTGATGACTGCTTTTGTAACATCAGAGCAACAAGGTTGTAACTTGTAATTCGTACAGAGTCAGATTTTAAGAGAACTCTGCGAACAGTATTTACTATTAATTTCATTGTTTCTTGAAGTCATTACGCTATGAAGCTTTCATTGATATTTGTTTTTCTCTTAATTTCTGAGACTCTCCTCATATCTTTATGTCTTTGAAACTCTTATTATGGATTGACCCTTAAACAGGACCCTTTTAATCTTTTGAACTTTTTGTTTCCCACAGCGGCATTTTTGTGTGGAAAATTCAATGATGTTAATTACAACAAGGTGATATGTGATTGGCTCTTAATTGGATTATGTAACATACATTGTTACATCTTAATTCCATTGGTTTAACTCCCCCTTGTTCAATAGTTGACATTTTTTGTTGTGATATAGTTTCATTAATTTTTTTGTTGTTAAGTAGAGTAATATTAGTCTTTATCATTTATGTTCTATCAATATCATATATTGATGATCGATTCTGTGAAATTTGCATGAAATTCTTTTTTTTTTTTTCTAATTCTTGTAGGACTCTGATTCATAGTTAAACTTTGTTGTTGTTTGAACACATTACATTTAAAGAGCCAGGTATTACACATCTCAGTATATGTCCTTTCCTTTCATAAATCAAATTACTCAGCAACATTTAAAATTGTAATTAATTAACTATTTACTAATTAATTTTCAGTTTGAAGTAAAGCTCATAAAGTTTTACCATCAGTCAGTAGTAACTGACTAGTAGAACCTGTGATGGTAAAATTGTAAAAGATTTCACTTGTAAACACCCTAATTTAACTAAAGATATAGTTGAACAGGGTTATATTCTGTGACATTTTTCCAGTTAAGGTAATTTTGGGTTAAATTTTGGTGTTTTAAATAGAATAACAATTTTACTATCGCAGTTGCATAACTACTACCTGTAGTTTTACCATGTATTTTCTGAGTCTTTTCAAAAAGTGATGTTACATTATTTATATTAAGATGCATTTAGGTTGGTAAAATTATGTGTTCAAACCATGTTTTGAGTTTATGGATGATTTTTTATTTATTTTTACATTCTCATTTATTTTATTAACATTGATTTTATTTGGTACTCATAGACATTTTGTACTTTATTACTGTCACTGTATTTATACTTTATATTTTTTGTTTCTAGAGTCATTTCACAGAAACATTTTTATGATATCTCTAATCAATTGTTTAATTTAAACATATTTCTTCTTGCATCTCATAGTTTTATTTATTTGGTTTAATTTTAGATGCCAACTTTATTTTTTGTGTTATTTTTTGTATTTTATTTTCATGTTTATTTTAAATGTTTTAGGGGGCACCTGTTGTACAACCAAAGAAAGTAAGTCGTGTGTGACAAATGAACATTTGTTAATACTTTTATTGCCTGAAATATTGTCTTTTCCTAAATAGTTGTTCTGCATTTCGGAATATTGTCTAATTCTTTGGATAACGTAACAATTATTCCTTGGCACTCTGATACTTTCTAAATCTTTACTATTTTCTCTTCTCTAAACTTCTTGTTCATTGTTGTATGTATGCTTCCTGATGGGTGCATTAGTCCTGTATGAGAACATTAATGATATGTACGAACAGGTACATTCTTCTTGTGAAAACATTACATAGGAAAAGACAATTTCTTAAACGTGATTGAAAGTGTGAATTTACCTTGTACCTGTTCCCCTACCCCAGAATTGTTTGATTTCGATGTTGCTGTTTTGAATTGGTCCATTTTGAAACAATTGCTGTCATTATTGATCTAATGGTTGTGTTTGACTCTGTGAGTTTGACCCTCTGTCTTATGTGAACCCTTGGCTTCTTACTAAAAAGCAAACATGTCATAGTTGTAGAGATAATTCAACCCAAATTGTCTATATGATGTTTGGAGAAATGATGTCTTTCATGCCATTGCTTTGTAATGGTTTTATGAATGATAACATACATATATATATTGAATGTCACTTCTAGGAACCATATGGACACAGATTCTTTATATTTGAAGTCTTCAAAGTGGAATTATACCTACTTTTGTTGTTCTTTTACTCAACTTTTTTTCTCTTTCCTTTCTTGAAAGAAAACACGGAGTTCGGTAAAACTTTAAGTATTCTAGAAATGTCCTTATTCAAATAGATGTATGCATATTTTTACATCATATTTGTGTTGCCTGTTTTATATTTGTGTATGTCTAGAATTATTATTACCGGATGTGGAATATAATTTACATACTTTCTACATATATCATACTACTATATTTTTATATACATGCGTACATTTGTATTTGGTGTTGGGTTACTGTGGAAATCTTGTTATGTGCATATTTCATAATTATATCTTGTATATTTGACTGTTAATGTTGTCTGTTTATTGTGTAAGAACTATATTGTATTCAGGTAGAATTTTAGATGTTGATCAAGTTTAAGAACCTTTATTTGTCATTTTATTGTCAAAAAATGACGAACAACTTTAAAAAACATGTTGATTTGCATGTTCTGTGATAATATGGCACATTGTGTGTTGATTATCTTGACTGTGATTTGACAATGTCTGTGTCTATGAATGAATGTACATGTATGTATAAAGTGTATTATATAAATACTTATTGACCTGTTTGAAATTTTTACAGGGAACATATTGCATGATGGGAAGTCTTACATAATTGCAGAGTTGTCATGGCGCATGTTTGTAATTATCAATAATTGCTTGTATTGTTACTACAAAGTTATGTCATTTCTTGACTGTGAATTGCTTAGTCTGTTAACTTTGATATTTGTTGATTTTTTTGTTGTGATGTGCTTAAGTAAAGAAACTTAACACGAAACCTAATGCTGACAATTTCAATTAGCTGTGTTATATATAAGTAACATTTTGCCACAATCATGATTTCCCAAATTCGGTCAATTTTACACTTTGACTTTGGTATTGCTATTATGCTTTGTCATATTTTGATATACAAAACACATTTGTTACCTTATTGCCAGAGATTTAGTTTTGTAATATTAAATCTACGTAAATATTCTTTAATAGAATTGATCTTTTTAAATTCTAGGGATGACTGTGTATATCTGAAAAGACCTCATACCACTAAAGTTTCTTGTTTTTTTTTGTCTTTTTCCCCCTCTCATATATATCACTTATGTACACATTCTATCATTGCTCCAAGTTAGAGTAGAGTAGAATATTGTTTAACATTGCTTGTAGATTTTTCATTGGGTTTTATTTTACTTCTTCCTGTTTCATGCTTACCATCAAGCCTATTCATCAGAGGTCACCAGGGGTCATCTGTTTTCAGCTTTCTGTAATATAAGTTTATTGTATTCATCTGCTTGTGAACTTTGATCATAAAATGAAAAGCAGTTCATGAAATTCTTTGGAATGGAAAGAAATTTTGATGATTTCATGAACTGTTTTTATTTGGGGCTAGTGACAACTTTTGTTGACTGAGATCACAACTTGACACTGGTGGTGTGTTTAATAACACTACTTAGGGCAACAGTATTGTTTTTTGCACCAATTTCTACTTTTTGTTCTTGACATTGAACCAATTTTCTTCATGGGAAACAAATAATCGAAATGTAGGAATAGAATTTTGGGTGACATCTTCACAAAACTTCTCATTCAATCAGATGGTATTCTATGTTTTGGTGTGTCATATAATGTGCTTAGTGTTTGCTAGCAAAACCCAGCCATATAATGAGTTAGAATGTTTAAAACAATGATTGGTGTTTACACTGTCAACTGAAATACACCATGTGTTTTAGACAATCTTTTCATTCATTCAATAATAATTTTAATTTCATTCTGGTATTGTCATATTTTTTTGCTAAAATCAAGTGTTTTTGTGATACACTTGTATCAATGCTTGTACATGAAGCAGAATGCCTTCACTTGTACTGGTATAGCACTGATAACTTGGTGTGTTTTCTCTCATTCTTTATCATAGTATTTCTTTCATTGTGTCATACACTAACTTTCTTATTTATAATTTTATAACGAGTGTTTTGCTCCTAAACTATTATAACTCATGTTTGGTTGAAGAACCAATTGAGTTACAATAGGTTAGCATTAAAGATTCATGTATTCAATAATGCGTTTGCTTGTAAAGCCCCAAAGTGTTCAGCTGGCAACTACATAATTTTTGTTTAATGGTTTCAACATTGATGTATTCATGGTTGTGTTCATTACTTTACAAAATGATTCTTTCATGATTTCATATCAAATCTGTAAACATGGATGTCAATGTCATTCTGTATCCAGAATAAAATTTCTTGATAGAAAACAAGATGTTAGATTTTGCCAATCACCTTAGGTAATATAGGTACTTTAGGCACTACCACAACTGGATACTGTGGTTGCTTCACTAAGTACTTTTGTTCAGTATTTCATTTGGCTGTTTTATTTTGTCTAGATTTTATGAAAGTTTCATTTTGTATTCATTTCTTAATAGAATGTGTGTTCATGTTTTATTAAATTAAAAATGACTTGATTTTTAAAAATAATTGAACTTTTTAGAAATATTATGTACAGCTATTATGAAAAGTCTACTTCTTTAGTTTAATCCTTAATATGGAGCAGTCTCTATATTGTATCAAGACCCTGTTTAAATATTAGTACCCTCAAATTTTACATCTGCAGACTAGACAGTTTCATTTATACATATTAAAATTCCTTATTTCAATAGTTAATTGCTTTTACATATATTTTAATTGTTACATACATTAATTGTTGTGTTATTTTCTTTTATTTTTTGCATGTGTTTAGGGTTCATTCGGAGGTATGAGGTCTGAATACCATTCACCAAGTCCTATCATACATACATATGAACAAGCGATAGAGTTTCTCGCAAAACAATTAAGACAAGTATATCCCTGTTTTTATCTGTTAGCCAAATCATTCATCTGTTTTATCACATAAATATCTAGCCATTCAATGCCTGTGTTATCTCTTTCCATATAAGGTACTGCATACAAACCAATATTCCTGTTATATGTCCAATTATCTGTCCTGAAAAGCCTGTATTTTCATGGAACCCAAGTTAATGATTTGTACCCAACTTCACTTCTTTAATGATTCCTTCAAAAGTTATCATTAATTGATATTAATTATCCATTATTGTTCTACTGATTAGCTTTTGAAATGGTGCCACTTCTCTCTGCATCTAGAGCACATACTAGATATAAAATTTAAGCCTTACAAAGACTTCACTTTTATCCAAAATGCAATGTTTTTGTTTCAATAGATATTTATTCTAAACAAAATGCAATTTAGCAAGATTCCTTTATCATGCAATACCTTTAGTTTACAGCTGCCAGTTTGTGTAATTATGACTTCATATCTTTTTTATATCTTATTAGACGTGACTGGCTGAGCTTCTTTTCTATCATAATTGTGTCTTGTTACAAGTTTAATGTTTTGACACTTACTTTTATTGGAGGAATTAAGTATGATTATTCTTCATGTTATGTATTATTCATTAATATGATTGAACCTGACGCTATTTTAATTCAGTGCAGTTTACTAACACAATGAATGATTAGTTCTATAATTTTCATATCGTAATTCCTGTTACTTATATAATGCCTGTAACAATGCCATAGATAGTTAAATGTTAGATTTTCATCCAAATCTTTGGATTACTAGTTGATTGATTTCTTTTTTAAAAATGAGAGATAACTGTTAAATTTACTGAAAATTTCTTTGTTTATAAAATAACAAATTTCTTGATTAGTGTGATGAGAAGCTTACATTTTTTCTATGGTTTATATAATATTGACTTATGTACCTGTTATTAATTTGTTGCTAATGGTATTATTGTGGCTACATATCTTTAGTGCATAGTGTGTGGCTACGTGCAGAAAAAGAGATGATTTTAGACAATTCAAAATTATTAAAAATTGTATTGATTTTGCATATATACATGGCATATTTTTTATAACCTCTTGCAAAGATAGCAAACTTAAGTTTTAAGACAGAAATTTCTTAGTTTCATGTCTGTATAATGTAAAAGATTTGCTCTTATATATGAACAGCATTACAGATGAGGTTTTTACTTGCTGTTAGTAATTATGTTGATCTGAACTAAACATTTGGCAAACTATTGATGGCTTTGGCTGATTTGGAGGGCCTGGTTGAAGCGAAGCATCATGCTTCCCTTGACCTTTATATCTGATTACAGCAATGTAGAATTATTCAATAAGTGATGGAGTGAAAATTATTTTAAGATACATTTTTGGAGGGGGATTTTAATTAGATGGCGTTTATTTGCTAGGCTAAATTTTATGTGCTATTGTATACATCCAGACTTTATTTATCCTAGGAAGTAGATATTTACGATTAGGAAATATTGATTTATACAGTTTAATAAGTGATGTGGATAAGATTAAAATGATCTCAGTATAAGATAAAATCAATCATTTGATGTTTACTTTATCATCCTTGTCATTGCAAGGATAATTGTTCCCTTATTATGTACTCAATTAGGCAAAAACTTAATATGTTGCCTGTACAGTCTCCTCATAAGAACATTTGGCTTTTAACCCATCCAGTTAAAATTTACCTTAGATTGTTCATTGCAAATAAGTATTTGCTGTTGTAAATATGCCTTTATATTATTGGTACATCATATGACTGATCAATTGTTCTATGCCGTAGTCAAAATATTGCTATTCTATCTAACAGGGCAGTAATTAGAATCATGCATTGCTAGTTAATATAGGATTGTGTTATTTGTATATATGCAATCACTGCTTGAAATCAATTTAACTTGCATTCTCATAAACATTACACATTATGAATGATCATTGTACTCAAACTTTACCAGCATTATGTTTGATCTTATTATGGCTGTCTTGTAATGGCTGATTCTGTATTAAAGTAAGATTCCCGTGTATCAAAGTTAGATACATGTGTATTCAATAGATTGTCTAGGACACCGTTTTTCATCGAAACATTATAAGAACCTTCATTCCTATGAGAAGACAATCCTTTGACTATTTATGGATCAGCATTTAGTTTTGAAGGAAAAGTGTTATTAGACAAATGTCTGTCAGTTTCACCTTGTTTTAAATATGTTTCATTTATGTTTTAAACTAAATTGAAGCTAAAACACCAAAAAATATTGGCAGGATTTTATTAATATTTTTCCTGTTCAACATCCTAAAAGAGGTTACAATTCTTGGTTTATATAATTATCAACTTCTTGGACATAGGCTAATTGCATTTATTGGAGCTTTTCAGTGTGTTTTGCTGTGTGATGATTTGAACTGTATTGTTTTGTTATAGAAATTTAGGAGTGTTATTTGCTCTGCTGGTGTCAGATGGTTGGTGTACAGTGTGATGCTATCATGCTTTTATGTCGCATGGTTTTATTGTGATTGTAATATTGAGAATCACTGTATTGTTGCATATAAATTTTTATTGATACATTATTTGTTTGATTGAGTGATTGATTGGTGCTGATAAAGATGTAATTCTATTTCAGGTTTATTCACTAATTATTAACATGAAAACTAATGACCGTTTTGTTTCAGCTGTGGTTTTATATCAAATTAACAGTTAATTGACAATTTTAAGATTTTATTGATATTTTGTCATGTTTGTATGAGAACTTGTTTAAATATCTCAGTATATTGGTGAATTATTCAGTCTGTTTAAAGTTTGTGTCATTTTTATCATGAATTGGACAGTTTCTGCAAGGAGATTATTTGCTTGTTCTTTATACCTTGACATGTGTACAGATTATAGGCCTTTCCCTAAGCTTGGAATCAGTTGATTTAGTATCCTTCATACAAAGCTAGTGGCCTTTACACTACAACGTGTGAATTCATCATCTTTATCATTGTTTATTTCTACAGGAAGCTCCACCAGTAACTGAAGAAGATAAAGCCCAGGGCCAGGCATTGAAGGAGAGTTTCAAACGTATCGCTGGTGAAGATCTTGAAGTTGATGCATATGAACTGAAGGAAATTCTCAATACAGTTTTTGCCAAAGGTATGAATGATTGTTCACATTTAAAATCTGATAAGACATGATTTGTTATATTTTTTGTTGTATTATACAAAACAAGGCATTTTTGCAACTTGACTTCGTTTTTTTCATGACTCAACAGTAGTCAGTCTTCATGAAGGGTATTTCTAATCTGTTTTTCAAAATGAAATGTGATTAACAGCTTTTCAGCCATGTGTTGTTTCACCTGTT
The DNA here is from genome assembly GCA_008271625.1 of Lutraria rhynchaena. Lineage (NCBI taxonomy): Eukaryota > Metazoa > Mollusca > Bivalvia > Venerida > Mactridae > Lutraria > Lutraria rhynchaena. The sequence goes on from VIBL01000292.1 coordinate 416,048, forward strand.
AGATGTTGGCATAAATAAATGTTTTAACATTTTTTTCACAATCTGAAAACTGTAATTATTGGATGACACTACTTAAGTACAGTGTCACTTTACTATGTCTTACTATCTTAGATGACATGTTGTGTGATTATATTAAGGGAATTATCAATTAAAAATGCAATTGGTGTTCACAGTAATAAGTGAATATGGACTTTATTATATTACATATATTGGAATTATAGTATTTGATTTCACATTTTTGGTTGCTTTATAATGTGCAGGAAAAGACAGCAGTAAGTCAAAAAAGACAGAAAGCAGTATAGCATTAGAATACTATATATATTTTATTTTCATTTCCTTGAAATCTGGAATGTAATGACTTGGGTATGGTAATTATGCCACCCCTCACCAAATGATACCCTTAGCCAATCATTCCAGATTTTACAATTCTATTTTCATTTGATGATCAAATATGAATAAATGTAGTATATACATATGATTTATATATAATTGACTATGACTGATATGTTATTATAGTGACAAGCATTTTGTTTCTTTGTTTGACTATTGAATTAATACATTCTTGTTTAGCATGGATTTTTTGACTGATTGTTTTGCATCATGATGCATGGTGTGTTCTAGAATCCTTCTTGTTTTACTTGATGACATTGCCCGTTCAGTCTGCATAAGATTTCTTTTTACATAACATATATAAGGTTACATTGTGATATTGTGGCTTAGAATTAATATTGAAGAAAGATGAAATCATGTTATTTTTTTCTTTCCTCATTAAAGCAAAAATGATTTTTACAGCTGATGCTTGATCAGTTATTGTTGATTTTCCAATATTGACGATTTTGCCTTTTAAGTTTTGTGTGCTAAAAAAAAAATTATAAGGAAAGATATACATTTATATGTTAATGTCTGATAAATTTTGAAAAGTGAAAGAAATTGTTATGTAAGATTGTTGTTTATCTGAACTGTATGCATTCAGGAGGTCCACATTATGTGGGTAAGGGCATGACTTAGGGCCTATAATCCCGATGTAGACAAGTGTTTGTGTGTAACATGGTTGATAATTCTAACCACTACCCTACCATAGCTAAATACAAAAAAACTGCACCTATCTGTGAAGCAGAATCTTGCTGAAATAGATAACCTGACTTACAGGACTCAGATTTTATTTTTTAGCATTTTTATGGAAGCTATTCTCTTTTTTAAAGAAATGATTGGTAGTACAGATGTTTTTGTTTTTGTTTGGTGGGGTAGGGGTGAACCATAATATTGAATATATTGCATGAAGATATAAAGTATTAACTGATTGCTCTCATTCATTTCTACCATTAGGTTCTGAAGGTATGTCTGTGTTTTATAGAACTGTCATGTCTCTTACTAATTCCACCTCTTCATTAGTAAATTCTCTCACACCAGTGACCTACATTAGTTTTCTGAAATACTCAGGGACTATCCTTGTTAGTTTAGGGGACTGTTTGTTTCCAAATTGTCTCTGGGACCATGGTGGACCACTGGTGTTATTGAATTGTTGTGTCTATCTATTTTTTAATCTATTTTCTCATATAAAATTCCCTTATTTGAATCTATTTATAATGAATTCTTCAAACTGGACACTCTAGACACATAAGCTGATCTGATTGGTCAGTCTATACACTTAAGCTTATCTGATTGGTCAGTTTAGGCAGTTAAACTAATCTGATTTGTCAGTTTATACTGTGAAACTGATCTAATTGAGCACATTAGTTTTTCCCCTATATTTGCCTTTGCATATTTGATGGTAAAGTGTCCATGGTGTTCTGTACATTTTAATTAGCCTTTTCATTTACTTATTGATAAAATAGAAAAATTGTCAAGTAATTATCATGCACATGTAATTCCTCTGTAGACTGAATGAATGATTTCCCTTAAGTTGTATATAGTGAACTATAAATGAAAGGTTAGAAAAATGATCGCGTTTATGGGTATGTACAAAATTGGCTTTAGTATTGCTGAGAACACCGTATCCCAATATCCTGTTAATATTACTAATATGATTATTAAAATGCTTACTCTTTTAAGGCTGAGTCATAAGTTTTAACATAATAATTATTTGCTACAGGATTCTTTTGGGCTATCCAAGAGATTGTTCTTGCTTAGAAGAACCTCACCATAATATTGGAATCATAACCTTCCACCTAAAATCCTGCTAGTCAAATCCTAAATCATTGCTTCTTCTGCATAATGTTGCAATTCTTGAAAAAAATCTTTTAACTTCTGATATGCTTTTAAAGTGGATTGCCATAAAGGTTGGTCAAAATTGCCGTATAGGATAAATGCTGCAAAGATCAGTCTGTAAAAATGATTGCTCTTCATACTAATGCATACTACCATGTATGACTGTTGGAAATTCATCATTTCATATACTATGACAAAGAAATTCTTAATGTTTAAACTAAAGCAAGGCAATTAACATGAAAGAGCTATCTGTGTATTGGTACATATTAATCTTATTAAGATATGATTTCACTTTACAAGTGTTAGATATAGATGGTCCCAATGTAAGAACTGTTGATGCTTCAGTGAGCCCAAAACCCTTTTATGATGACTATTGCATCAACGTAAGAGGAAGTTTATCCTGACCTCACATATTTCATAAGAATCCCATTAATTTGCTGACAAAAATTGCTGAAAATGTCTTGATTTGATTCTTTTATATATAAATATACATGTATTTATTTGCTGTCAAGGTAATTGATATTGTTGAATGTTATTTAATACATGTTGTTGATACATTTGCTTATTTTTTCATGCATGTAGGCAGTTATTTGGGTAAGAAAAATGAAGCACCATTGGTATCATCCTGTAATACGTCAATATTGGTCACATGATTTTATTTATGCTGCTTAATTGATTCCGTCTGTAATGATAAACTTCTTTTGAAACATTTTAATGAAGAATAGTTTGGAAATAGGCTCCAAAGTATTTTATAATCTGTTTGAAAATGAAGTGAATTATTCAGACTTATGGCAGTAATTTTCAAGAGATCAGGGTGTATTTTTAACATTCTGTGGCTTAATATTGTAAATATTGTGTGGGGTCAAGTATTGCATGCTATTTATAATGGATATAATGCTTTAAAATGTAACCATGACATCTAAATGTATGAATGTATAATTACGTGGGAGTAAATTGATGGGAATTAAAAGGCAATTTATTTGTTAACTAACTCATCTGTTTGCTAATGATTACCTAAGTACATAAATGTTCTTCATCTCAACCAGCTGTACATTTTATTTATTTCTTCAGATTTATTCTGCATATTTTATGGACTTATTTCTGTCCATTTAATAAATATCATTTTCATGGATATATAATAAAAAGAATAGGTAGAATTCTATTGCATCTAATAAAAAGAACATTAAGGTGTCATGACATTTTCAGAAAAAGTACTAAATACTGATACAGGAGTTATACAACAGTATTGTAACACTCACATCTACGTTATTAAGTCTAACCTATCATAGTTATATCTTGTTTTGTCACTTATTTGTGATCTATTTGGTGTTTTTAAGTGTTGCTTTTCTTTTGGTGGTCAATTTGTTTTTATACTGTAATCATTGGTTTTATGTCAGAGTATTCTTTGTCATCACCTTTGATAATGTCATTATTTTTGTCATCCTTGATGACACTTCATCACTGTCATCATCATCATCATTATTATTAATATCATAATTCTAGTTATAGTTTATTAACTAACCTGTTTATCTGGTGTCTGGTTGCTTATGCATGCTTTCCACAATTTAGCTTTAATTTTCACTCATTTTTTGTTCAAGTTTTGACATTCTGTAGGAATAGAAATATCAATAGTTTCTTCAAATTTATTATTTGAATTTATGCTTACAAAAGTTTTACATTTGATTTTTCATGTCTGAATTGTTGATTTGACACACGCTACATAATTTTGATTTATAATTAGTATCTTTAGCATGACTAGGTGACTAAAATTTCTACAAAAGATATTTTTGATATTAAAGTTCGTATACATAATTCCTGCTATAATCAAACCAATAAAATTGGTAAGGTACAATTGATAAGAATTTTCATGTTTGTGTAACATACTCCAATTTATAAGTTAAAGCAATTCATTAAATGTTATAATTCTTACATCTTTAATACATTTTGCTTGAAACCATCATTTATGAATAAAATTGCTGTGGTAACTGATATGTCTTGAAGAATTTCCCAAATTCTGCATGTTAGTGTCAAAGGTCAATTTCTGTAATCATAGTGTACACAGTTATATGAGAATGAGAATGCTCCAGTACTTTGAGATATATTAATACTTATGTGCTGATAAAATTGTTTCCCCAAGGTAGTTATACTTTTATGATAGTGAAGTGTTAAATCACACATTGTTTCTTAAACTGTTGGATACGTCATCTTCAGCCATGGTTGTTTAAAAATATCATAATGGAAGCATTTATTTTTTCATGGAAGTTGATCTCTGACACTGCTGTTTTTTAAAGTTTGTCTGTTTTTTAATGACTGATTAAAGCATGTATATTGTAATAGCAGCACTTATAATGTCCATGTATTTATACACAATATGTCGTATTATTTCAGAGTTTGATTTCGATGGATTCAGCATTGATGTATGCCGAAGTATGGTGGCTATGCATGATGTATCCTTTTCTTAAAACAAATCATGCCAATAAGTCAGAAAGTAACAGAAACAGATCCAAAGGAAACCCCAGATGCAATACTTCCACCTTACCACACAGCCTACACTTCCACCTTACCACACAGCCTACACTTCCACCTTACCACACAGACTACACTTCCACCTTACCACACAGACTACACTTCCACCTTACCACACAGACTACACTTCCACCTTACCACACAGACTACACTTCCACCTTACCACACAGACTACACTTTTACCACACAGACTACACTTCCACCTTACCACACAGACTACACTTCCACCTTACCACACAGACTACACTTTTACCTTACCACACAGACTACACTTCCACCTTACCATAGACTACATAACCATTGGTACTGTGGCTGTGGTGTAGTGGTTAGTGCGCTGGACTTGTAACCCGCAGATCTGGGTTCAAATCCCGGCTGTGGCAGGTCATACCCTTCCATGAAAATTTGACAAAAATGTCGATTTTCCTCCACATGTGGAGAAGTTGCCGGCTCCTTGTGGAAGGGTAAGTTAGTACTGGTTAGTATACAGTCCGGAAAATTGGTTAGGTGGACCAGTCGCCGTGTATAACTGAAAAATTGTTGAAAAATGGCATTAAACCCAAGTGAAATAAGTCACATAAAAAAACATAACCATTGAACAGCCATCATAGCACATACCAACACACAGCTATGTGATAATACATAATCTGACAATACCTACAGACCACACAAAAACACTGCTCACATTTACCATTCTCCATCCATGAACTACTTTGTCCACAAACTAAGCAGCATTAGTCATATAATCAAAGCTGGGTAAAACATCAGTCTAAGAGTGTGCAAGTCTTTATATCAACCATCATGAAATAAGATCGTCTATATGTATAAGAAGGAGCCTTTCTTTACTTTTCTTATGTGAACTGAAAATCAGTAGATTTCATGATTCAATTTACATTCTATGATTTTTCCGATGTCATGATAAACTGAGATAATCATTAGATAACCAGTATATTAATTTCCTCAAGCTATTTCTGATTTGAAAAAATCCTGGACAAGGTAAGAACTCTTTCAAAATGTTGCTTTATACAAATAACTATAGCTGACTATGAAGAAAACATTAGCTGGTAAAACAACATCCATCAGACCCTGTTTGACCATATTTTGTTCTGAAGATTTAAGCTGCTCCTCTTGCTCTATGGTTTGTTGATCACCTTTAAGTTGGTTTAGAATGATAAAAGTCACATGATTCTAATAGTTCCTTAACTGCATCTTAGGGAGATCTGTCTGGCAAACTAGGATTTGATGAATTCAAACTTTTGTGGCAAGATCTTAGGAAGTGGAAGGTAAACTATGGTGTATTTGGAACATTCGTTGATGCTATAAATGACTGTGTGATTGTCATATTAATAGTTTTTATCTTTCAGAATTTGAGTCACAATATCCATCTGGGGTAAAGCCTTTTTATGACCAAACAATCTTATGATAAAAACGTCTAGGTCAGAGTTATAGTAATGTGATGTTTAAATGCGCTTTATAACCAGTCACTAAGATTGTGGTATGCCCAACCCACTGTCAATGTATTATACAATTGTTTTTCTTGGTATGACTTAGATGGAGTTGATCTGTGTTGGAAATTTTCCTTGAAAGTTCTATTGACTGGAAATATCTGTGAAATTGTATCATTGTTCAGTAAAGTTTATTGTATACGTAAGTTTTTTATTAGAATAGCTGTTACGATGATACAGCACTATTTTAGTCATTAATGAAAATACTTGTAGTACAATTCTGCTAATAAATGCACACCAACTAAGATGATGAAGACACTAATTTCTCTTTTTCTTTATTCACAGGCTGTTTTCAAGAAATTTGACCAAGATAATAGTGGTAAACTGAACTGTTATGAATTAAGAACAGCTTTTCATGATAGTGGTGGGTATTCTATTTGTATTTGATTTATAGTTTGAGATATTTTTCAAGTGGTATGTCATAATTTTGTTTTATCTTTCAACAGGTGGCATCTGCACAAACTAGTTTCACTCATACTCTGGTATCTCAGCAACACCCAAATGCTGTAACAACTCTGCACTGTTGTTCATATGTATGCAATGTGACTTGATGCTCATGTCTTGTTCAGTAACTCTATGATGCATTTTATTGAAATCAGTCTTTTCTAATGTTTGTTTGAATTTTTTTTACTCTATGCTATGATAAGAGTTACTGCTTTGTTTCGCTAGTGTTATCTTTGCTTTCTGTTATTCAAATATTTTTTGTTACTTACAAGGTTTCCGTCTCAGCAACAAAGCTCTGTCTGCTATAGTTCTCAGATTTAGCAACAAGAAGGGAGAGATTGAATTTGATGACTTTGTTCTCTGTGCAATTAGATTGAAGACTATGATCGGTAAGTGAAAAAAACATTAATTTTATCATTCCTACTGTTTTAAATCATCACTGTTTAAAATATACATTTGTCTCTAGTATAAGATTGTACTGATGGATTCCCTGTTCCACTTCTCTGATTATATGGTTCAGTTCACCGATTCAAATGTCCAGTTCACTGATTCCAATGTCCAGTTCATAGATTTCTATTCCAGTTCACTGAATCTGTAGTCCAGTCCACTAATTCCATGGTCCAGTTTACTGATTATATGTTCTACTTCAATGATTCTATGGTCCAGTTTACTGATTCTATGTTCCACTTCACTGATTCCATGGTCCAGTTTACTGATTCTATGGTCCAGTTTACAGATGTCAATGTCCAGTCCCCTGATTCCAATTGCCAGTTTACTGATTCCATGATCCAGTTCAATGATTCTGTGGTCCAGTTCAGTACACCCATTATCACCAATTCATGTTTAGTTATCACTCTTTGTTTTTGTGAACAATTGTTTTAGAGTGTTGTCAACAATTGCTGGTTGGAATCAGGCTAATTATGTTAGGGGAAGTCTTTAAGCCCATGTTTTTTCACTTTTTCTTAGTGGAAGTAAAATATGTCAAGTGGTTTTGCGAATACCAACTTCATAAGATTAAGGTATAACCATTTGTTCTGAGAGCACTTAATTTTTACAAGTTATTATATGTTCTATGTGGTGTATTCTGGAAGTCAGCTTCAACTTTCTGTTGAAAGATGTCTGAGATGATTAGTAATAGTCAAGGTTTCCTGATATGTATGCTATGGGACATTACAAGAAACTTGTAGCTTCATGTAAATGAATATGTTGTCTGTTTTTTTCTTGTAGCTTCCTTCCGGGCCTTGGATCCTGAAGGTCAGGGATTGGCAGCCTATGATATTGATACAGTAAGTAAAGTATACTTGCTCTTGTTGAGCTGTTTACCATTTGTGAACGATTTTTGTGTGTTAATCTTGTATGGTAGAATCTTACTTTGCCAGAAAATGTTGTTTTTAATCACTTAAGTGTGTACATCATTTATACAAAATGAATTTGTACACATACAAATAAAATGTTAAACATGTATTTTGATTTATACAATTTTCAAAGGCCCATTTCAGTTTCAAACACTACTATTTTAGATGATTTAAAATAACTAACTTTATGCATAATTATATTCCTTTCTCTTTATTTTCAGTTTATTCAGACCACCATGTACTCATAAACTACAGAAATACTTGCACACTTTGTAGCAATAGAACATGGATACATTAAAAAGTGACAATAGTTATTGAACATACATCATGAAACTAGTAAAAACATGAACCATGATGTTACCATGGTGAATGTATTCACTGAAAATGTTTAATTCAGTTATTTAGTTGTTTCTATGGTAACTTAAGATATATTAACCTGTCAATGTTGTAGAATTTATTATATATTATTCTGGGTAGTTTTAGAGTTGTATCCCTTGTTTTTACCCCAAGACAGTGGTATAATTTTTGTATCTTGTATTTTAACATTTGTATGAATATTTTATAGTTTCTTTCGTTTACACAAGTATACCTCTTCTAATTGTTATAGTAAATCTTTATATTATTGCAAAAATGTTTTAATGCCAGTTAACTTAAACTGTGTTTTCTAAGTGAAAAAACCTTGTGGATGAACTTTGCTAACTTTCCAATATCATTCACTTTGTTCATACTTTCGTATTTATATTTTACATTGTACTGTATTGTAATGTTTTGGAACTTGGTCAATTTCTGCTCAAAATCACTTCATTTTATATCTTTCTACAGTTTTTGCAATTCTTTGTTATTTTGTATTTTAAGTTCTGTTTTGGTTTCTACTGGTTTCATTTCCTATTGAAATCATGAAATGAAACAAGAAGATATTTTATTGTGAAAATTTCTTCATATATTTTGCAATTTTTACCCATGATCATAGTATATGATTGTACATACAAGTTCTTGAATAACAGAGTAGTTCAAGTAAAGCTATTCAGGAAGAAAGATCGCTTTTTTATTGCAAAGTCAAGCTTTCTGAAACCTTGTCTGAAATCATTTGGTACAGATACTCAGCTGCATGATGATATGTATGTTTAAATACTCTGATTATTATTCCATCCATTTCTGACCTAGAATTGTATGTTTTGACTTGACACATTCTCATATAATTTCTAGTGTTCCACATGACTAGATGAACATGATTTTCTCCGCTGGCTCTTGTATATGTTTCTTATCTGTTAGCTATTTGGTCTTCCATAAAACTAGTTATTGAATATCATTAAGCTTGTTTCTAAACTTATATATTATGATTTAAGTGCCTGTGTTGTCTGTGATAGGAAATGATTGGGACTTTGTGTTCCATACAAGTTTACATCCATACTGTGTTTATTGTGGACCTATTTTCCTACTTCTCAAACTTGAGAACTCAAGTGGTAATCTGTTGTAGATGTTTGTTTTATGTTGTGGGTCTGTTATATGGCATTGAAATTTAAAAACAAATTTCTCTTATCATGTGATAATTGAATTTTTAAAAACCTGTTGTATGGATTGGTATTATATGTTAATTCTATACAATATTATGAACAGCAGTATCCCAACTTGGGTGATGATACTTAATGTATACATTGAATGTCTGGGTAGGCCTTGCTTTGTGAATGTAGCTGTATCTGCATTATTTTCTCTCTTTTTTTCATGTTTACATGCATGATGTTACTTTGTGAATTTTCTTTTACTGTTCTTCTTGTACATCAAATGCTGTGAACATAACATGAAGGTCTTTCAGTTTGTATTCAGTTCACTTCTGCTACAGAACCTTTATTGATATATGATTATTTAGCTTGGTATTTGTGGATCTTTCTGGCGACTATAGCAATAATATATAATGTAGTGTTGAGTTAATAAATGAATTTAAGTCACTGTTGTTTATTTATAACTCTGCCCAGTATGCAGCCATTTTACTTACATAAAGTAATGGCAATAGAGATAAGCTTGTAACCAGCTCCTGCTTAAGTTCTTTATTATAGCTTGGGTATTATTATGTAAAATCCTCGTTTCTCGCATTGTCTTTGTTATAAGTGCCTGTAACAGCACATTTTGTATTCTATGAATTATGCATATGATTTATAAGCCTTGTTTTACAAGATATAAGGAACTCATCTATTCTGGATTATTGTTTAGATCTTTGCACGTGGTATAATAAAGTACATTTCAGTTCAGGCGAAACAAAAAGTTTAAAGAAGCACACACCTGTTAATTGATTAACTTCACTTCCATAATTTGATCACTTGACTGACTGAACATCTGCTACTAATTGGCTTACAAAGATTGTGAATGGTACCTTCGGTGTTTTACTAAAACCTGTATTTACAATTACAGTAAAAGTCAACGAAACAGTTCTAAATGGGTCTTTTCTATGCTATTAGCTTGGTTCAAAGTTCAAATATTCGTTGTTTATACATCACTAGCTTGCCTAGAAAATCAAATGATATGCGCCAAATCACTTCAATAAAATGAGGTTTTATACATACAGGAACTCGTGTGAGTACAAATTGATACTTTTACCCCTCTTTACCCTTTACTATAAAGAGAATGCATGTAGTTTACATCAAATTCACATCCAGATATACAAAGCCATAGGTCCATTTCTGGTTGCAATTTTGTTGTCTTAAATATCAATGGATTGTGACAATAATACTTACATAGATCACTGCAGATAGTAGAACCAAACATCCACGTGAGTGATAAATTCCGTTGTATACGAGTTGAAACACATGTTGCGGTAGGTCTAATGTCTTTGTCACTCTGCGTGTCATCTGTGTTCATTTCATTTATATACAAATACATATGTCGAAATAACCTCTGAACGTAATACTGCTCAATCACAGCCAGAAGCAGAGATTACAGTCAATTAAAACAAATGAGTCACGTCCGCTTTCAAATCCGATGAATTCTGAAAATTGGAAAAAAGCGTGTTTTGTGTCGTATCTGCTGCGGTTGCGTCCTATCTGAACATAGTGAACTGTGGTCTGTTTAATAGACGCAATATTTTAGTGATGTGTTTTAGGTAGGAGTAGTGATTACCTACGCGGGGATAATGCATGTCATGATTAAATGATTCGTACATTGGGAACTGAGGTTTCACGTCGCAACTACAGTCAGGAAAAGGAAAATGCCTGGCGAAGAAACATCGACCTTCCTTAAGTTGGCTGGGCAGCGTCCTCATTCCTTTTCTTCTGAAATGTGTGAAATTAGCGTGAGCTCCTCCTGAAATGCGTGCGTTTTTCAGGAACTTGACGCACTTCAGTAAGAGCGAGGTTCCGGATAAGCGCACGCATTTCAGTAGGAACCCATGCTAATTTGCAACCAATCTATCCCGGTTGTCGTCACTTCCGTCAATCGAAAATATGGCAGACGACTTACATTTACGTTTGTCTGATATGCACAGTAGCGGTATGAAGACGTTTTTGACAGATTTGTATTGTTTGATTAGGTTAGATAAAAAAAAATAACAACGTATGGGTATAAACACCATGAAAATGGAATGCCTATGATTTATAATTATAGTATCTGTCATATCATAGGGGATTATGTCCCGGGCGATAATGAAAAAAAGCTCATTCATTATTGGCACAGTTCAGGAACAATCATGAGCAACATGCTCTAGTGTAATAGACCCGAATCTATCTAAGTCGATATTTTATATTAAACAAGATCTCTCACGTTAAACCGTTCGAATTTTTTACACAGAAATTCTTCGGACAGGAGAATGAATGGACTAACGACCTAAATATAATAACCAAAATTACCACAATATTGGAAATATAAGTAAAGATTATATACTTAATAAATGTACGTGTTGTAAAACCAGCTATGTATAAGCTATGTATAAAAATTGTAAAAATGTTGTTTAGAAATGGCTATGATGTATGTTATATACGCACTTCATGTTCATCGATAAATTGGTATCCATTTCATTTGATATTTTTTGTTTTTGAGCGCTTTTTTTTCGTTTACTTTGGGACACCACTGATTACACTTGCGAGACACAAATGTGTGCTCGGTGACTTTTCACCTTCAGTGACATGCCAAACTTAAAAGTCAGTCTGGTTGTATTTTATAGAATATGATTTTCACGTTTTTCTTCTCACCTAATCAATAATTTTATTTGGACCAACAAACAAACCAGGTGTACTTGAATATGAAAACAAGCATAATTTAATTGAATGGAACACAAGACTTTCTGACTCTAAGTGATAGGCGGGTCAGTTCACGAGGATGTTTTAATGGTATATTGAAATATGACATTGGTAGAAATTCAGAAGAACATTTAATCATTATTGATTTAATCAGCAGGCTCACACAAACCCCTACCACGTATTAATAAAGCCGTTGTTGAAAACTAATTTCCCTGATAATTCACATCGATACGTCAATAGAAGTCATACATTGAGTGTCAAATTAGGTACAAGTCATATTGTTCAGAACTTCCAAATCTGCAATTAACCCTTTACCTCATAAGCATATTTTGGACTCTTCCAAATTCAAAGCAAATCAATTTATTCAAGAAAATTAGGCTTCAGATGCGTGGAAATGCGGTATTATGAGGCAAAGGGTTAAACCTTTTTTATCATTTTTCTATATCACTACGCCCCTTTTCACTCGTAATTCAGCATGACTGCTCGATTTTAGTAAACAAATACTAAAGATATAACAGCAAGGAATTCCAGCTTACGAATTCAACGATATGGAATACATGAATGATGATAAATTTCAAAATTCGTTTTCCCTACAACAATTGATACATGCAGGCTTTATACGAACAAAGATGGGAGATCGAAACATTGCTGATAATACAAGAAGATTTCACGATTATTTTGCAGACATTTGGCTTTGCAGAACTTTAAGACTTCAATTCATATTTACAAGAATGATGTATTAAGTGAGGTACTTATGTCTGTTATTTGTTTTAAGCCGAAAAATATTTGCACGAAGTACATCAACATCATGTTTGACGAGTTAATGTTCGATTGTGTCCCACATGGAACTAATCATCAGAATTGCATGTTACATATGAGTACAAATGAATTCAAAATCTTCGTTTTTGTCACCATCTGTTCTCTCCATCTCTGTAGCATTGCATGTATTGACGAAATGTATCCTCACTTTAATAAGACACAACACAATAGCTGCCAGTATCATCACACAACCACAGAAAACAAACGAGCCTCGTTCACTTTCAAAATAATCTGTGATGAATCCTGAAAGAAAGACAGTTAGTAATGGGTATGGCAACAGATATCTATTGCAAACATCTAATACATTCTTAAACATTTATTCAAACACATTTTTACATACAGATTGTTTATTTTCATAATGTGGCGAAGATATTGGATATAAAAGCAGTTCTTTTTAGCCATGAATAACACTCAACGACACTCCCATCTACTCCGACTAATATTGACACACTGATGATATTTACATTGATGCAAATTTAGAACATTGATCGCAGCAAATTTTGCATGTTGTATCCCATCATAAATGGCGTTTATTTCTATTCTGGCTGAACATCTTTTAATAAATTTCAAGTTAACACCTAAACATGCTGACCAGCGAGGGGCATGCCAGCTGTTGATGATACTCCACCAGCTGTGCTTGTCATGCCAAAACCTACAGCTACCTGCTCGAGTGGAAGATAATGAGCCACAACTGCCATGTGTAACCCAAAGTACCCACCTGAAAACAAAAAAGTATAAGAACTATCATTAAATGATGATTTTGCAACTAATTAGGCAGTGAATTCGAGTTTTTTATGAAAGGAGGAACTATGAATTCAAATGCACACTAATTCTCTGACCCCACCGTGATATTCAATTTGATGTGAGGTGTAGCCATATGCGCTCTGACCAAATTATTTGTAGTAAAGAAAAGCGAAAACAAAGCTGAAATAAAGTTATTTATTAAAAATAGCATATTAAAAGAAAATATAGGGTTCGCTCTATGGACCTAAACATTACCAGTAAAAAAACCAAGAAGTACAGACATCACCATAAACGTTGGTAAATTGAACGCGAACGTTGTGACGAGTGTTGCTATACCGTAACCAAGTAACGCTAATCCGTGAATCAATTGCACACGGCAAATCAGTCTTGATGCTACGACGCCGCTAATAATCCGTCCAAAAAGATTTCCAAAACCCATTCCAACAATACACCACGATACTTGTTTCTCTTCAATCATTGCTTCGTGCATCAAATCTGGTAAGAAAGTCGCTGGACCAAATACTATCATGAAAGTGAGCACACTTGATGTGAAAAATATCATAAAGTCCACATTATGTACCACGAGTGTGAAAGTCCTTTTCAATGAGTGATCATCACTTTTACCTGAATATGTACATTACAACGAAACATTTTACAGCTTATTTTTCTAAATGCATTTAATTCCTGTCTTTCAATTTTGGAATTTACATTTCTATGAGACTCTTTTTGCCTTCGAAGTTATTGCGCCTCGTGCTTTATACAAAACCAATACGAAATGAAGCAAGCAAAATAGATTTCACAAGAAATACATTAATACTTCAGAAAACATTTATGAGTAGTATTACAGCATTTATAATTATTATACGTAATACAACATACGGTTCCGCCATTACATTACCTTCGCCACTCTCGCGTGAATTTTTGCTTCCTGGCGTTCGTATTTTTACCTGTCCCGTGCTATTTGATAGAACAAATCTGTTCTCTTTTGGTTGGACAAATGTAGCTGCACTGAACAAACCAATAGCAGATATACAACCAAGAACGATAAATGTCATCCTCCAACTGTCAGCTTCTATACAAGCTACCATAAATGGGGGCATGACCAACGCGCTGACCGAAGCACCGGAGTTTGCTAGCGTTATTGCCAATGGTCGCCATTTGGAATTGAAGTGACTCACTAAAATAATGTTTGCACAATAATGTATGATGCTTGCTCCAAGTCCTGAAAAGTAAAACAATCGCTAACAGAGAAAGCGAACAATAATACACTGGCTAGTAATAGACTGCGTAATGTACTAATAAACAACATTAGAATGCTAAGAAAGAAAGAAAGATGCATTGTATACAGTCAAGAAGAGACTAAAGGTCAGTATGTGAACAACAATAACAATTATTGATTTTATAGATTAAGGAAACCCTGAATAAATACTAACTGTACATAAGGCCCATATTTTCTCCATGTTAGAAAACTTATGTTGAACTGTATCGTACTGTATTCAAGACATCAACATACCTGCAGTTGTGCCATAAGTGATGTATAAGATGTTATACCTAGTCACAAAGCCACTGGTTACCATACCAGTACATAGAAGCACAGTCCCAACAAGTGTTGCCCACCTTTCCCCGATTCTAGGAACTAATATACATAGTGGTATACCTGAAATACGTGAACGCAACTGAACACAATTATTAATGTTATTAAATCTCTGAAAACCAATTTTGTATAAAATTACAATATTAAGTTTTGCCGTGATGAATATGTTTCCTGGTTACAGAATAGATTCTAATAGAACCTTGCTATCTGGTATAGTGAATATCAGTATGAAAACGATTCCTAAAAAAAAACAGTAATAAATGAACAAACATAACATAACAAACACGGTCTCCCTGAGTGGTACGTTCCCATTTGGAATATCTGTAGAAAAGCTCCAGGGTTAAACTTGTTTAAAGGGCTTAAATTTTACTTATTCCCCACGTGAAAAAAAAACAGACAAAATAATCGACGTTAAACATATGTAACCGTATATAAACTATAGACAGACAGTCTCTGTAACAGTTTAATAAAATAAATTGCAACAGAGTAAAGGGACTACACAATATTTCATTGTCTAGTTTACAGTCTTCAAGTTATTATATTATGAATGCAAAGCTAGCAATTATTACACTTTTTTGGATCATACAACTTATATAAAGTCTCAAGTGTATCTCAATTGTCCTTATAAAAACCTGATGTGTGAAATTAAATGAATTTAGAATAACTTTTACCTGAAAGTCCGAGAAGTCCATTAAAAATGGACGCTGTCCAAGCTGCCTCAGATTGGGAAGTTTGAAAGTCTGAACGTATCTCACTGTATAAGATACCAAATGATATACTCATACCAATTGATATAATATGAGCAAGATGACTGCCGAACAACACAAGTACTTTTATCATTAGTTTTTTATCCATGACTGTCATATCTAGCAATGATTAATAACGAGTGGAATCGTTTTGGTCGGCTGATTTTATAGAGTCACAGAATATTCCATTTTTATAGTTTGAGGGGATGATCAAAATGTCATTCGATTTGAGTTTGACACTGTTTAAACGAATATGGTAAGACAACTTAGACACTCTAACATACGAGAAATAAAGGCATTGGGAGGCTTTAAGTAAGTGATTACTGATCATTTCATTTATGACTTGGTACCTACTAAATAATGTATAGTAAGTTCATTCAATGCATCTGTGTTTCCGAGCTGTCATTCAGTGGCAGCCACACCAAATGCTTCTTTGGGTAGTTCAGACGCTAGGTTGTTTTTTTGTTCGATGTTTGTCCCTGTCATCTCTGAAATGTGTTGTTCGGTGGACTGATTAATGACAATAGACATTAATGCTAGATTCTTATCTTGCTGCATCAAATCGTTAGACATTAGGGCATATTCTCTTACAATGATCTAACACTTGATTACATCATGTTTTCAAGCGATATGGTATTAAATGTCATCTGATTTAATATCAACTATCTGAATGTGTTATAAGCACATTTCCCCACTAACAGTTTCTTACTTGCTTAAAATGTGTACAACTGAAGATACTGAAAACACGAAAGTTGCTTGTAAAACTTATTGATCGATCCTCTGTATTAATTCGTGTATAAAATATTTGAGTGTGGCCTTCAATTTACTTTATAGGACTATTCAATGTATTGGTAAGTCACAAAGGTAGTTGTGAATAAAAAGTTGACAGAGTGAACACATAATTCATAGCAATGAAATGAAAGACTTTTTCATTCGCATACAGCGCACGTTGCACTGTCTACGAACATAGAATACAAAATGCCGCGAGCTTTTTTATCTAGAGTCTCAAGAAAACTAGAGCCATAGTGCCCATCAATCAATAATAATAAGGTTGTACGTATATCTGGCATGTGAAGGAAATACAGCAGAACCTTGATTATTCGACCACGGATTATCCGAAAACCTGGTGTAATCTGAAATTATTTTTCAGTCCTGATATTCTTCCTCTTTATTTTATTTAAAAAACTTATCTTGCTGCAGTTTATGCCTATTTGGATGTTTATGAAGAAAATGTGTCCTCTGTCAAGATGAAAAAAAATCTGAGACTAGTTAAGCATTTTTTTCCTTCTTTGTTTGGGTCCAATAAATGGACCCTTCCCAATCAAAAATAAGGACAATTTCCCAATTCTTGACATAAAAAATTCCCAATTTTGGCATCACACTGCATTTTTCCCAATTGAATTGGACTGGGACCCAAAATTGCAAACAAATCACTAGCTTATTATTACCAATATCTGAAGGTCTTTACTTCAAAGTGCCCACTTCCTAAAAAAGTTACACAACACACATGTCCATCAACCTTTTTCTCTTCATCGATGGCTTTCTCCCAATACATAGATGATCATATTAATAATTAACTGCACATCGTAGCTTAACTATAACTAAATAAATTGTTCATGTAATGACCAAACATTTCAATGAATTTGCTAATCCCTCTGTAGGGTCATATATCTAAAAAGTAAAATACATTGTAAGCTAAAGATATACAAATAAAACTGGTTTATTTCTCAAAGTGACAAATATGACTGTTCAATGTTCACCTGTATTTCAAGATTTCATTTCCAAATTCACAAATGTGTGTGTACCCTGAGTACAAAGCAGATTATGAATATGAATTAATTTTTTACAAATAAATCATTTTTCAGAAAATTTCCTCCACAGTAAACCATCTTGCCAACCATGTGACACTAAATTAACAAGCCTTCTGATTGGCCATTATCAATATTTTCATTTGACTGCTGAAGTGGTTTCCTTCCAACATATGAGCATAAATATATAATCTGAAAGGGTTACCAGTTCTATTTATGTAAACGCTGAACGTCTCCTACAGTTTAAAACTGAATATTGAACAGGAAAAGGCAGTTGATAGAGCTTTAACAGGCCATAATCTGTTGATTTAAGGTCAATCTGGCACTGGAAATCTTCTGTTTTTCAATGAGATACAACAGAAATTGGCTGAAAATTGTAACTAAAATTACATGCCCCATATACGAAAAGAATGCACATTTCAATGATGTTGAGGAAAACCTAAGAAACACTTATGCCTAATTATAGGTAAGTGTCCAATGATGTTTCCATGTTGTGTACTAGGCACTTTCAAGGTCAAAGAATACAGACACTGCATGCTGTTTGTTTTTAAAAGCCTCTCTCAGAAAAGTCTTACGGATCCAAGAACCAAATGTGTCGGTCATTCATCTTTCCTCCCAATGTTTTACACATACAACTGGTAAGAGCTATTGGGCTGTAATTATTAGGTATGGGTAGAGATTGATTATAGAGAATAGCATTTGAATTGATATGAGTGCTTGTGTCATGCTAAATTATGTCCCTGTAATCGAATAGTAATTGTGTATTGAAATATTAAAGAATTGTACACATTGTAGATACAGTTTCTTCCAAAATTGTTAAAAAAATAATAAAAGCGTTGAATCACTGAAATAAAAGGAATATAACTGAGTATTGTAGTTAGCATTTATCTCCGATAATGAAAATATTCCCTGTATTGTGAGACTTCCTTTTGGGGGAAAGCACGAACATATATACTGTAGTATATCAAAAAATAAAAATTGTATACTCTGTACTACTGCACAATATACAATAAAATATATACTATTCGCTTAAAACACAATTATTCTAGTCAGAATTTGCATGCCCTGTAGAAATGCTCTCTTGCACGTTGTCCCCTAATTGCATTTTGCAGGGTATTTAATCACGATTCAGTGATCGGTCTAGTTCTCTCTGGAGATAAGATTAAATTGAAATACGTACACGCTTGTTATGAACCTTTTCATTAACGAATCCAAGCATACTGACCAAAATGATTTAGTGATTACAATTATGCATAATTAATAGACGTGTATAGTAATCGTGTTACCTTACATTTCATTGCAGCTTCACTATTACATGATGCACAATAAAAATATGATCGCCTACATATTTTTGATCAGTAATGTTCACCGAGCATTTTCTTATTAGATCATCAACTTTAGCTGTGGCTCTGAACTCGGGTAATTCAGTATTGGTAAAGATTGGAGGCATACGCGGAACGTGCACATTAAATGGAGGGAAATTCCACAATCATTTTAGCGCATTTCGAATCAGCAGTGCCTGATAAGTTCGGCGTATTTTTTGGTAACTTTTCAAGTTATATGAAGCTACGATTGCGCCTATATCGCTGTTTGGCTTAGAGTTATATGTAGGCCTCGAAAAATGTACATTTTTTTTGTTTCTAATGCTGAATCAATTTCATGTAAATCTGAGCTATTTAGCGATATAGGTGCAATCTTGGCTTCGAATAATTTGAGGAAGGTATCATGATATAGGCTTTTTTCAGAAAGTTGGTTATCTCCCTTATAAAAATCCATCGCATGGTTCTGTGAAACGCAGTATCACCCGGTAGTAGCAGGTGTGCATTTTGATATCCTAATGAAGAGCTATTAAGGGCAGATAAATTATGTTTCTGAAAAGGTCTATATTAGGAAATTTAAGGTTTTCTTTGTACGTATTTGCAGTCAAGTATTGGGTTCGTTTGTTGAAAATGCCTGGATAAAGGTATGTCAAACTCTTATATAAAATTTTAAATATTATGATAACCAGGGATATAAAATTGGATAAGGCTGAACTTGTACAAACACGATTTGGTGCCTGTGAGATGAAGATGTTAATCACTGACTTGTATTTATTGGAATGTATTCAAAGACTCAAAGATTAATGTGTTCAAATGTGGATTGTTAATTGTTTTGTGTCAAATCAATTTTTTCATAATATCAGATATAGAAGTACTTATGTTGTTGCGAATTATTTAAAAAGTACTGAAATGGACAGATTTAGATGGTTAACTTTCGGCATATTGTCTAATGATGGACAGTGGTAGAAAAGTTGATTGAGTCGGATATGTATTGAGAAACACTTTCTTGAAGATCAACTACATTTCTTGCGGATATGTCCTTCGTATAAAAACCCATTAGAGATATTTGTCAGCGTAAAGGAAAACAATGTATCTATGAATGTTTACTACTATCTCATTTAAAAATATTCATTATTCAAGCAACGTAAAAACAGAGTCAGACATACATTTGCATTGAGGTGGCTTTCAGTATTTATGTACACATCGAACAAACATCTAAAGGTTTGGTGTCCCACCATTCGGGTGCACAGGAAAGTCAAACACAATGATTCATATTCTATATTTTGTTCATAATTCACAGAAAAAATGTCCTGTTTTCGATTAAACATTAATGACGTTTTGACCTATTACCTGCATATAAGAACCTGTACAAGTTGATCACCATTTTGAGTGTAATATTAACATACTTGCATATCTTAATGTGATCAGAACTATCATCAACATTCGATTAACTGAAAAATATCGTACTTTGTATATCAACTCTTTTAAAATTACAAATTACAGCAAATGAAAAAAATGGATTTAAATTGCTGGGTGAGAGATAAAAAACATAATTGTTTCAAAAAGCCATGAAATGTGAGGGTTTTGAGTTTATTTACGTTTCCCCGGGATAATGTAGAAATTATTATTACAGCAACGTCGTTGAAATGCCAATGGTAATAAAATAATATTTTCTTTACGTTTCTGCATTGAACACTAGACGGTGTGTATTCGACACAATTGCTTAATGTTACATTTGAAATGTGGGTCGAGTAACTTCTTGTCCTTAGCATCAGGAAGTTGCTGTGAAGTCGGATAACACTTCAGTGAATATAAGATTAAGTGTTTTAATATGTACATCATGATACATTCAGGTCGTGATTTACGAACAGTGGTATAAAGATTGCTCGCTAAATAAGTTTATTTGCTGAAATAAAAGTTTTTTCTTGCATGATTTTCCTACAAGTCCTAGGTATATTTGGGCTTACAATGAAAATGATACAAAGTGAGTAAATCTGAAAAGAGTTAGAGATTGTAATAATTTTATTACAGAAAACAATGAAACCATCTGCATCACTTATCACATCGAATCCATTGTCCGTTTTCATAGTGAAATAATCTTTCAAAATTCGGTTCGAAAATAAAAAGGAAATATTTATACCGGTTGCCTGTAAAAATAAAATATGACTAATGAAAATAAATTGGCGAATCCGTTAATTATCCGTTAAAAATGCGTTATTTTGTTTTGTTTTGTTTTATTTTATTTATCAATTTTAGCGTGTTTTCAAGATATTGATTTTCAAAGTTAATGATTGTTGGAGTTTTGTTTTGTTTTAAAAATGAAGACTTTCTCATGATGATTGTGGAATTGGACCTGAGCACTAACTTTATGGACAACCCCCACTACACAATTGAGATTTGTGAATTCTTATAAATTACGTTTAGTACAACGGATTACAAACATCATAAAGGACGTGTTTGTGTTAATAGTGTTTGTTTACATGTTGTCAGTATGTTGCTGTTAGGATGCTTTGCGATTTGTTGGCTTCTTCCTGCCTTGTTAACTCATGATATAGATGCAATAGAGCCTGGGCAGTGTTTGTCAAAATTTGACTACGATTTTAAAATTGTTAAGACACTTGCACGATTAGAAGGCGAGATAAAAGACATGCGAAATGAAATAGAGGGACTAGAGCAAGTTATTGAAGATGTGAGAGACAATGGAAAAGGTAGCATGTGCTGTTTTAAATTTGATTTATATACACAGAAATATGATATGCTTTTTGTCTCTAAATAACCAAAAATCAATCGCAGGATATTGAAATATGGTCTGTCCGCCAACACAAATTAAATAGATATATTACAGGCAATGATAAATCCGATACCTAAAGTATATTCTCCGGTGTTAAAAAAGAAAATAAGAACGTTTACAATGTATCTTCAATAATTTTGTTACACTAGAGAAATATTTATTACCAGTGATGTGTTTTAACTACATATTACGACATACTGTCGGTAATGAAAATTTAATTGTTTACATACTTGAGAGTAATTACGTACAACTATGGATGTTAGATCTGTTGAAGTTTTTTTTTGCAGATAAAAAGCCTACAGCGTTCATGGCTGAACTATCTTCTAATATGGTGAATCCATCGAAGAACACGGTTGTAGTGTTTGATAATGTACTAACAAATATTGGCGGTAATTATAAATCTCAGTCTGGAATGTTCATTGCTGATACTCCGGGTATCTACAATTTCAATTTAGTGGCTACATCACAAAAGAAATTACGAGGAGCCTGGGTAGGAATTTTCGACATCTCAGTTCTTCTCAGTTCTTAAAAAATCTTCATGATAGGAATAGTTTTCAAAAGGAGTGACCCTAGTATATAATTAAATCATAATTGTTTAACAATTCTGAAGTACATGTATGTATAATTGAAAAAAAATGTATTAATTAACGCATGAAGTCCAGAACTGTTGATAATAAGTCCTGAAACTTTCGTGAAACATAGTCTCTATTTCATTTTCCATTTTAATTTCAGCTTCACCTGTTTATAATGCACAATGAAAAGAAGATTTCTTATGTCTTTTTGGACGACAACGTCGAGTTTTTTCTTATTAGATCAACGACTGCAGTTGTAGAACTGAACACCGGGGATTCTGTGTATGTAAAAATTGGGGACATACGTGGGACAAGCACATTAAATGGAGATTGGTTTCATACTCACTTCAGCGGATTTCGAATCAGCAGTCACCGATACATTTTCTTGACGACCAGCAGACAAGCCATGTTCAAATATCTGGTTGATCTCAGTTTGTCTTAATTATCTCTGTTATACTGTATAAGTTCTTATTTTGGCGGGGGTTTTATTTTGGCTATATTGGCGGTCAGGGTCAGTTGCGCCAATTCAAAACACAGACAATCCAAAGCACCGCCATTTTAGATCACCGCCATTATTATTTGAAAGATAGACAACTCATGTACTAGCTCTAAAGTGTTTTGATAATGAGTATGATATATATGTATACTACCGCAGGGCGCTGAAAAAAAAATGCCGGTCCAGACCGAATTTCAAGTTCCCGGACCGATTGAAATTTGGTTAAAAAATCCGTCCATAAACGTTCTATAAATTTCAGTCCGAAATCGCTAAGTACGTGCAAAATGTCACAAGACTTACTGTATGTTGTTCGCACGATTCTCAATACCCCAATAAAAATTATGTAGACTGAATATGCTAGATGAATCATTATTATATGATATATTTCTTTATTTGTTATCGTCAATTCATGACCCCATGTTATTGTCAACGAGAGTTTAATTTGACGATCAGAGAGCGTTTGCGCCCCGTCAATTCAAAACACGTTATAAACCCTAACATTTGACACCACAGATATATTGCGCTATACAGTACTTTATGTACAAAATGTGTTATTGGTGTTGTAGATTATGTGGATATCAACAATCCATACATAAAACTTGTTTTTTTTTAATCTTGAGATTTCATACTGTTCGTAACGTGATACATACAGATTATGTAACAACTAACTTAATACGAACGATGTGGACCTATTAGCATTGTGTTTTTTTCCGTTACTTAATTACACCTACACGATGTTCCCGCGTGGTTTGTGTATTCTGTTTCTCTGAATCCCATTCTGTCGTAAATTGAATTGTCATTATTATACCTTGCATGCCAGTACTAATAAATCTATAACACTATCTATGCTGTCTTGTTATCACATTTATTAATTGACACGTCCTTTGACTTTAATAAGACACAACAAATAAGTCGTCGGCATCATCACACAACCACAGAAAACGAATTAACCCCGTTTACTTCAATATAATATATTACAAAATCCGAAAAAGGAATCATAAAAGTGTGAAAAATAGCGAATACCGTTTTCGAACACCCTAAAACATTTGTTAAACATGCTCTCCTTACGTACAAATTGTGTGTCGATTTTCACACAGCGGTGAAGAAAAGAAAAATCTTGGCTCATATAGCTGTGAGTAAAACTTATTTCTATCGCCAGTCGTTTAATACCTAATAGCCGCCCAGCCTGTCTATGGATTTATTTTCATACATTTCACCCTTACTGATGTCCATCTGTCCCCACACGGTATCAATTCTAGTCTCCGAGTCACCAGGTCAGTGGCAAATTCAATATAACGTCAAAATAAAGTACAAAATAAAATTAATGAAGATTACGTAACGTTTATAGTAAACAATTTGATTTCATTTCATACAAACATTATTTGTGTTCGTATTTTGCGGGATTCGGTCGTTTAGTATTTAACACCATGTAATGCATAATGCGGTGTAAATATTTTACGCCTTTGTCTGGTATATCTCATAATACAAAGGATTTCAATTGTGTGTTGAGAGATCTATGCTGTATGATAAAATCTACTGGTATATTGATGTTCAAACTTCTTCATTGCAATATGCAATATGGTATGTAATACCTTTATTATTATAGATAATAAAAGGAATACTTACAAAACACCCCCCCCCCCAAAAAAAACTATCCTCAAGCCCGCTAAACATAGAAACAATGAATCAGATGCCCAGTTACATCTCCGTGTAAGCATCACCTCTCCCGAATTAACAAGTCGTTTGTTTGATGTTTTATCAATAAAATTTATTAAACGACCCCCCTCATAATGTCGTTCATCTATGGCTGAAGTAGTCAAATATTTTGTTCGTTTTTTTTCCAAATAAAGCTGTGAAGTAGTATAAATCCGGTGCATTTATCAAGTGTTTCTTGTGATAAGGATAAAGATTTTGAGTGACTTTTGAAACAAAACAAAATCACCATAGTTATTGTTGCGCAACGAATTATATTAAGGACGATTTCTGCATTTTGTTTTATTCAAGGAAAAGTGATCATTTTTTCATATTTTATAGAAAAAAGTATAACAAATCCAAAAATGGAAAGAAAAACAGGGGTCACCGAACTCGTTTTCGAGATAACAGCTCATACTTTGTGTAGGAGTGCAGCTGTTTTTTAAGATTTGCTGTGTACAAAGAGCTTATCGCTAAACATATACTATCACTGTTATATCATGATAAAATCATGCTCAAACATACTGTTTTTACATGTAAGTATTCATTTGGCATATATTGTGTTAATTTAACACAATTCATACCATAAATGATTTAATTCTGTCATACTATGTTTTTATTTTCAACTGCATGCATGAAAAAATGGGTTGCAATTTCGACAAAAAAAATATTATTTTTCATCTTTTATTCCCCCTTATCCGATATTCTTCCAACAAAACTTTCTAATTTTGATATATATCTTAGAACAATGTCTAATAAACATATTTCAGTGATAAAAACATGAGGTTACCGAGCTAATTTCAGTCTCAACTCTGAAATTCAAGTATATTGTCAAAAATAGTCGACAAATATGATTAATATCAAAAAAATATGTATATCAAGTTAATAAAGATTTTGCCTATTTTCCAATAAAACTTTCTAATTTAGATATATATATCGTAGAACAATGTCTAATAAACACAATTCAGACATAAAAACATGGGGTTACTGAGCTAATTTTACCTCCAACTTCTAAATTCTGTTGCATCGTCAACAAATATTTGCCAGTTTCAGTTAAATTTTGTAATGTGTATATGAAGTTAATAAAGTGTAGTTTTCTGTTTATCATCCAATAAAACTTTTTAGTTTTGATATATATCTTAGAACAATTTTGTACCACATATTTCGCTTTAAAAAACATTTGAGTCTTTGAGGTAATGTTAGCTCAGAGTCCTAATATCAGCTACATCATCAACAAATATTTGCAATAAATGATGAACCTCCATTACAGTCATATGAAGTAATTCAATTATGAACTGTACATGAAGTGTTTCACATAAATTAGTCACTATTAAAAAATAGAGCACGCATTATAGGTTGCGTTTTTAGCGCGCTCGCGGATACGTTAGTTGTCCGAAAACTATGCAAGTGTTTCTTCCGTGAAGAGCTTTATTGTCTCCCTTATGTGCAGAAATGTTGCGCGTTACGAACTACCGAAATCGTCTTTAAACCGTCACACGGTGAATTATATCAAATAATATAAACCTACATGGGACTAGAAATGTTAAACTTTATAATTCAAACAAAACGGTCTGGTGAGGGCAGAGAAACGAAAATAACATGTGTAAGCAAGAACAATATTTTCACAGTATGAATCTATATGTCCTGAAAATAAACAAATTTGTATTGTGTGCGCATGCGCAATGATTTTACCACAATTTTCCGTTGATAAGCATTGACATTCAACATACAAGCAGCTATAAGTAAGTTACGGCTGTGTAGAACAAGACCAAATAGATGTATTTAGTTCATTAACAACCATACATACACTTATGGTTATCAAGTCCCAGCAAACACAGGACGTCGGATTGACGTCAGATAGTCGTCGGGTTTCGACGTCAGATGACCGTCGGGAAAATTGTTAGAAATGAAACGTTTTTAGACGTCAGTTTCCGACGTCGGATAGACGTCGGGTTATGACCGAATTTCCGACCAACATCCGACCATAAATCTAACAATTTCTGACCAAAAACCCGACCATTATCCAACCAAAATCCGACCATTTTGACCAACCAAATGGAACACTTTTTCAGAAAACACTGGCCATTTTACTTCTGCCACACCAATTGTGTATATACACGAAATTAGGTTAGTTAGTTACAATCCAGACCAATGAGTGATCTGTGTACTAATTGCTACTGGAGGACTACAAATTAAAACAATTTAACAGTTTAACAGTTTCTTTGTATATCAACCAATCCAAAATAAAGGCAGGTGTAATACGAGAGTACAACTGGTTGTAAAACTTCGAATTCCTGTGGATTGTCTCAATGCGCCAAAATTTAATTTCAACGCCCTGGGCCTAGGGTGGGTGGGGAATGCATGCAAAATATTTTCATCCATGCATGCACAAAACAAGAGAGATAATACATGCTATCTGTCTTGATTTAAAGAAACTGAGCAACAATACATTGTTTGCATGCATACATATAACCCCAAATACCTTTTTTGATGGAAAGATTTCTGGAATCAGAGAAGCTTGAAACTGCCTGATTCGTTGAAAATGGAGCCGTTCAAAAACGCACGAGACTGCGCATGCGCGAACCATTGCGCATGCGCGAGAATTTATTTTCTTTGTTCGTATTTTTTTGGTTTAATCTTTTTATCTGACCTGTTAGGTTTATATACAACCGGAATTCGAAATAAATGTCAAAAATATTTTAGAGCAGATTTTAACACATTTAGAGGGGTTCAATAAAAATACCGCGAAATTCGAAATTGCGAGGTTTGGGTCAAATCTCAAAACAGCACCGACAGGGGAAATAATGATCAAAACGGATTTAAGTTCCTTTGCTACTTCAACAACCACAAACAAGATGCTTGCTGTTAGTTCTAAGCCGTATCTTAGTTTTCTCACATAATAATGACAAAACATGTTCCCGACTGAAAACCGACGTCATATTGACGACTTTTTCCGACATCTATCCAACGTCAATGTGCGACGTCGGAACAACGCCGGATTTTTGGTCACCGACGGTCGTGACGTCTATCCGACGTCATGTGTTTGCTGGGGTAGTTCTTATAATGAGATTAGTGTTTGAATGTCATACAATACAAAATAAAACCGAGCACAATTAACGCTGTATCGTGGCTTCTTTATTCGGCCAGTAAGCGAAGAAATAAATACATAGTTCGGGTGAAAGGATGTAGACTAGAAAGGTAAATCAAGTCAAATTTGTTTTGTCTGGAAAATAAGAACCTACTGCAATATAAAGACTTATCAACGTGATGTTGGCGATTTGTCCGATCTGTAAGCTACTAAGATAAATACAGTCCGAACTGAAATTAATACAACAAACTAGTCTAACTATTTTAATTGTGGTTGAGTCACCATTACGAACATTTATATACCTGCCGAAACATTTAGACGTGAAATTTTTTAGGTTCAGTCTTAACCTACTTAAACACAGATTTGAGACTGAACCATGATTTGGAGATCATCTTATTAAACTGGCCCCTTTAATCTGAACATAGGTAGATAGATAGATTTATTTATGATGCTCACTTATTACAATAACAGAATACCACAGGGGGCTAGCACGTTGGAGGGATGGAGTATAATGCTGTATTAGGCCTAAAATGGCCACATCGACCAAAAACATATATATCATATACATACATATACAAGGGTTACAACTTTCGAAATGACAGTTTCTGCACCAAGTTTGTTTAACACCACGTAACTTTTTAAGGAATCGTTCAAATTTCTAATAACTGGTGTCTACAGATAGCTAATACATTATACTACACATAACCAGTAAGTACTTTGTCCAATTCAAAACAACGAAGCAGATATTTAATCTTTTTCCTCCGAAAAATCGTCAATTTCGTTTAGTCGAACGCGACCTCGCAACACCAAATTGATCAGAATTACAATACTAAATACACCTTAAAACAACAGGTAGAGGAATGACAATATGTGCTAACCATAAATATCTCTAAAATACACTGATCCGGCACAAAAGAATAATCCAGGAATGTTCTACTCACGTAAAATTAACAAAATCGTCGACTCCGTCATAGATTTCCACCTCGCTACGCCATTATGATTCAGCCAATGAAACGTCCGTTTACAAACAAATTACGGGGCAAAGGTCACTGCATCGTAATATTTGAAGTTTCAATCATGCGACGATTTTTATGAATTGAACGTGAATAGAACGTTCCTGAATTGCATTTTTGCGCTGAATCAGTGTATTTTAGTAATATTTATAGTAAGCATGTGTTGTCATTACTGTACCTGTTGTTTTAAGGTGTATTTAGTATGGTAATTCTGATCAATTAGGTGTTGCGAGGTCGCGTTCGACTAAACGAAATTGACGAATTTTCGAAGCAAAAAGTTGAAATACCTGCTTCATCGTTTTGATTTGGACCAAATGTTTATTGGTTATGTGTAGTATAATGTATTAGCTATCTGCACACACCAGTTATTAGAAATTCGAGCGATTTCTTGAAAAGTTACGTAGTGTTAAACAAACTTGGTACAGAAGCTGTCATTTCGGAAGTTGTTACCCTTGTATATGTATATATGTAAGATAAGTGTTTTTGGTCCGTGTGGCCATTTTAAGCCTAACACACCATTATACACCATCCCTTCAACGTGCTAGCTCCCTGTGTAGAATACAATAGTTACAATAGTTATCCATGTAAAACTAAATAAGAAGAATAAACTTAAATTTGAATATAAACACACATATATACATATAATAAAATAAAAAATAAATCTCAGGTGAATAATGTTTATAACATGGAGAAAGACTTTGCCTTGGATATATTTTGGTGTGACGGTGGTACCTTAAAGTTATACTGAAAAGTGTAATCGAATGATTGAAATCATTCAACGGAACAGATAGCTTGATTTTATTGGACGTAGTACCACTGGAGATGTTTAATAGAACATTACTATGTTTAATTATTCTAGAAGCATTTATTATCAAAACATATGTACCAAAATGTTTGCTGTGCAAAAACAACCATCACATTGACTTCAGCATTGAGCAATCTCAATTTTAGGTCTATCTATTATTGCTGATAATTACAGCATGTATAGAAAAGTATACAATCATCTCAAACCGACTTTAATTAACAATCCACAATACCAATTACCATATCATCGTCAACGTCACGTGAACATGCAAACATATTTTATGGTTAACAAGGGATGTATATGTATGCATGGCTTTGAAAAAGTTGGTTTATCGGCAAATTTAACAATGTGTATAAGTTTATTCATACACCATGTAATTATCACTGTTCATGTTTTGTCTCGTTTTCTTAGTCAACTATGTCACTGTGTTGAGAACGTTGATATAAAAATGCTATAAGGAACAACCTTTCGAAACTTGTGGAAATTTGTGGTTTCCATACTAAAGGTGTGCATGATATGAAAATGACGGTGTAGTTCAACGTGATATACTTTTGTATCTCAGGTATGCACTTTATTGATTCATACATTATTGCTGTAGACTTATGCTGTGGCGGTCATATGTTGTTGTTGCTACAGCTGCTGTTGCAGTTGTTGTTGCTGCTGCATTTCATTTTTTATGAAAGAAACATAAAGAAATTTGATCATTTTTACGCAGTCCTATTTCAGACAATAGATTATTCGTAATATTAGACTTGACCACGAACTTTACGGACAACCCTTGCATAATTATGATAGTTTGTGGTAACTGCCAATTAAGATAATAAAGATTTAGTTTACAATTGAATTAACGTTTGCGGTTCAAGGCATTACAAACGTTATACAATAAATAAATAGTATTTATGTTGTAAGTGGCGCTTGTTTTTATGTTGTCAGTATGCTGCTGTTAGGATGCTTTGCAATTTGTTGGCTTCTTCCTGCCTTGTTAACTCATGATATAGATGGAATAGAACCTGGACAATGTTTGTCTAAATTCGACTACGATTTTAAAATTGTTGAGACACTTGCTCGACTAGGGGGTGAAATTAAAGACCTACAGAATAAAATAAAAGGACTGGAACAAATTACTGAAGATATGGGAGACAAAGGAAAAGGTAGATTGTGATTTACATTGTATATATTGTACATATATTTAAGATGACTACAGTATTTATTTTACATGTTTAGTTTCATGATATTTATTATATCTATAACCTTGTTATGTAGCTCACCTCAATAAGCTATGGTGATCAGTCTACTCCGGCGTCCGGCGTCCACACCTTGGTGGTTGTTAACACTCTAGAGGTCACACTTTTGAAACTTCATTAGACCTGGTCAGAATGTTCGTCTAATAATATCTTGGAAAAGTTTAAACATGTGTTGTCTGAGGTTAAAAATCTAGGTCATCAGTTCAAATGCTATGGAAATAAATTTTGTTAACACTGTAGAGGTCACAGTTTTGGTTGGTTTCATGAAACTCTGTCAGAATGTTTGTATTAATGACATCTTGGACAAGTTTGAACATGAGCCATCTGGAGTAAAAAACTAGGTCACTAGGTCAAATCAAATGGAAAACATTGTTAACACTTTGTGAAATTGTGTGAGTATGGGTCATTTCCGGTCAAAAACTAGGTCAACGCACCTGAAAACCTTGTTAACACTCTAGAGGTCACATATTTAATTGAGTTATCATCTATGTTTGATGAAGATTCAATTAAATCTGTGACCTCTAGAGTTTGTCTTATTGATATCTTGGACAAGTTCGAACATGGGTCATCCGGGAGCAAAAACTAGGTCAACAGGTCAGATCACTGGAAAAACCTGTTAACAATCTAGAGGTCACAGTTTCATTCGATCTTCTCTAAACCTTGTCAGAATGTTTTTCTTAATAATATCTTGGAAAACTTCGAACATGAGTCATCTGGGGTCAAAAAATAGGTTACCAGGCCAAATCACTGTAAGCCCTTGCTAACACTAAGAGGTCACAATTTGATTGGATCTTTGTTAAACTGTGTTTTAATGTTTGATTTAATGATGTTTTGGCAGGTTCGAATATGGATCACCTGGGGTCACAAACTATGTCAATAGGTCAAAACTCCTCTATTAACACTCTAGAAGTCACAGTTTTGATTGGATCTTCCCCAAACTTTGTCAGAATGTTTGTATTAATGATATCGTGAACAAGTTTGAACATGGGTCAACTCAAGTTAAAAAACTAGGGTACCAAGTCAAATTACAGGAAAACCATAGATGTAGCAATCTTTACCCAGTTGGGCGAAAAAGGGCCATCATGGTCCTCTTGTTCAGTATTTTTAAATAATTTTCTTCAATATGTGTGCATACACTACCAAAGCAAATAAGTAAAGAAATGTGAAGCCATAAGATGTGGAATGAGGGACATCACCCATTAAAAATGGAATTTAACATTAGAAAATATAAAGAAAATCATAGATATGCTGTACACTGATATGTCCTTGTCATAATTATGTTCTTGTCATGGATGAAAACCCTTCTTACACGTCGTATGTCTGTTATGTACACCTGTTGCAGCTGAAAAGCCAGTAGTGTAGGGAGGTACCCTGGGGTCAAGGTGTATACCTCTGGTACACATTTTCCCTCACTCGGGGAGGTACTCTGGGGTCAAATTTTCGGAAAATGAGACCAAAATGTGTTGAAAAAAGGGGTGAAATTGTGAAAAATTGGTCAATGTTTTGTTTTCTTCTGGGGTCAAGGTGTATACCTCTGGTACACATTTTTTGAATTTGAGGATTTTGTTTTTTTGAATTTTCAACAAAATAAAGAATGTGTGTGCATGACTTATTTTCAATTTGTTATTTTGGTGTGGGATTTTGTTTTTTAGACACACAAAAAGAAACACAAGAAAAAGACAATTTGACACAAGAAGTGTGCTTTAGCAAAAAACATGGTGGCCCTGAAAAGGGCCGTTGGTTTTGGTCACCAGACCATTTAGTTGGTAGCAGGCTCCTGTTTGACGTAGACCTTACGCTTGTCAGAGTAACAGTCTTGACAAGTGGGGTCCCCGCAGTACCAATCTTGTTGAGGATAACAGTCTCGGCAGGTCGGGTCCCCGCAGTACCATTCTTGTTCTGGAACAGAGGGTTGAAAGTACTCTCTCTCGGCAGTGGTAATCAATTGCCAATGGTCTTCTTCTTCTTCTTTCTGCTGATAATACGCTTCCAGCCCTTGTCTTTGCTGTCTGATCTCAGACTGAAGTTCAGCCTGCTCCCTAGCTGCTTGTTCCCAGACAGCTTTTTCTTTCTGCCTCTGTTCTGACTCGTATTCGGCAAACGCCCGTTCCCTATCGGCCTGCTCCTTCGCCTCGATATCATCCATAGCCTGTTGTCTACTTTCTCGCTCTCTGAGTCTATTCAGAGCCCGATCTCTAGCAGCCTGTTGCTCACGCCGCCGCTGTCGCCGAGGACTAGCTGTCCTGGCGGGTCTCTGGTTTCGTTTCTCAAGATTCAGAAAATGTTGTCTCATTCGAATCATTTCATCACGTTGATGATAGCGATCTACTTCAATACAATTCATGGACTCACCAATAGCCCGTTCTTCTTGTTCTCTCTTGTTGACCACATTAGCCGCCAGTTGACGGATGTTCCGCCATACCCTAGCCTGTCGTGCCGTCAATTGTCTAGCCGTTTCTAGCTGATTCAACAATGCATTCATCTTGAGCGCTTAGAAGGAAATGAAATGACGTGACGCAATGCATTGGATTTTTATACGGCAAGCGCGAACCTGTGTGAGAACATGTTAAATGACGTCACGTCCATATTTTTAGTCGCTAGTTTTTGGTGTGTTTTTGTGTTTGTTTTGTGTTTCTTAACTCCTAATACCAACAAAGTAAAACAAACAGGTGGTATTATTTTTTTATATTTTTATTCAACACGAACCACATGTTTTAAACATAGAACAATAATGAACCCTATGTTTTTGTAAATCAACCATTTTAAACAAAACAACATTTTTTTGTACATTTTTTTTGGTAGAACAACATGTTTTGTACATATTTTTTAAACAGAACATTTTTTTGTACATATTTTTTTTGTTAGAACAACATGTTATGTACATATTTTTTTGTTAGAACTTTTTTTTTTGTACATATTTTTAAACAGAACATTTTTTTTTGTACATATTTTTAAACAGAACAAGATGAAAGTAATCACACAAATTAAAGTGAATAATACATCATGTTTGTATTCATGATTCTATATTGCAAATGTCTTTCACCTCCTATTCTATCATTGTGTCGTCCAAAACACTTTTGTCCACATTTGTTCACATACTGAGCTTGTCTATAATAAGTGCCATAATATTGTTCAAACCAACGGGTCACATACGTATCGTTATCTCCTGGTCTATCCTCTAGCACTTTGAATCGAGTCAGAAGGATCTGGTTCAGGTCACATCCACGAGAAATAAAGTCCAGAACGAATATACAATACACACCACACACAGGTAAAACATTCCCTTGTATACACAATGCATTCACAAAAGAGAGAATCTCCTCAAAGGGTGGTAGTCCATAAGAATCAAAGTACACGATGGTATGGTCTTTGATGTAAATAGCCACCCAGTGTTCTCCAGGTTGATTCGCATTGTGTGTATTCACAATATAAGCCTTTATATGATGAGGATTCTCCGAAGGTAACTGATCTTTTGCACAAACACGAGCATGCAATGTCGATAACATCGGTGAATGATCTAAGATGTATTGAAATTCATTCGTCTCCATAATGCCAATGTCTATTCACACGTTCTGCCCACACACTTATCCAGGAATCGTTCAGTTCTGACTGATTCTGATAGAGTTCGTTTTTAAACTGAATCCATAATCGACAGGCATCTCCTTTTTCACTATCGGTCAAGGTCACGAGTTCAGGATACCACTTTTCCATGACCTTGAACACATCCAAATCTTGAATCGCTTTTTGAATGTACAGTTCTGTCCACTCTGATGTGTTCGTGAATAAGCACAGGACATGTTGTACTTGACTAGGATGATCCACTTGACAACCGTAACAGTCTTTATGCACTTGATCATAAATCAACGTTTGAAGTGCTTCTGTCACATGGTGGTTCAATCCCTCTCGCAAGGATTCCGTTCGTTCACTTGTATCACAAGGATACGCCAATAATTGCATTTCAAAGTCTTGTCCTGGTTCCATGTTATCTATGTCCATTTTTTCTAGATTCAACCATTGCATTTTAAAGTTTTGTTTGTGTTCCATTTTTTCCATTGATCAATAATCTAGAAGTACTTCTCTAAACTGGTTGATTTCAATCTGATTATCGTATTCCGCATACACAATCACGTTAATAGCTTGTCCTAGCGCTCTGGCAAAGTGAAATTCCAATCTCAGATTCCCCGTTTTTATAGGATGGAGTTGACCTTCCTCGCAACCTTGATCGGCTGTCAAATCCAGTCCCCAGAGTGTGTAACCGTGTTGATAATCATTCAAACTCAATCCAAAGGAACGATTAAGTCCAAGTGCTCCTGTGGCTTGATAGAGTGACATGTAGGACCGTAGACATTCTCCCGTTTCGAAATTGGGTTGAAACGGTTTGTTATGAATACTTTTTCCATCAATACTGACCTCCAGATGATTGAGATCAAAATGACGGAAATCAAAAGGATTGGTCCCTATATCCCCATTCATATCTCCATTTCTCACCATACCAATGATCAGTCGTTTTGGTAATTGACCTTGAAATAAATGATCTTCAATCTTGGAACGTTGACCGTTAGGAATAGTAAAGGTTTTCACCTCAGTCCGTCGGATGGGAATTTTCATGTTGTGTTGAGCAATGTGTTGATTGAGTTGATTGGCCACCACAGGGAGTAAATCCACGGTTCTCACATTGAAACCCGCTTCCATAAACTTGATTTTTGCAGGTGCAGCAGCCATGAGACAGAAATTGGGTGATGCTTTGTTCAGTCTTAGACGTATTTCTATCCCATTAGGTAAATATTTATCTTGCATCACCAGATCCAAATGAAGTCGACCACATAGTTCCACTACACGACTTTGATGGACACGATTTCGCCTTTCCACATAACCCTTGTTATCTCCATCATGGACTTTGGTATTCATCTGACCAGGGGTATCTGCGGCCCATAATTCTAATGCTTGAAGCTGAGTGCTTTTACAACTTGGATTGAAGGAGAGTAAATTTCCTAGGTAAGCACGATAGGCATACGTGTCCGCATTGCTGGTGATCAGTTTATTATTCAGATACACATCGATGCTACTGAACATGCTGTGAAAAAAGTTATTGACGGTTGCAATTTCACTGTCATTCGCCAAGTCTGAATTATCCGCCTGTATAATTTTGATTTTCATATACAGATAAGACTGATTCAGATCTGTCCATTTTTCTACTTGTGCAGGAATCACGAATTCAATAGGAGCATTATTATCCAGGGCAGAAATGGGATAATGCTCAGTCCATTGTCCCTCCTGCATGGCAGTCATCGTAGGGGGAACGACAGACACGTCCAATTCTGTCTTACTACATTCACAAGAACCGTGTTGCATCATGATTGTTTTTTTTTTCTTTTCTTTTAGTCGAAAATATCAAGTGGTCTGGCCTGCTTCACTCGACGACGATGAAGTTTCGAATGAGGTTTTTTCTTGATGGGTTTGGCCTTTATACTTTTCTTAGGTTTTTTGGTGACTTCACGTAACAAAGATGCGGTTACATTTTTCAATACGTTAGCTCCTCTTTTTCGTATCGCTTTTTTAGGGTTGGATCCTGACATGATCTCTTGCATGGCCGCTTTTCCTTGCTGGAGTCCTTCTTTTTTCAAGGTTCGAACTCCAGATCGAACCAAAGGATTCAGTAAAGGCATGATACGTTTCATGGCTTTCTTAAACATAGATCCTAGCCCCTGTCCATACTGACGAGGTTGACCTTGGTATATAGGCATCATTGTCGTTGGCGTAGATGTAGCTTCACCATAGACTTCCCATGAATAAACTGAATGGGTTGCCCTGTGTCACCCCTTATATGGATGACGATGGTGTCAAAGTGGGCTTTAGCCAGTGGCACGTAGTGTACATTCAAGAACTCGAAATGAATATGTGGATTAGTCCCTGCTTTGGTTCTTGGGTCAAAAGGAGCCACACGTAAAATGGGAGCTTCAATGTTTCCCAAATAGGTATAAGCCGCCAGGTCAGAATAGACAAACAAATGATTATGACCCATGTTCAAGTCTACCCCATGAGGAAATGGATCTGGATTCTCAGTTAAATAAATGGTAGGAGCACTATGAGGAGACCCACCCAATTTCATAAACATACTAGGATGAAACTGAATGCCTAAGTTCTTTGAACTATCCATCTTAATACGTTTACTTGTTCCTGAGAAACCTACAGTAAAACGGAGGTTTTTCTCTCTAAACAGTTGACCTAGATAATCTTTAATGACTTTGTCCAGGGTCTCTATCAGATGTTGTGGTGTAACATAAGTTCCTACCGGAATACAAAGACGTATTCCTTTTTCATCATTGGGGAAAAGACAGTAATGGGGAAAAGCCTCAAACGTTTTGGCCAGGATAGGATCCCGTGTGACAATGGAAAAATGTCGCTCTTCCTCCGTGATATTAATGACTTGACTCGGTACAATCATTTCTACTAAACCAATTTCCCAGTCTTGTTTATTGAGATGGATGGGTTTGAGTAGTTTGGTACGAAAACAACATTGGGTATTGTCTGGGAACAGATCCATTGAACTGTCACTCATCAGGGTAATGTAAAACGAACTCATGCTGGTTTGGGTTTATTGAATTTCAAAGAGGGATTCGGTAGAATATAACCCAGAGAACTACTTAAAAGCAGGAGCCACAATTCACGATCGGGTCGTTCAAAACACAAATTAAAGAGTGACACGCTAATAATGATAAACACCACCGCAATTTGGGCAAAAAAGGCGACCTTGTTCTTCGGCTCAATGGGTCTGACTTGCTCTGAGGTACTCTCTGAAGTACTCACTGAGGTACTCACTGCCACACTGGCTGTGTCAGACTGAGACATACTGTATTTAAACGAGATGAGATTCAGGAATCCAACTGTCAAATTTCGAAGGGTATCCTTTCCAGTGTACTTTAATTTCTTGTCTTATTTTCCCGTCTACTTTTCTCTTACGACGAGCCAACACTGATTCAATTTCATAGATACCATCGTCTTTTATAGATTGTATTTCAGAGAGATAAAACGAACCCAGAATAGGTTCTCCATCTAAATCTGTCAATTGAACGGTCGGAGGTGAAGTTCTTTTGACATGGGTCACTCTAAACACTTCAGTCGTCCAGTTTGGTAGATAGCCTTTATCAAAGGTACGTTTGGTTTTATTGATGCGCACAATCTCTCCCACATGAAGATTTTGTTGTGGTTTCTTTTTTTCTTTTTTTCCATACAAGGTCAAGGTCACCTCAGATTCATTGTGTTCATTTACGGATACAGGTGCCATTTGAATACTTCGATGAAATCGATGATTATAGGCTTGCACCAGATCTGGTAATACATCAATATATCGTCGTGTGTGATGATGGGTAAAATATCTCCACATGTAGGATTTCAAAGTACGTTGAAAACGTTCTACTACACTGGCTTTGGTTTCTGGATTTTCAGTCGTGAAATAGTGAATACCTTCTTTCTCTAAAAACGCTTGAAATCTTTGATTCTTGAATTCAGTGCCTTTGTCCGTCTGCAGCGCTTTAGGTTGTCTTGTTTTCAGAATAGAGCGAAACGCTTCAATCAAAGTGAGTCCCGTTTTATCCTTGAGTGGAACGACCCACGCATATTTTGAAAATACATCAATGACACACAACAGATATCGATACGGTGTGTTGTGTTTGACTAAGGATTGCATATCCGCCAAATCCGCCTGCCACTGATGATCGATACCACCCACTTTGGTTTTCCGTCTTGAAAATTTCCGACGGATAGGTTTATGCAAGGTATACGTCTTTTGTCCTTTTAGCCAGGATCGCACTTGATTCAAAGTAATGCCATGAGCTCGCACTGTCTTATAGAGACGGCGTATCCCTCCAAAAGCAGCAGGATGTAAGGGATCATAATAGATCTTCTGTAACACGGTATCTACTTTGGGATCCATAGAGGTCTAAGTAGTAGTAAGAGTCTAGTAAGGTTCCCACTGAGGCTCTGGTTTGATTTTTTCTTGTTTTATAGGTTTCTTCCTAGGAGAAGAAGTAAAAGACGCAGAAGGATCGACAAAACTATCGTAAAATTCATCTTCCTCAGAGTCTGACTCGGGTTGTTGTATCCAGGACCATCTCCGTTTATT
The DNA here is from genome assembly GCA_008271625.1 of Lutraria rhynchaena. Lineage (NCBI taxonomy): Eukaryota > Metazoa > Mollusca > Bivalvia > Venerida > Mactridae > Lutraria > Lutraria rhynchaena. The sequence goes on from VIBL01000292.1 coordinate 455,162, forward strand.
TCCTACCACTTCTTGGGGTACATTGACTTCTCTTAATCCACGAGAAAACTGTTCCCATCCTTTAGGGCTAGACCCTTTTCTTTGACGAATCACATCATTAACTAAATCTATAATGTTGGATCCTTGTATGGGTTTTCCATCATATTCCAAAACACCTTGTTCATTCCATGACATATGAGGATGATTTTGAAGAAAGTGTAATAAGAGTTGAGTTTTTCGACGCATGGTTTGGGGAACACTTTCAAGAATCCTATCGGCTAGGGTTAGTCTATCGGTAGCTGATGCTGGAGCTGCTTGAGCTGGAGCTTGAGCTTGAGCTTGAGCTGGTGCTGCTGGAACTGCTGGAGGTGGCATGGTGGGTTCACGCGCTTTTTGATGTGACAATTGAAACTTTTGTAAGACTTGTCCATAGTGTTGTGCCTTTTCTGATTCGGACAAGGATTCATTTTGTAGTACTTCCCCCATTTGTTTCTGTAAATCAGAGGTCTGTGTGACTTGTGGGGGAGGAGGTAAACGTGGTCGCTGTTCTGATTTCCATCGATTCATCTCTTCTAGCATTTTAAACGGGACAATAGCCATTTTCTTCATATTTTTTTCACGAGTTGAGCCACTCCACCACTGAGTGCCCCTGCCGCTACAGCTTTAGCAATGACTGGAGCGAGCGCCAATAATGGAAATAATCCTCCTTTTTGATTTAACACCCGTTTCTTTTTTTGAATCGATACTTTTTTATCCGCTAAGGTACGGAGATGTTGACGCTTGGACTTCAACCTTTGCTTTTGAGTGGGGGATAAGGCAACATTGCCTTTTAAAACATTGTGACAACACTCGGAGACGCATTGAATCACTTCTTTCGGTGCTTTTTGTATCATCTTTCTTCTCATTCCCTCTGGGGCTTGAGTTAAACCCAACACCAGATGACCGTACTTGTGTAGGAGTGGACGCTTTGGAGCCATGATATCAACTGATGCTGTTGTTTCATACATCACTGTTTATATAAAGCATCTAAGGCTTGTTTAGAAGCTGAACTCATCGGTAGGGTTCTCATTAAGTTCACACGTCCTTGTAAGATAGGTTTCAATACCATCTGTCTTGATAATTGCGATAATTTCAAGGGTGAAAATCGAGTCACAGGGGTATCTGGTGATGAAGAACTGATGTACGAAGTAGAACTTTTACTGCTTCTGGATCTGTTTGACCCGCTTCTGCTCAAAGAAGAAGAACTTAAACTGTTTGACCCACTTTTGGATCTGCTTCTGGATCTGCTTCTCGATCTGCTTTTTTTGGATCCGCTTCTGCTCAAAGAAGAAGAACTTAAACTGCTTGATCCACAGGTCGAACATGTACGGCTTGACCCACTAGTGGAAGAAGAAGAAGAACTCAAACTGCTTGATCCACAGGTCGAACATGTACTGGTTGAAGAAGAAGACGAACTCAAACGGCTTCTTAGCGTCCTGGGAGGAGTTCTCATTGGCGTTCTCATAGGAGTTTTCATTGGAGTTGTCATAGGAGTACTGGTGGCAGGAGGTGACCATCGTGTTGCCGTGTAAATAGGAGAGTTGGATAGTGATTGAGTTCTCAATGGACTCTGGGGTGATCCATTTCTAGATAAAAGAGGTGACAACCCATTGGGAGGTGATCCACTTAAAGAAGAAGATCCATTTCTAGATAAAGAAGATCCTCTGGAACCTCGTCGAAGGGTGATAAAACGTTCATCGATTGTGGGTGAAACTGTAAATGCTGGTGTTTTCTTTTTAGGAGCTTTTGCTGGTTTCTGTTTAGGAGCTTTTGCTGGTGCTCGTTTCTTTCTAGGAGCTCTCTTCTTTGCTGGAGCTCTTTTTGCAGGAGTTCTTTTTGCAGGAGCTTTCTTTTTAGGAGAACGTTTCTTTCTAGGAGCTCTTTTCTTTGCAGGAGCTTTCTTTTTAGGCGTTCTTTTTGCAGGCGTTTTCTTAGGGCCAAATTTACGAATGGTCTTTTGACCATTCCATCGAAGTAAACTTCGTATCATGACCCCTCCAAGAAATCCACTCCCTCCTGGTTTTAATATGAGTTGACGTTTGGTGTCCACATCCACTTGATCATCACCCAACTGCTCTAGTTCATGCTGATGTTTTTGCATAAAGTTTTGTGTTTGTTTAGGTAACAGCAATTTCTTTTGTAAAATCACTTTAGCAGCTAACGTAAACCATTTGACCATTTCTTTTAATCCTGATCGTAACAACTGCTCCCGTTGAGCAGGATCACGTTCCTGACTCAAATGTTCTAGCGACTGAGCTATGGTGTTCATTCTGTCTGCCATGATGACTATGATGACTCTCTAAGTTCCGTCTCCTTTATATATACACCGTCGGACCACGTTCCTCTCCAGTGATCCAATGATGAAAAATATCGGTTCTCAACCGATACGTGTCTGGTGTTTGAGGGTGAAAATCAATCACTAAATACCCATGGGGTGTAGAAATCGCATCTTGATACGCGGGTAACAAGTGTGGCAATTGAATTTGATTCGCCAATACTTTGATTTGTCCTTTATCTCTTGTGTTTTGAAATAAGATCATGTAATGTGCATTTAAACTTAATGTACGACTGGCTTTCGATTGTTGAAACATGTTTTGTGTAATGTAAATAACACTGGCATTACGATGATGACCTTTTCGTGTAAACCATAATTTAATTTTCTCTTCATCTTTATCCCCAAGCATATCATCAAATACAATTAAATGGGGAATGGAGGTATCCTCCACCAACTCCTCCTCATCCTCAGGAATACCCTGTAAGAATTGAATGTGGGGTTCCTGTTCTTGTAACTGAGCATAGGCTGTTTGCCATTCTTTGTAACACCATACGATACGCTCAGGTACCACTTGAAACAGATCCGATTTGTAAGTCAGCATCTTTTTGACAAATTGTGTTTTACCAGATCCACTCGGACCTGAGATAAACATATTACAAGGATGCTTAAACAATAAACTGGACTCCATGACGTGACAATCACAACTAACATCAAGTGAATGAAACAAAAGTATTTTATTGACTTTTTTACTTTTTTTTACATACAACAACAACAACAACAACTTTTTGTTATCACTAAAATATACAACAGTGACATTAACAATATTTTTACATTTTGACATGTCAACTTTTTTTTGTGATCACTAAACATACAACATTGTTTGTTTTTTTGTTTTAGTTACACTAACAATAATTCTATATTATTACATGTCAACTTTTTTTGTGATCACTAAACATACAATAGTTACACTGACACACAGTTACAACACTGACAACAAAAGTCATGAAGTGGTGGAAGTATTTTCTCCGAAAATTCAAACACACATTCTGAATGTCCATATTCACTCAGAAAAGTGATGACTTCGTCCTTGTTCACTACATGGTTCATCCAATCCGTTTCACTAAAGTCTAGTGGCACTGTCTGTTTATAAAATGAATTCATCACATGAAGTCCATGTCTAAATTCTTCAAACAGTTCTGGTGTACTCAAACGTTGTCGAATCCATTCTACACTATGATGACCTTCAGGTATTTTCATACGAAAAGCAAAAATCAATGCTTTTCTTAACATGGTATGCTTCATAATATCAAACTGTTCCATTCTTGAATGGTTTGAATCACTTTCTTGTTATTCACCACGTACGTATTCCAATCGTCTCGATGGATAGCTTTCAAGTCTAAATGTGCATTGATCATCGCCTGATGAATCATCCGTTTAAATAGTTCAAACGTATGCGGATTCAGAATCCAGGCGTGAATGTCCTTGACCGTGTCAAGGTCATCTAGTACAATACTGAATAAAGTTTCTCTGTACAACTCAAAATCCAAAATGTAAAATAAACTCACATATCGGGGTCGTCTCGATGGTCTGTCCATAATGGAATATTCCCCGCATTCATAATAAGTCTAGGTACATCCGCATGGAGAGCATCAATAGTTTGTGTCACTACACGTAAATGATGTTTTTGTTTAAAGAACACAGCACGGTAGGATAGAATCGATCTGACCTCAGTGAAAGGGATCGGTTCCTTAAATAACAGGATACCGCGTAGTTTGTATTGGGAATACACTCGCCATCCAGGTTGAGATATCCCATTGTCTTCTTCAGCCATGCTAAACCATATGACATTGTCAGTAGGTTTAAATGCATTCGTTAATGCAGATATATCATTCAAAGTAGCATCATGGATACAAAACACCCATCCAGTCGATATCATGCGATCCAATTTTTGTTGAATTAGATTAAACTTTCGTAGCATAGGTAATTTCTGACTGACAGTCAAATCCTGGCGTTCACTGACATCCTCTAATAGTCTATCTACCCGTCCAGGGTCCATACGTTGTAAACTATGAATAGCACCATGGGTCGTCCATGCATGTACTAACTCCATCTTCCATGGTTTAGTGTTAGCCTCTATCACATAACGATAGATTTTAAGTCTTAACTCTATAGGAAGTAACGGTATCCAATCCATACTTTTGTTTCTTTCTGTTTTCTGTTTCGTATTTTTGTTTTGTGTTTGTATGCTTCTGCACCATTATATATAAGAAACAACAAGGTCAAGGTTTTTTTTTTATGATTATCATACCAAAAAAACAACGGGTCAAGGTCAGTCATGCAGATATCCATAAGGAACAGTCATGTAATCATCGACGATGATACGTTTGGTATACACAGAACGAAATGTTTTGATTTGTTTCTCACTCGTCACTGTTCTATCTCTATGGCGTTTAATCCTGGACGCATATTCAACTACGGTAGAATAATGTTCTCTGTCTTTCACACAGTCCACCATACTATTGAAATTCACTTGTTGAGTTGCATTATAGTCTAATGTAATGCCTTTCACTTTACACGCCTGATGTCGTTCTCCATTTTCAATGTATTCATAGCCATAGTTTTTTGGACCTAAAGCAACATATTTTACAATACGTCCATGAGGCACTTCATCCGTCCATTTTCCCAAACGACTGGAGACAATCGGTACATTGTATTCTTGAGGGTCATAAATGTACATACAACTGTCCGTATCAAAATAGAGTACCCTTTTTCCCAGAGGTTCAAGCACTTTGTATAGTTCTAATCGAGCATAAGCCGTCACAAAAGAAGCCACGACAGGATTAGAAGAAGAATGGGGATCAGCTCGATCCGATTCATCCGTGAAATTCATCAGTACGAATTCATCATGATCAAAACACTCGGCATATTTCACCGACTTTTTAGGATCATTCAGAATCTCATAGAAACGATCCAATTTATGGACATACTCCGTTTTCGGTAACAGGTTGGTTTGAGCATTTTTTCCCCATAAACAATTCAACATGGTTTTGGCAAAAGCTCTTTTTCCTGGATTTTTTTTCACGTGTTCCAAGCGAATTCCCTCTGCTTCCAAATAATCTTGTTTAAATTTCAATTTATCTTCCTCTGTGTCCACGCCGGGAGGATACCCGCTGGCTTCTTGCTTCATTTTTAAGTATTTGTCAATGTATTGACGGTACACGTCCGTACTCCACTCATCCCAATGCCATACATGATATACTTTCAACACTTTATACCCTAAAGAAATGGCTTTCGCCAATTCTACATGGGTCCACGTTCCATACAATGCCCGTTCATACAGTGCATGTGTACAATAATCTAACTCCTCTTCCGCACAGGTACGACATAGAGCAAATACCATTTTGTTATTACAGTGCATAGGTAAGACAGGCATCCATACATCTTGCGGTGCAAGAACACGGCATTTAATCAATCCTTTGTATGTCTCAAGACGGTGTGGATCAATTTGCTCTTGACTCAAAATCACGGGATGACCTAATGGATACTCTCTGTACTTGTTGACATAAGGATAGAGGGAACAAATGTCCACATATTTGATCTCTTGGTCTTCTTCTACTTCATGATACAGTCGGACGGCATTGGTACGACCTCCGAACAAAGCTTCCCTGGGTTGAATAGGGTCTTGACCCACATAAAATCGTTCTACTCTGGTCTTATACTCAGGGTCTTTTTGACAACGTTGATCAAATTCACATTCCCACATGACCACTAATGGATACCCTTGCTCTTTCAAATTCTCAAGTCTTTTTTGTGTGTCTTCATAGGCGTGATGCATGCTTTTCAACGTATATGGATTGATGGTACCCCGGTTGGGAAAACAGGTAGGACACCCATGAAACCAACATCCCATGAATTCATACACGGTGTCTGTCTCTTCACAATACCCATCCACATAATATGGTCCAATTTTAACTTCTCCGCCTTTGTGATTCAAGGCATGACGAATATGAATCCCTTCAGTTACAGCAGTCATTTGTAACCAACGTATGCTTTTCATGGAATACCGAGTTTTATTAGGATATCCTGCATCAGAAATCACGGCTAAACTATGAGGTGGCATGGAATTTTTCCGCCAGGCTTTATTACACACTTGGGCTAGCGTGGTCGCTTCCGTAAAGGGATCAATTTGATCACTGGCTAACAATTGTTGACGAAATTCACCGCAACCACGTCTTAAAATGTCCACATCCGATTTACAGTATTTTTCCATTTCTTTTTGAAAATCAAATTCATCACCTTTTTTCTCATGGTACCAAGTTAGAAATTGTTGACGTTGCTCTGGTTTCATACTGTCAGGTTTGTAAAAATGTAGCGGTAAGTAAGGTCCCACATAATCCTGATAGTATAAGGTATTGGCATAAAATGGAAACCATCCTTTAGCTAACTCAGTCAGTCCAAATGTCTTAGGAAAAGCTGAGAGTGGCATACTTAGGAAACTGAGTGAGTCAATTAATCGTATTCCATGCACTCGTAGCAGAATGATTTTACTTCCATTCATAATCAGTTGTGGTTTAGCTGTCCCGTGGGTAACGCAATATCTAAGAATAAACTGGGCATCGTAACCTTGAGCATTGTGAGCAATCACTGTAGATCCTCGATGGGTAGGATTGAATAGCCAAGTGCAGAATTGTTCCAACGTGTTTTCTCCACGGAATACCATTTGTCTTGCTTCATTCACTTCTTCACAATACTCACATGGATCTTGCACTGACTTACACATACATTCACCGCAGGCACGTTGCGCTACACAAAAGTTGGGTATATGTTCTCCAGAATCAAAACGACACTCAAAGTCAAAAAAGATGAAGGGGACTTCGGGTTGTCTGCCTTTTCTATCAGGTGGTACATACGTTGGAATGTAACACTCATGATCTGGTCCTACTATTTTTTCACAATACTTGCATTTCTTTTGCCCTGGGCAAATATGATTTCGTTTTGTTCCTACAACTTTTTGTCCACATTTTCTACAATTCCACACAGACTCACAGATGGTTTTACGTTGTTTTCCACTTTTTGTTTTGTGACGATCAAAACAGGTTTGACTTCGAAATACTCGATAACAATCAGGACATCGAATGGATTGTTCCACGGGGCATAGGGTGTGGGCATAACACTGGCAAATGTTTCGACATTGATGGGCTTCACGCTGATCATAACCCACATCACACCATTCACAATAATAACTCCGTCCAAGAAATCCTGTGATCGATATTATACTATCATAATGATTGTCATGATGAAAAATATGAATCACCCGACTTTTTTCAGTCATTGCTGGTGGTTTGAATAATAATTCATTTCCATAATGTTGTGAATGAATTTTAATGACATAGTTGGGGTAGAGGTAATCTTGTAACTTGTTGTATTCTTCTATACCGCAAGCACGATCCGATGAAATATCCACTTGTTTTAATAAGGCTTCAGCTTCATGTTGTTGTAGATTTCTCTTAGACTGGCGTATGAGATTCCATCGTTTTTTCCATTCCGGGGTTTGATTTTGATTCGCTTTACACATACCAACCACAATAGATCTAGCTAAACACATCGAGTCCTTACTATTGTCAATACACACCACACTTGTCTTTGATTTCACCATGTTGAGTACGTTTGCAGACTTGAATGTCTTTTTTCCCGAACCTTGTGGCATAGCAATATGTGTAATTTCCATCTGTGCTTCTCCGTCATGAATCTTAAACTCACGGTTGCTCTGGGCCACTCGTTCAATTTCATCCAATACAACATCTCCATTGATACGAGATGCCACATCAAATGGAATATGAATTCCAAATTCCAAATGAGGATGCTGTATGGATACACGGACTCTATCATTGGATCTTACTTGACATGTCCGATAAAGTTGATTCATCATATCATGAAACAGCCGGTTTGTAAATTCAAACGACCGATCGTACGGTTGAAATGTCACATCATACACTCTAGACTGCATCTTGAATTTCCTTGATTTTCTTTCCATACGAGACTGTATTTGATAATACTCTCGTACATGCTCCAACATTGTTCGTTTGACTGGAGGCTCATGGCTGTCACTGTCGGTGTCTGACATGATTATGAATCCTATAGTCCTTCACACTCCTCTTTTAGATATGATGTTCAAGGTCAAGAGATCTATAAGGTTACATTCAAGGTCATGTTAATAATATATTCAAGGTCGTATTCATAATATGGTTTCAAGGTTACCTTCAAGGTCGTATTAATAACATGGTTTCAAGGTTACCTTCAAGGTCGTATTCATAACATGTTTCAAGGTTACCTTCAAGGCCGCATTCAAGGTCACTCACATCTTATAAAAGGGACTGCGCCACACCACTCTAGTCATTCTAGTCACTCACAATATGAGCTACAACGATCCAAGAATGGAAAAAGCTGACGATAATAATAGCATTTATCAACAATCTTCTTTGATGTATTCATTGAAGAAAAAAATAAAAGAGTTAAACAATATAGTGGATCAACTTTGTGAGCAGAAACATGTCACATGGGATCATATACAATGTTATCGTTGTGGAAAGAAAGGACATTATGCGACTACGTGTTCAGAAAAAATAGGTAAAGATGAATGTTTTCATTGTCATGAAAACGGACATTTCGCAGCGAACTGTCCACAAAAGAATCCTCAAGTACCACCACAAGGAATGAGTGATCAATTCATTGTTGACTCAGCCAACCAAATGGATCCACCGCAAAAGAAACGAAAATACAAAAAGAGAGAGGACAAAAAGAAAATGGACGATATGAACATTTGATGTGTTGGAACATTTGATGTGTTGGACAGTGTTCTTGAATAGTTCTTGAATCATGTTTTAGTGTGATGGATAGTATGTGTTGAACTATTGTGACAGTATTTGTAAGTTACTTTGTGATTTTTGTATTATTGTAAGTTATTTTGTTTTTGTATTATTGTAAGTTATTTTGTTGTAAAAATAAAAAAAATGAAAAAAATAGTTTTTGTTATAGAGAGAGTAAAACTTATCTTAAACATATGGTGGCCCTAAAAAGGGCCGTTGAAATGTATTCAATATTTAGCTTCAGCTAAATACAAATAGCGCCAATAATTGGCGCGTAACTCATCATCATAATAGATGGAGAGATCCGGATATAAATTCCCCATCTTGATAGGTACACTATCTTCCTCCACAAAGATTTCTTTTGGGGCGCGCAAACAATTTCCCATGTTTTTGGATTGAATGTAGAACACACAGACACATACGTTTATATACACAAAAAGTAGGTCAATCCGATTTTTTCTTGGTTGGTATTAGGATTGAACAAACAAACACAAAAATGACGTGACGTCATTTAACATGTTCTCACACAGGTTCGCGCTTGCCGTATAAAAAGTCAATGCATTTGCGTCATGTCATTTCATTCACTCAGCATGTCTCAGCGTACACTAAAACTCATCAAAGAAAAATATGCAGCCTTAGGGCTCTACATAGAGCAACTTGAGATGCAGTTAGAGGAACTGCGTCTTGAAGTCAAAGAGTTGCGGGAGGCAAAGAACACGGGCTTTGCGGAGGAGGTGGTGGTGGCCAGTTCTGGGGAAGAGGACTGGGGGGATTACCCCCAGGAATCAACCCCAGCTGAAAACTGGGAGGAGGACAATGAGCCTCCTTTCAGGTTGGCCTCCACCGCCACGGACAGAGACTTTAGAAAGTGGGACAAGTGGTGTCCCGCTTGTATGGGTAGATGTGGCCAACATCATTAGGTCACTCTACCCAAAAAATGGCCCTTTTCAGGGCCAACATATTTTTGCGAAATTGACTTGTGTCAAATTGTCTTTTTTGTTTCTAAAAAGCAAAATCCCCCCACACACAAACAAACAAATTAAAAATAAAATTGAAAAAAACAAATATAAAAAAAAGTCACACTGCATTTTTTGTCTGTATAGTTTTGTAGGTTGGTTATGATTATGTTTTATTCTGTAAGCTGGCTGTGATCGTGTGTTTTTTGGGCTCCAGCATTTTGGCTGTGATCGTGTATTTTTTTGTACGTTTTTGCTGTGATCATATGTATTCTGTAAGCTGGCTGTGATCGTGTGTTTTTGTATATCAGCATTTTTGGCTGTGATCGTGTATTTTCTGTAAGTTTTTTTGCTATGATTATGTTATTTTTACTAGCATTATTTGGCTGTGATTGTATTTATTCTGTAGGCTGGCTGTGATCGTGTGTTTTTTGGGCTCCAGCATTTTTTGGCTGTGATCGTGTATTTTTTTTGTACGTTTTGCTGTGATTATTTTATTTTTTGACTCACAATTTTTACTGTGACTGTATATTTTTGTAGGTTGGCTATGAGTGCGTTTATTCTGTAGGCTTACTGTGATGATACGGCTTTTATTTTGTTGTTATTAGGAGTTAAGAAACACAAAACAAACACAAAAACTAACACAAACACTAGCGAACAAAAAATGACGTGACGTCATTTAACATGTTCTCACAAAGGTTCGCGCTCGCCGTATAAATTGTCAGGCGCAGAGCCATTAATTATTATTTAACATGGAGACATACAACATGCCGTATGACATTCTGAAAGAAGCGTTAGAGTCGTCTGAGTTGATAGGTCAAAATGCTGTTGGACCGGTGTATGGCACTAACCAGCCACAGTACAGTCAGCCACAGTACAGTCAGCCGCAGTACAGCCAGCCGAATCTACAGGGGAATGTACAGCCAGTACAGTCCGTGGTGAATGGACAGACTCATGGACAGCCTAATCCACCGACTGCAGAGATGGCTATGCTACAAGAACTCAAAGGAATCAGGGGAGAAATAAGACAGCTAAAGCAAGTCATGCAACTCCGTCGTGAAATCGAGTTAAAAACAGACAAACTGATTGTGCCTGTACAGTTTGTGACTGACAAATGGGATAGCGAAGAACCCCCCAAAAAAGATGAGAAAAAAGACTCTAAAAAACGTAAACATGAGACCACAGAACCAAAGAAACCTGAGAAAAAGAAAACTGACCATGGTCGGGGTCATTATGGTAAAGTCATGAAGAAATAAGTCACTGATCAAACTGATCAAACTACCAACGGCCCTTTTCAGGGCCACCATGTTTTTTGCTAAAGCACACTTCTTGTGTCAAATTGTCTTTTTCTTGTGTTTCTTTTTGTGTGTCTAAAAAACAAAATCCCACACCAAAATAACAAATTGAAAATAAGTCATGCACACACATTCTTTATTTTGTTGAAAATTAAAAAAAACAAAATCCTCAAATTCAAAAAATGTGTACCAGAGGTATACACCTTGACCCCAGAAGAAAACAAAACATTGACCAATTTTTCACAATTTCACCCCTTTTTTCAACACATTTTGGTCTCATTTTCCGAAAATTTGACCCCAGAGTACCTCCCCGAGTGAGGGAAAATGTGTACCAGAGGTATACACCTTGACCCCAGGGTACCTCCCTACACTACTAAAGCCTACAGCATTCATGGCTCAACTATCTTCTAACATGGTTGATCCATCGACACACACAGTTGTTGTATTTGATGATGTGCTGACCAATATTGGCGACAGGTATAAATCCCAATCTGGAATATTCGTTGCTGATACCCCGGGTATCTACAATTTCAATCTAGTGGCTACATCAGCGACCAAACCACGTGGGAGCTATGTAAGATGTTAAGTAATTTTATTAATTATTTTACGATATGAATTAAATATTGTTATTACAGAAATAGTAAATAGTATTTATAATCGTACGTAATTGACATAATTTTGTCGCAAGTCATT